>JADWQK010000410.1:0-600000 GCA_017933935.1 Sesamia nonagrioides | reverse complement strand
TTTTTGTAAAAAAGTTTTTATTTTACACTTTTTAGTTGTTAAAAGTACTATGTATTCAGTTGCATCCGGTCAGACTGGAAGCTGACGCAAATATAGTTGGGAAATTTACTGCAGACCATTATTTTAACCCAATGGGTGCAAAGGTCTCATCAATATAAATGAATGAAGTCCAACCACAAAGTAGCTACTCTAAACCGTTGAGGGGTTCCCAGAACTGGCATTTGTCTTCATCATCAGAGCTCTTATGACAGTCACAACCCATCTAAGTGTCAAGTTCTTATCAATACAAATTAATCGAGCCCAAATACAAGGTAGCTGCTGTGAATTGTTAAGGAGTTCCTTTGACTGTCTCCCGGCTCCATCATCAGATCTACTCCAGACCTTTATTAAATTGTAGTGCTTTAAAATACTTAATGAAAATGCTAAGAAATGCGCTAGTCGCCCCTGCAATTTTTGAAAGTTCCCCTTGTTTTTTCTGGTCTTCCACCATCAAACCCTGATATCCTTATCATGGGACCACCTTGAGATCGTCTTCTTTCCAACAGAAAAATATTTATCAAAATCAGTTAATAAACGACGAAGTTATGCGCGAACAAATATGTCGAATTGAGTAACCTCCTCCTTTTTGAAGTCGGTTAAAAAATACATACTTAATGAAAATGCTAAGAAATGCACTAGTCGCCCCTGCAATTTTTGAAAGTTCCCCTTGTTTTCTCTGGTCTTTCACCATCAACCCTGATATCCTTATCATAGGACCACCTTGGGAACGTCTTCTTTCCAACAGAAAAAGAATTATCAAAATCGGTTCATAACCGACGAAGTTATGCGCGAACAAACATAAAAAAAGGCACATATACGGTCGAATTGAGTAACCTCCTGCTTTTTGAAGTTGGCTATCCTATCCCCGCATTGTAACTTCGATATTTAAAAATAAATTTCGCGGTGCTGGTATTCTGACAGAGCCCGCTGTGACGTCACGGGCAATTAGAATAATAAATAAACAATGGAATCGATATTAATTATGTAAAATATTCATCAAAAAGTCCGGCCAAGTGCATGTTAGACTCGCTCACGAAGTGTTCTATACCATTATCGATACAAAAATACTATTTTTAGTATTTGTTGTCAAAGCGGTAGCACAAATACATTATGTGTGAAAATTTCAGCTGTCTACCTATCACAATTGATAAGATCCAGCCTGGTGACAGACAGATGGTGGGGTCTTAGTATTAGGGTCCAGTTTTAACCCTTCGTGTACGGGAGCTTAAGAGAATAAATAATTCCTTTTTAATCCGCGCGAGACGTGCCATTAACACCAGTTAACAGTTTTTATGTGTTGGAATAAAAATAAAAATGTCCAACATATAAACTTATTTGAATGGGGTAATTGTTCAACATATTTACAATAGCAATTGCGTAATTTACGACGTCAAGCAGACGGACTTAAGAAAAAAAATATAACTAGGAGAAATGGAGCATATTTACCTTTAAGCTTCATTCAAAAAAGGCGAGCATATTACCATCAACCGGGCACTGATCTTGGGCTTTTGTTATTGATTGTGGGCTTTTGGGCCCATACAACAAATCATTAAAATTACCTCCTACTTAATATAAATATTAAGTCGGAAGTAATCTGAGTGACTTTCTTATTGGTCCTGGTCTAGGTGGCCTAGGTCTTGGCGGTAGTGACCTCTACATGGTGTAACCTGACCGTGTGGTACGCTTAGAAATCCCTGTACCGTCTTCGGACACTAGTGGAAAGATGTAAATCCAACCTGGTGAAGTGGGGCTACCATGACGGAAAGGCAGAAGGGTGTGATTATGAAGCTATGCCACAAACCATGTTCCACCTCCTATCCTACCTTCTGTGTACGTAAAACACGCAGTCAAACTGACCTCTGCACCGCCACTGCCGTCGTCATGGAAGTGACAAAGTTTTGGGCAAAAAGACATAAAATTCAGTCGTGCCATCGATACGAAGAAGAAGAAAGAAGACAGATTAAGAGAGTAAGATACAAGATGAAAAAATGGATACTTACATTTCAAGCAGTTCTATTCTCATAGCGAAACCACTCGCAAAGTTAGGGTACATGAAGCCACCTTCCTCCTCCAAGTCTTCGTAGAAAGTGAAGTGGTGGATGATAGTGGGCTCCTCATCACTGAGTGGGTAGCCTATCCACATTACGTCCTGTTATAAGAAATAGTTTTTGAAGTCTTTCATCTTTATCCATTAGCAAAAGATATCTTTGACAACAGCAAAATTTTGACAGCGATGACTTGAAAATCTTAATGGGTTGTATCCTAAAAAATAATTTAATGTCCATCAAATGGATTTATAAAAAATATTGAACACGTATTTTTTATTTTTTCTTTCATTCAAATACTTAGGAAGATATATCGATTTGAAATGTCGCATGACGTCACGCCGTGGTACAAAATATACCACGGCGTAACGTAATTAGCCCCCACTCCGTAACTTTATTACGCTATATCTCAGTAGTTTCTGGTAATTCCGACAAAATAAAAAATACGGGTCTTTATTTTTTTTATTATCTATAAGACGGACTAATTATTTTTTTGATTTTCTTACCTTGGATACATCCCTATTAAAAACGCAATTTTCTTGATTCACTAAGATTTTCAACTCAAAGAAAATGCTTATGAACAAAAAGACTAAGGTCCAGAAAATTAGACACAACATTTTACCGAGTAAACACAAGTTAGTCTTATAATCACTCGGGTTACTCAAATCAATTCAGAAACCTATAGATATCAACCACCGTAGATACAAAAAAAAAATATTCAACCGAAATTTGAGAACCGCCTCCCTTCTGAAGTCTGTTAATAAATGGCCTACCGAGCGTAAGTGCATCGAGCAAGTTCGTCTGGACATAATTATAATATTGTTTGTGTCAAGGCTACTCATAAAATTATCGTGTGGAATGTCTTCCTTCGATCCGGCCCAATAAACCTAAAGCATAGTTCCAAAGTTTCAAATGATAAATGATTTTACTGTTTACATGGGCGTACCCAGCTTCAGCAAGGCAGCAGCAGCAGCAAGGCAAGTCAGGCCTAGGGGAGCCTAGGAGAAGGCAAGTCAGGCCTAAGGGAGCCTAGGGGAAGGCAAGTCAGGCCTAGGAGGAGGCTAGTCAATTTTTTTAGAGTGGGTAATATCGCACGCGGTTTTTTGGCAATTACACCGTACATTGTTTGTGTGAGCATGTGTCATTTCGTTAGTGTCTTGTTTATACTTTGTTTCGTAATTAGTAGTAATTACATGTCTTGCGAGATTTCCAGGAGGGGGGGCAGTTGCCTCCCCGACGACGACGCGACACAAATCGATTACTTTTTAGTAAGACGAAACAGACTTAAAAGTGTCAAAAACTGTAAAGTGCTACCAGGTGAAGACTTAGTCTCACAACATAGACTATTGATAATGGAGGTAAAAGTCAGTGTCTCATCCAGAAAGAACAAGGAACGGCCCTCGCCCAAAACTAGATGGCGTATGATAGAAAAAGAGGAATATGCTAGCGTGTTTAAGAGCCAAGTGGTAGATAAGATGATTGAAATGGGGGATATGGAAGGAAAATCTGTGAATGAATGTTGGAAAGAGATGGCGGACTATATAAGGAGAGTAGCTAAAGATGTGTTTGGAGAATCCAAAGGGAAAAGTGTGATAGAAAAGGATACATGGTGGTGGAATGAAGATGTGCAAAAGATACTCAAAGAAAAGAAAATAGCTTTTAAAGAATGGCAAGGTGTAGAAAACGGGAATGATAGTTTAAAAGAAGACAAGAAGATTTATAATGAATGGAAGAGGAAGGCAAAAAAGGCGGTAGCAGTTTCGAGGGCTAAGGCGCAGGAGAAGTTGTATGACTCACTGGACAGCCCTAGAGGCCAGAAGGAGCTCTACCGGATTACAAAAGCAAAAGAAAGGAGAACGAGAGATATAAGTAATATCAAATGTATGAAAGACGATGCTGGTAAGGTTCTGTCCAGGGATGACGAAATAAAAGAGCGATGGAAGGTTTATTTTGAAAAGCTAATGAACGAAGAGAATAAATGGAGTGGCGTGCTCAAAGAGGTACAAGAGAATATGGGTTTAGTAAGAGAAATTAGCATGGATGAAGTAAGAATAGCAGTTCAAGGTATGAAAAATGGAAAAGCTATGGGCCCAGATGATATACCAGTAGAAGTATGGAAGTGTTTAAAAGGAGATGGATGTATGTGGCTGACTTTATTCTTCAATAAGTTGTTGCATGAAGTAGAGATCCCACAAGAATGGTGCAATAGTTCACTAGTGCCCATCTTTAAGAATAAAGGTGATGTACAGGACTGTAACAACTATCGAGGGATAAAGCTCATGTCACATAGTATGAAGGTATGGGAGAAAGTGATTGAGAAAAGATTGAGAGAGGAGAGTGAGATTACCCCAAACCAGTTTGGGTTTATGCCAGGTCGAGGAACAATGGACGCCACTTTTGCACTCCGCCAAGTGTGCGAGAAGTACAGAAGTGCACACAAGAACTTGCACATGGTGTTCATTGATCTGGAGAAAGCGTATGATAGGGTACCTCGTGATGTGCTGTGGTGGGCCCTGAAAGAGAAAGGTTTGCCTGGGAAGTATGTAGAGTTAATTCGTGCTATGTACAGTCGATCTCGTACCTACGTCCGGTCGGCTGCAGGCAATACCGAAGAGTTCAGTGTGGCGGTAGGCTTGCACCAGGGATCGGCTTTAAGTCCGTACCTCTTCCTGTTGATTATGGACGCTCTTACGTCGGACATCCAGGGGGAGGCACCCTGGTGCATGCTGTTCGCCGATGACATTGTTCTCGTCGGTGAAGATGGACCTGAGATCCAGAGCAGATTGGAGAAATGGCAACAGAAGCTGGAGAATGTTGGCTTGAAAATCAGCAGAACCAAAACCGAATATATGTTCTGCGATTTCGGCGGTCTCTCCACTTCTGGAGCCATAGCGCTTGTTGGCGCACTCCTACCAATTTGCTCCGACTTTGGGTATCTCGGTTCACTTGTACAAAGCGATGGCGAAATAGATCGGACGGTTAAGCACAGAATTAACACTGGATGGATGAAATGGCGGCAGGTCACGGGAACAATCTGCGACTCCCGCATTCCCCTTAAACTTAAAGGGAAAATATATAAAACCATGATCCGACCTGCTGTCTTGTATGGATCAGAATGTTGGGCTACGAAAGGGATGAATGAAAGGCAATTGCATGCAGCCGAGATGAGAATGCTAAGAGGGATGTGTGGTGTTACACGAATGGATAGAATAATAAATGAGTACATAAGAGGAAGTCTGAAAGTGGCACCGGTAGCTGAAAAGTTGTGTGGAAATCGGTTGTCATGGTACGGGCATGTGTTACGGAGAACTGAGAAGAATGTCGTGAGGAGAGTCTTAATTATGAATGTTGATGGCTATAAGAGTAGGGGAAGACCAAAGAAACGATGGATGGAATGTGTGAAGGATGATATGACTAAGAAGGGAGTGACTGCGGAGATGGCTTCTGATAGGGATGCATGGAAGAAAAAGACATGTTGCACCGACCCCAAATAAATTGGGATAAGGGCAGGAGAATGATGAAGAAGACGACTCGTTTTAGGACACACAGGAGTAAAGAACCTGTCCAGGCACTGCACCCATTTATCAGAAATAGTGCTGATTATCTCAAAGCTTAGAGCTTAACGAATGGATGAACAACCCCAAAGAACCGCCAGGCCAAAATACACATAATTTCATAATTCCTTTCAGAGCTTTATATCTTTCTTACCTTCTGTTTATCAGCACTCGCGAGCGCTTCAATCAGCTTAGCACACTTGACAGCTGTGTGCGTTTCCACGAACAGCACCCATTTGACATCAGTTCGTCTATACCGTGATGTTAGGGGTGACAGCAGAGGCAGGATCGTCCACGCCCCAGGCACGGGAAAGTCCTCGTGTGTTATATGCGTTTTTGGGAGGCGCTGTATGAAAGGGAGGCTAGTTAAAGTTGGTGAGTATCTGTTTGAGGATAGAGCAAGAGTAATTTCTCAGAACGCAGACCCAATAGATTCCAAATAAGCGCATATTTAGTATCCTTTAGGCTCCTAATAGACTAGCGTGTTTTACCATCAACGATTGCATCACTGATACCATCAGGCGGGATTGAGGTCAAGCACTGACTTATTTGACAGGATTAAGCTGATATTTTACTTCTGTCTTTTTCTTAATGTAATAGAGAAAAAATGATGCACTGATCTTAAATTTACTTTAGTTTGTAAATAACAGAATCAACGCTCTTGGTAGACTAAAGACATTTCCCACATTACAAAAGGTCAATGCTTTTACGTACTTTTTCCAGCTGCAGGACTTGATTCTCGATGTCCTGCTTAAGTCTTTTGGCGACACTGGCGTGATAGGGCTCAGGTTGGCTCACTATTGTAAATACTATATTCCTTGAATCTGAAACAAAACATATCTTAAGCATATGGCATATGGTCAATAATTTCATTGTTATTGTGTTTTCTTGTGTTCATCACTATACATAGTATTGTATAAAGTCATGTGTTTTTTTAAATGAACAGACAGCTGTGCTGTTGGGGAGTTTCTTCCGCCACTTCTTCTTCCCAGCGAAAGCACTAGGAAGTGTCGATGGGTGGGCGTTTTGGGGGACTGGCTTATGTAATATTGATGTTTAAAAAGTGCTGACCCTCAGCCTAATTTGAATTTCGTGTGTGGAGTACTGCAGCCACATTTGGGCTGGTGCTGCCAAATGTCACCTGGCCACTTTGGATTCAGCGGAGAGACGTGCAAAGAGACTGATTGGTGACCCTGATCTAACTCGAGTTGGTCTCCAAAGCCTAGAGCACAGGCGTAGAGTAGCCAGCCTTTCGGTGTTCTATAGGATGCATTTCGGGGAGTGTGCGAGGGAATTGCATGATTTAATTCCCCCATCTCCGTTCCACCAGCGGACGACCCGTCGTATGGCTAGTTTCCACCCTTACGTTGTTAACACCACTACGGTCCGGACGAAGCGTTTCGCCTCCTCCTTTATACCACGTACATCGGGGGACTGGGACAATTTGCTAGCGGCGGTGTTTCCGTCGGACTACAATTTGAGTGTCTTCAAGGCTAGAGTGAATAGGCTCTTAATAAACTAGTGCGCTTTACCATCAACGATTGCGTCACTGCTTACCATCAGGCAGGATTGCGGTCAAGCGCTAGTTTATAATATACTAGCTTTCCACCCGCGGCTTCGCCCGCGTGGAGTTCGGTTATATCGCGCTTTTTAGAATTCCCTCGGGAACATCAAATTTTTTCGGGATAAAAGGTAGCCTATTTTCTTTCTCAGGGTCTAAAGATTGTCTGTGCCAAATTTCATCAAAATCGGTTGAGAGGTTTAAGCGGGAAAGCGTAACAGACAGACAGAGTTACTTTCGCATTTATAATATTGTATGGATAAAAAAAATGACTTGATTTTGATTTAAGCATAAAATGTTCCTTCGGTCTGCCCAAAGGGACCTTATTATTTTTGGAAAATTTACTCCTAATCCATACTAATATTATAAATGCGAAAGTAACTGCCTGTCTGTTACGCTTTCCCGCTTAAACCTCTAAAACCGATTTTGATGAAATTTGGCAGAAACAATCTTTAGATCCTGAGAAAGAACATAGGCTACCTTTTATCCCGAAAAAATTTGATATTCCCGAAGAAAATCTAAAAAGCGCGATATAACCGAACTCCACGCGGGCGAAGTCGCGAGCGGAAAGCTAGTCAAACATAATAGTTAACCTCACACCGTCACCCCACAATTGTTACCCCGATAACCTGCATACGTATTTCCATACATTACATACTTTTCTGCTATTGAAGCCCTCGATTAACGTAGACGTTATAATGTATGGCTACGCGCACCTACAGTAGTGTTCCGGGGCCTATTAGAGCAACTACGAAACAAAAAAAAAATAAAAAGTGCCTCTATGGTCTGTTGGTAGACAAGTGCTACTACTCTACAAAAGACTTCTTATTGGACAAATCATTGCTCCATTATAGCCCCTCTTAGTAATGAAGGTTCAGTAAATATTAAAAAATGTAAAAATAATATATAAGTCACTAAGACTATAGACTATTGTATGCCCTGTATTGTTGTAGTATGACTATTGTATGCCCTAAGGGCGAGACATAGCTGATCCATGTAATTATTTAAGACCTGTATTATGTACAAACCTATGATTCACAATAAAGAAAGATTTTCTTTGATGTTACGTTAGAAGTTACAAAAGCTCACAATTACTTAACACTTATTCCAATTACAGCATATTATCTTTCACATAAGATAATAATTTTATAATTAAAACAACAGCCTGTATACATCCCCTCCACCAAACCCCATCAAATTACATCCCGCATCGAAACACCGCATCACAACTGACGGAATTACCACCAAATGGCGTCAATGCCATCAAATTATGACAAATAGCGTCGAGGCATTGACTAACACGCCGTCGACGTTCATCAATCATGAACAAGGCATTAGGTTTCATTTACAGGTAAATTAATAGAGATATATGGGTTGTTTACATGGATTAATATGTGTAAGGTGATACGGGAAAGAACACGCTGTATAAGAGTTTCGCTATTTATAGCGGTTTTTTTTTAATATCCAATAAGGCCATAACTCTAGGGTTATTTATATAAGTAAAAATAATACATTAAGTCCCAGAATATTTATAGTGAAAAAATACATAGTTACGAGTATTTCACGCGAATGTATTGTGCCTCTGTCGGATTATTCAGTATAAAAAACGAAAACAAAAAGAAAAAATTAAATTAATATAATAATTCATATGCCAGTTGATTCTTTGAGGCATTCCACGAAGCGCAGCAATACGAAGCGCAGCTAGAGGAAGCGCATCTAACGTATTCCACTAAGCACACCCGTAGCTGGGCTTCAAATAATAATATTAAAATTATTAATTTTCTATTCCACGAAGCGCACCTATGAAATATCACTCGCATAGTGCGGGGACAATGAAATAAAATATCGATAGAAGAAAATATTTATTATTTAAAAGACGAACTTAAATTTCTAACATCATTCAGTTTCGTTATAATAATGTGTGGTGTATGTGTGTGTGTGTGTGTGTGTGTGTGTGTGTTATTTGTGTGTGTGTGTGTGTGTTATTTGTGTGTGTGTGTGTGTGTGTTATTTGTGTGTGTGTGTGTGTGTGTGTGGTCATATTGACATTCTTACTATTTAAAATCACAGATTGTTTCCTAATTTCAATAAAAAGTTGGAAAAATATCAAAAACATTTTAAATATTGTTTTACATAGAGATCTATGTTGAAAATTTCTTAAAACTACCTATTAATGAATAATAAAAATACTCTACTTTAACATAAAAAAATCACAGATTGTTTACTAATTTCAATAAAAACTTGGAAAAATATCAAAAACATTTTAAATATTGTTTTACATAGAGATCTATGTTGAAAATTTCTTAAAACTACCTATTAATGAATAATAAAAATACTCTAACATAAAAAATTCACAGATTGTTTACTAATTTCAATAAAAACTTGGAAAAATATAAAAAACATTTTAAATATTGTTTTACATAGAGATCTATGTTGAAAATTTCTTAGAACTACCTATTAATGAATAATAAAAATACTCTACTTTAACATTAAAAATCACAGTTTGTTTTATAATTACAATATAAACTTGGAGAAATATAAAAAAAAAAAAACATTGTAAATATTCTTTTACATAGAGATTAATGTTGAAGTTTTCTTATAACATTACAACTTAACATAAAAAATCACAGATTGTTTCATACTTAAAATAAAAACTGACAAATACCTATAAACATTGTAAATATAGTTTCCTATAGAGATGAGATCTATGTTGATTTCCTTAGCTTTTAAATAATAATAAAAATATCATAGTTTTATGTAGAATCACAGATTGTTAAATCACAAATCACAATATTTTCTTCGATTCTTAAATAATCTTGAAGAAATGGACAATTTAGTATCTATACTTATTAATTAAATAAATTATTATTAATCAGAATCTTAATTTCTCTAGACAATGTCCAACTGAAATTGAGCCATTTATATAATCGTTCACTGTGTTTTCGATTATTTTATTTTTGATTTCAGCGTGTTTTTGATGCTTTGAATTAGGCATTTTTACTCTAATTTCAGAATAATTATTGCAATTTTTGACAAACAATAAAAAAAATTTTTTTTTTTGAAATAATGATTATTTATTATAGATAGAGAATGGTGAAACAATCTGTGATTTTAAATAGTAAGAATGTCAATATGACCACACACACACACACACACACACATACACCACACATTATTATAACGAAACTGAATGATGTTAGAAATTTAAGTTCGTCTTTTAAATAATAAATATTTTCTTCTATCGATATTTTATTTCAATGTCCCCGCACTATGCGAGTGATATTTCATAGGTGCGCTTCGTGGAATAGAAAATTAATAATTTTAATATTATTATTTGAAGCCCAGCTACGGGTGTGCTTAGTGGAATACGTTAGATGCGCTTCCTCTAGCTGCGCTTCGTTTGGCTGCGCTTCGTGGAATGCCTTGATTCTTTGACATGGTCACATTCATAACCTAGGATTATGAGATATAAAAAACACCTTTCAACTTTTATAGGCTTCAAACGTAAAGCCTCTTACGCCTATTTACGCCTGACAAGATTACTGTCTTATTATAGACTGCGTAATCAGCCTCTAATCTTCCCATTTCTGGGATTTAGGCCACCTCTCTCCGAGGAGTGGGCTGTAATCTACCATGCGGGCTCAGTGCGGAGTTGGAGATATTGACATATCGGTTTTCTCATGGTGTTTTGATTCGGCGTTTTGAGAGCAGTGATGATTAGGTTTTTAAACAGGCGCATTTTGTGTATTTGTTTTAATTTTTGCTCGACAATAATCGCTCTAAGTTTTCAGTCATAAAAAAATACAAAGGGTGGCAGGGTGATCCTAAAGTATTTTTAAGAACTGCCTCGGATCCCAGACTTTCGAAAAAGTAAGTAATAAACACTTTATGGGATATTATTCAGAGAAATTGAAGTAATTAAAATGCATCATAATACTTATTCACATCAAGAAAAAATATTGAACGAATTACATTACCGCATTACACGCTCCTAAATCGCCAACCTCCACATTTTAAGCGTATTTTTACCTAACCCTTCGTTATCGGCTTCAGCGGCAATACGTCTTGTGCCCGCCTGGGGACATCATAAAGCCAGAATGCGATTTTAATGTGTCGCACCTCAGGTGATCGCAGAATTTGCATTATTCATGACGCTTCCATCCAAATTGATCGATTCTGACTCCGATTTGTTTAAGAATCCGACTTTCTGAGGGTTGATGCGAATTTCAAGGCGAAATTAAATATTGAAGATTGCACTTAACTTTTGCGTGATTTGGTCGCTTTCTGTGATGGATTTTTGGTGTTAAGATGGTAATGGATTAGTCTATGAATGAGGCATAGGAAATATGTGAAAAAGGTAACGAACAGACAATATTGCTTAATATACTATTAACGTTGCTGTAATGTATTTATTTATCTATTTGGTATACCAAAAATACGAAGAGCTTCTTACATTACTTACCACTTAGAGCTTTTTGTTTTTTATTTTTATATTTTTCTGTTTTAAACTCCCTCAAAATCAAATCCAGGACATTCCAAAAGCATAAAGCACACATAAACTTATGATTTGATATGATAACTTCGCAAGGTTAAAAGGCTTACTGAAACTCGAGTTTACAGCAAGCCACTTGCCTAGTTTCCCAAAAGTTTAGTAGATGAGGCAGGAGCGCCTGCAGACGTTAATCTGTGATGTCGGAAGTTTCCGATGGTCCTGACTTACTGTTCTTATCACTGGCTTGAATTATTCATAGCCCAGTTTTGAAAAGTGCAGTCTCTTTTATTTTTGTTAGCGGTTTATACTTTATCGATGTTGGAGAATTCCACAGAATTCTCTCAATATCAAAGGCAAGGTTCAGATATTTGATTTTTTTATAACTTGGAACAGAGCCCGTTTTCGTACAGTGAAATCCAATCCATACATATGTGAGTCAAATATCAGTTTATCTGTTTGCGATGAACTTATGTTAAATTGTTCGGTATGTTGCTCAATCGGGAAGGTTTCCAAGATTATAAAAATACACACATCAAAAGTGTCTAGGGATCAACATATATTTTTGCAATAACTTTTCTCCTGATTGATATTAATTAAAATTTTCTTTAAGGATTCATCAAATAAAGTGTTTTCGTTTGTCACAGTAACGATAAGCCAAGTCACCTTTGCATTAATAAAGAAATTTGCCATTTTCCTAATAAAGGGATATTTGACATTTGAACCACTAACACAAAAGTTCGAAAAAAAGACTGAAATAACAGTTTTCTCTAAAATTTTATTAGGTAACTTAAACAATTAATAATCCGTGTTTCTACCGCGAACACTAACAACACAAGAACATCGGTTTGGCATACTCAAAATGAGTTCATCCAAATCACGCTGTGGAATGGCCGCCCATGTTCGTTGCAACAACAAAAAAAGGTCTTCTTGCGACTGGATGCCCTCCATATTCGGCAGAGCTCTTCTCTGTAGCATATCCCATGCATGCTCAATCGGGTTCAAGTCTGGCGACTGAGCAGGCCAGGGCAGGACATTGATGTTAGCTGCGGCGAGAGTCTGTCTTACAACTCTTGCGGTGTGCGGTCGTGCATTATCATGCATTAACTGAAATAAGGGACCGATTTGCACTTGTAGAGGAACGATGACGTCTGATACAATCGTTTCAGCATAAATTTGAGCGTTGAGGTTGCCTCTGATCCAAATCAACTCAGTTCTTCCGCCGATCAAAATACCCGCCCATACCATGATGGTTCCACCACTATAAGGATGGACTTCCTGGCAGGATTTTAATCGCTGTTGGCGTCCAGGGGTTCTCCAGTGTCATATACGTCTTGTATCCGGTCTCATACCAAAACGAGACTCATCAGAAAAGCACACGAAACGCCATTGTTCTTCTGCCCAATTTCTGTGTTCAAGAGCCCATTGATATCGAATCCTACGATTGTGCATTGCTATAGGTGGTACCCGTAGCGGTCTTCGGGAATGAAGGTTCACTTCATGCAAGCGGTTTCTGACTGTTTGGTCGCTAATTAAGTTCCCTGAAGAGTGATGAAGCCTCACGACTAACATCATGGCGGTTATTGTTGGAGCTCTTCGAGTTAAGATTTGAATGTATCGGTCTTGTCTCCGTGTGGTGCAGCGATACCGTCCTCCATGGCGCTCAGCCACGGTACCAGTGCTTCGGTAACGTGTCCAAAGTCGACTGATAACACTCTGACTTGTATTCAGAGCTAAAGCCACAGTACGTTGCCGGGAACCAGCTTCTATCATTCCCACGGCTCTGAGCATTTCTTCCCTGCTTAAATGACGTCGCCGCTCCATAATAACGTTGGTTTTAATCAGTAGTAGGGAAACAGTAGCACTAATATGTCTTCAATGCGTTGTATGTTTTTATAGGGAAAATATTGACAGCTGATTTTCATCTTTTACTCGAATTTGATTCACAGTTCCTGATTCAAATTATGAAATGCACCAAAAAGGATCCATATAAATTTATAAAATCATAAATTTATTACAAAGCCACATCTCAATCTCAAGAAATCCGCATAAAAATGCTTGATCCCTAGACACTTTTGATGTGTGTAATTTACGCGGGAAAAGCTAATAATTAGTAAAACATCTATAATACTAGTTAATCGCAGTCTACTGACATCTACGTACTGGATCAAAATCTTTCTCTAAGTTACGTTATAACTACTTGAAGTTTTGTGATGAATTCTCTAGAAAAGAAACATGTATTACCTAATTACGATGAAGGTCGCGGGTTCGAAGCCCGATCCGATTTTACTTTGTGTAAATAATTTTAATGACGAAATGGATGTCGTTGAACTGTCACAGTTAAAGCCATTGCTACTGCTAATGTCTTTTACCCCGCTTGGCTTATTATAATCCTTTCGGATCAAAACTGAGGTAACTTGACATTTTGAAACTTTTATAAGCTGTGACCGGCTCATCTGTCGAGAACGTGAAACCTTACTAGAGAACTTGTTATCTTAGGCTTAAAAAGTACACAAATCGGAGAATTTCTTATGTATACTTTAATATACAGTATGTTAACTAACAGAGGGCGTTCCCGTTAACCCGAAATAGTATAGCATACATACATGCTAAAAAAAATATTTCCATTCGAAAACAAAATGTTTTAAAATTTTTTCCAATAAGAAAATATTCAATAAAATTTTTAAATTGACATGTAAAAGAAACACACTGTACACGCGAACATGAAAGACAGCAACGTCGCAATTTATTTATACATGACGACTACTATTTTGATTTAAAACAGGAGGTTTCAAATTTATTTCCAATTAGAATTTTTTTTTATTCGGATTTTTATGCTTATTTTTCTATGCTGATATTTTTATTTTAATCTATTAATGATATATATTAACGAGTTTAAGGGAACGCCCTCTGTTATTTAACATACTGTATAAAGCTGAAGAGTTTGTTTCTTTGAACGCGCTAATGTCAGGAACTACTGGTCCGATTTGAAAAATTCTTTTTACGTTGGATGGCCCATTAATCCAGAAAGGCTTTTCATCACGATGCGACCAATGCGAGCGGAACATAAATAACATACGGAAACTTACGCAGGTAGACCCGCGGGGCGCAGCTAGTGGATAAGCACGCTAACCGATATGTAGACAAAGATGTTCAGAGAAACTATAATATACAGCATGTTCATATAGTTACGAGTGAATAATGAAAAAAGGCCCTAAAAAATATTTTAGAAGCCTCTTTCATGTCTTCACTTCATATAAATGTTCAGCGAGTATTTATTGTTTAGGAGCTAAATGAGTTTTTATATTTTAGGGACATTCTGATTTGACTTCAGACATTATTTTTTTGATTTTGTGTCGCATTTTTGTATTTTTATTTTTTAAATTTTTCCCTCGGCTTTCAAAAATCTAACTAACATTTTATGGGGCATTATTATTGTATTATGATGCATGTTAAATACTTCAATGTAGTAGCTTTAACTTTGATAGGTCAACATATATTTCATTGTTAAAGTTGTTAAGGATACGATTTTTTCGAATATGATAAATGATAATGAAACATTATTTCATTTCGTGTGTAGGTTTGTACAGACGACAGGTCACCAAGCTACTACAATCTGTCAGATTTCTTTATTAGATTTTCACCTTTATCTCTAAAGTATTGAGGTTGATTGGGAATATTTTAGTTTCAGGTGGCATGACCAGCAGGGTTATTGCGTAACACACTATCAGTAGCAATGAGTTTCATTTTGATTGTTCAACGACATTCATTGCGTTATTGAAGTTTTAGAGCAGACACATTTTCGAACATATGAAGCAATGGATTGGCAATTTGCTTCGAAATGATTCCAACTAATAGGAATGGCGCGTTACGCAATTAGGGTGCTGCTGTCGGTCGTCTATATCTACAACGTGTAACAAAAAGGGTATATACATAACAAGGGCAAGGCATCTTTAGATGATATCAAACGATATAGGAAGGGTTTCAACTCAAAATAAAATACTCAAAAAATTGGTACCAAATTTTCGGTTTCGTGTGTTTCTTAAAATCAAATCATAACAAACGTGGCAGCACACTACATACGTTAATAACTACTCGTTACCCGTCACGTTACTTGCTAAAATCCGATAAATGTCTTCAATATCTCTGTGCGACTAGTATGATAGTAGCCTATCACAGGCGGTGTTTTTCCTCATAACTTCCTAACATAAAGAGATAGGATTAAAAAACCCTTCCAATATCGTTTGATATCATGCAAAGCTGCTAAGCCATTTTTATGTATATACCCTTAATGTTACACGTTGTATACAATCACTCTTGCAATTTAGGTACAAGTTTTTTTAATTAAAAATCTAATTATTCGAGATTGGCATAGGAAACTTCTGACTCAAACTCAGAGGTCACAGTCTTTTTAAATTCAGACAAAATCTTTCCAAGTTTGGCAATAAAAAAATATAAACATTTAGGTAAACAATTCGATAATTTGTTTTCCGGGTCCTATACGACCCGAGCATTCGTACGATCGCTTCATTTCGCATATGATTTTAAATAACCTAAGTTGTAAGTAAACAATCTATATGTACTCGTAACTTTGAACCATTTGAAAATATTTTTCCTGAACATTTTTTTTTCAGAGACTATATTTAAGACTTTTAAAGAGAGTAGTTGCTTGTTTAAAGAAACCACTTCAGTCCGTATTTCGTGGCGATAGCGGAGCGTTGATGGCGTATGAATAATTTGTGCATCTGGAGTGGAGCGTCGACAAATAAGCCTGCTGCACTAGCTTTTATTTATTCTTAGAATTCTAGCAGCGAAGAAAATGGAGAAAATTAATTGATGTTACATTTAATGGCTGTTCAAATATTCTCAAGGCTTCGTCTACAAGAAACTGCCAGAGTGATATTTAAAATAGGAGAGACGGTTACTTCTCTTTTAAATCTTTTTTTTTTTTGTATTATATTTACATATACACTGCACACACACTAAATGGTTTATACTGAGGTTTTCTTACAGTTTGGCGGTCAGCTCAATCAAACCAGATCTGCCTTTAACCATGCGGAAAACTTGGCCTTTGTTTACTGCTGGGATCTCCCAAGCTGCATCATAATACCCTGTCCTCCGCCTTGCGCAACCAATCCGTCAGTAACATTTTGAGGTCGTCGGTTCCTTAAACTGAAGGAACGTCCCACACTGCATTTGCCGAAATACCTTACGACAATACTACTTAATTTCATTTATAACATTCTCGGTAATGGAAATATGATATGTTCAGTAACCCAACAGCACCTTTAATCATCAACCCTATGTAATCAGATACCGATATGGCGGCACACACACACACACAAAAACCATCCACTAATCGCCTAAACTATATACAGAGTGGTGCTGACAATACGACAATAAATGAAATCGCGAACAATGCTGGTTCATAGGAATAATCCTAAACTATAGAAAAAAACCTAGCATCAAAATTTAAAAAATGAAAATTTGAAACAAACTAAATCGCATAAAATTGCAAACGGAATAGAACATCCCTTAAAATATTCTCCGATCAGCGGGCGACAGCGCGGTCTTGTATCGACTGCTTTTTCGCGCTATTATTATTAAAGTTTAGTAGCGCGAGATGCGGCGGTCATTAACCTGTAAGCGCTTCCTTATCAACATGTACATCATGTAAAAAATGTGAAAAATGAAAAATGGTTTCCTGTGACTAAACTAATGGATATATTTACATGATTTTTTATAGTTAGATTGAGAATGTGTGGAGGTACACGATGTTTAATTTATTGTCGTATTGACAGCACCACTCTGTAGGGTGGTGTCGAGACGCATATCAATGATTCGGCATCACTATCTATCATCATTTGCAACTAAAACTTCTTGCGATAGTTAGTCTTCGAGTTAGCCGTAGTCAGGAAACTGCAAGTAGATTTAATTAGAATTCACAAAACCCCGTGGTCGTGTCAAGTCCTCTAAATCGGTGCGGCTCGGAATGGCTCAGTTCCAAAGCTTTTCATGAAGCCCCTTGAGCCGTTGTTCCCTTCAGTCACCCGTCGAATTTGCCACAAAAGTACATAACTAATTCTCAATTAGTGCGTTTCGAAATTGGACTCTCAACTGGCGCTATTAATAGCACCAGTTGAGAGTCTAATTTAGCAGGCCAGTTTCGTACTGTTTGTTTACCGCATTACACATTTACGGATAATGGACAACGATGTGTCAACTAGTAAAATAAATTCAACACATTCCTAGACCCCTAAATAGAAATTCACCACCAGTTACCAAACAGAAACCAACCAGACAAAACTCAACTGTAAATGTATGTAAAAGTCTACTCGTTCAAAACAAAGTGCTAAATAGCAAATTTTAATATTGTATCTGATATCCATGTTCACGAACTGAACTAAATTAAAGTTCAGTGAAACTTTTTCTTACTGGTTTTCTATTTATTTAGCATAGGCGTCCATACTCCCAGTTCTTCAATAGGGTATTGTCATCTTTTTTAAAAAACAGGTCCACCACGCCTCAGTCGTCACGCAAGACGGAATTAAAGAGCCTCTGAAGGACTTTTATTACGTAGTAGTACTTTTTGTAGTAGTTCCGCCCGCTATCAGAAGCTCTGCTGTCATTCCGTCCTCATCCGGTGCCTTGTTGTTTTTTAGCTGTTTGAGGGCAATCCTAATCTCGTACAAGCTGATGTCCGAGATGCCCTCAGTTTGCCGTAGTGCTCTAGGGTCTTTATCCGAGCTAGCAGTGAGTTTGGCCACAAATGTATTTATTTATTTATTTACAAACATACAATTATAGCACTATTACAGAGCATTCCAATTCAGTGCTATAAGTAAGAACAAATTATACAAAACTAAAGAAACATTTATAATATATTTACATTATATACTTAGACTATAATAAACAGGAACAATACCTACATCATTAATTATTATTTCCTACGAATCTATACCTTGTTCTATTAGGTTCTGTGCTGCTTGTAACAACTTAGGAAGTTTTTGGCCAAACAAGTCTTCCGCACGCGCAATCACATTAATCAGACGTATAGCTCGAGACATAGGGGCAAACTTTAGTAGGTTAGTCCTAGCCCTGGGGACATCTAAAAGGCTGGGGCGACGACGTGCACTTACGTACCCATTCGGCGCGTGCAGGCGCAGCTCTTCAAGTACCTCTGGATGTTGAAGCACTCCTAATAATATAGAGACAACATACTTCACCAGCGCAACGTCCCTTCTTACAGCCAGCTTGGTGTACCCGAAAAAATAAATAAAATGTATATAATTATCCATAAAACCTCTCAATCTCCCCCAGTTCCTCAGCCTTTGTCGACTCGCCACTCTGCCGTTCTCCACCTTCAGCTTAACCAATCGGCTCTGCCCAATAGACTCCACTCTTGCGAACACTTTAGAGCCCTTATTCTGCTCTATCTTCTCCTTAATACGTTCCGTATTAAATGAGCGAATATCGTGTCGCAAGGACTTCTGGATTTGTCTATTGAGCTGCCGATGTGCATCAGCTTCTTCGGAGGTCTGCAATACCATGGATCGTCGCTCAGCCATCAATTGTTGGTTCTGGGGAGAGATTTTTTGAGGCCTTTGTTTGGGGTCGGGACATAAATGCCTTCATTCCCACCACCTCGCGCCTGGACAATTTCTAGAAACCCATTATTTAACTCGTCCACAGAAGCGCTGTCCTCTAGGCATGCGAACCGATTGGAGAGCTCAAGCTGGAAACTTTCCTGATTCTGATGCAAGAGATGGTCGGAGAGTACACTTCATCAACCGACGCCATTCATGTTTGAGATCATTATTCAAGTCACACACACTCGCATTATTCTCACGTAGGTACATTTATCTCCACCTCATTCAAAATCATGAAACACTTATACAATATGTAAAGAAAACCCTGTCCGATCCGTGAAGGTATTGTCAGGTATCGATAACTGATTATAATAATGCCTACATAGCCGGTCTAAACTTAAAAAAAATCCCCCTAAAAAAATAAATATGATTTCGAAAAAGCGAGGTAACTTAATGCATGTGCGGTAGACAACACGTTAGGCATACATCCGCGGGTGACGGGGGGCAGGGCACGCGGCACGTGGTCGCATCGCTATTCGCTCCATCACAAATGGTGTTGTCACGTTTTAAAAATTACCAAATTTTGGGGAAGTTGGAATTAATTCGCGACAAAAAAAGATTATTTCAAAATCATTAGTATTGTTACTATGATGATTATGTAAAATTTAATATTTTATTTGGCCATGTGTTTACCTAACCTTTATTATCCTTACGGGTCGGACAGGGTTTTCTTTACATATTGTATAAATAAAGTCCTCACCGCACTATCTACCTCACTTTGTCTAGTCATTACTTTTCCACGCTGGAGGTGCAAATAGATTGGGTCTATCAATAATTCGCGAACCGTCACGGCAAATGGACTGTTTTCCATCGAAACCTACTGGGATTGCGACGCAGACTCTTGTTCAGAGAATTCTCTACAGTTAAATATAAATGTACATTTTCTATCATGGCCAGTGCCACATATAATTTCGTATTTTGTCTGCTTAGTTCCTAAAAAGTTTATTCAGAGTTCTTACTCTGGTTGATGTTTTCGTTTCTCATATCCAAATTTCTCATGCGAGTTTCGTTCTCTACAATATGGAGATTAGGTCACATCAATGGACACCACATGTTTTAAAAAATACACAATTGATGTAATCATCAATAACAATTAATATTCTAGTCGTGGGACCTTTAATGTAGTATTTAAGAATATTAGTCTCAATTTGTGATTATTTTACAGACGCCATCGTCCTGCGCGTATACTTTATTATCAAGGGGCTATTATTATTTCGTGCCAAAGTAAACACATTTTTTAATCGCCTTTGTCTTGCGCTTTTCTCATCACCAGGTCATCGGTTCACCTTGTTGTTACTACCCCATCGGCCATCGGTTCTACGAGCAATGTGCCCTGCCCACCGCCACTTAATTTTAGCGACTCGAAGAGCTATGTCGGTGACTTTGGTTCTTCTGCGGTTCTCTTCATTTCTGATTCGATCACGCAGAGAAACTCCGAGCATAGCTCTTTCCAATGCCATTTGCGTGACTCTGATCCTTCTTATGAGGCCCATTGTAAGCGACTTAGCGTCCTATTATCAATGGTGATTTATTTAGTGACGATTTTACGACATATACAAATTTATTTATTGTATATGCGAAACCCGAAAACACGTGTTTTGTATTTTTAAGTAAAGAATCTAGTACAAAATTTCAAAAAGATATCATGAAAAATCATAGAGTTATGGGCTTGTTATCTTATCTGATTGTCCCAACAAAAATATGGTCAACGCAAAGCCCGCCCGCCCACGCCTGGAGCTGCGAGGCGTCGTCTTGCGTTTATTAAATCTCAGTTTTATATTTTTATAAAATTGTTTCTTATCATTTTAATAGGGTGATAACAACTTGTAATAACCGCTGTACAATTTAACGTGATAAGTTAATCGCCACACTACTCTGTACATACATTATTACGTATCTCGTATGAGAAGTTTTGGACACGCACAGAGAACAAGAATAATTCTTTAAATACGAGCAGAATATATAAGAATTCAACACGAAATAAATATTCTGCAGATTTACCTGTTTTACGATAGCATTGAAAACAATTATTTTGTAAATAAAATCTTTTCAACCTTAATTGGGGATAAAATCTTTCAATTTATCTTCGGTTACTCGTTGTTAATTTATTCCTAGTTATACCTGCTCCAAGGTTGTCGCTTTTATAATTCTTTTGGTTTCGTTGTTAACGTTCATGACCATTTTAATCCACGGGAAACTTATTTGACTAATTCTAGTTATAGAAAAGATTTAGCGATAACGATTTAGAATTTGGAGGCTTCTAAACGATAATCAAGATTGTTTGACCGATCGGTAATATTTTATTTTACTTATTTTTTTATAGCTGTTTTGTACCGACATTTTCTTCGTTGTTATTTAGGTACATGTTTATCAACGACATGGCCTTCAATTTCATATTTTTTTTTAGACCATTGTATTAAGCTACCTGTAAGTTATCCAAACATCCTTACTAATATTATATTGTGAAAGTGAGTTTCTTTGTTTGTTTGGTCCGCTCTCACGCCCTCACTTCTGGACGGATTTGGATGAAATTTGGCTGGCACAGATGGTTTATAACCAGGAATAACAAAATAGGATACTTTTAACCCCAATATTCAAACGGGATCGAAACTTACGCGGGTGTAACCGCCGGGCGCAGCTAGTAGGTACCTACCTAATAAAATATTTCATTTGGACCTCCAAATCCATACTAATATTATAAATGCGAAAGTAACTCCTGTCTGTCTGTCTGTCTGTCTGTTACGCTTTCCCGCCTAAACCTCTCAACCGATTTTGAAGAAATTTGGCACAGACAATCTTTGGACCCTGAGAAAAAACATAGGCTACCTTTTATCCCGGAAAAATTTGATGTTCCCGAGGGAAATCTAAAAAGCGCGATATAACCGAAATTTACGCGGGCGAGGACGCGGGCGGAAAGCACACAATCTTTAGACCCTGAGAAAGTACATAGGCTACCTTTTATCCCGGAAAAATTTGATGTTCCCGAGGGAAATCTAAAAAGCGCGATATAACCGAAATTTACGCGGGCGAAGTTATATTATAAATAAATGTACATACAGTAATAACCGCACATAAAGTCAACTTTACAAGGAGAAGCTTGCAGTGCAAACTTCTCCATCGATTCCTAGCCATAATGTGCAAGCCTTGCACATTATGGCTAGGATCGCAGCCTTCGGAAGTTACCATCAGAATAGTAATGTATGCAATCCTTACTTCCTTAATTATGTCCATACTAATATTATAAATGCGAAAGTAACTCTGTCTGTCTGTCTGTCTGTCTGTCTGTCTGTTACGCTTTCCCGCTTAAACTTCTCAACCGATTTTGATGAAATTTGGCACAGACAATCTTTAGACCCTGAGAAAGAACATAGGCTACCTTTCATCCCGGAAAAATTGGATGTTCCCGAGGGAAATCTAAAAAGCGCGATATAACCGAACTCCACGCGGGCGAAGCCGCGGGCGGAAAGCTAGTAATAATATACGTATAGCTTACAATATAAATAGCACTTTTTACGTAAATTTGTATCATACATTTGCAGCCAATACCAAGCCAACATAATCATCAACCTTTTTTCGTGCCACTGCTGGGCATAGGTCTCTTCTCATACAGAGAAGTATTGAGCGTAATCACCACGCTTGATCAATGCGGGTTGGCGATTTCAGGCTTAAAGACCAGATTTCCTCAAGTTGTTTTCCTTCACCTTTTAATCAGTCATTGGTGTCCAAGATATACTTAGAAAGTACATATAACTTAGAAAAGTTACATTGCTACTTGTCTGACCTGGAATCGAACCCGCACACTCATACTTTAGAGGCTGGTGTTTTAACCAGTAGGCCACTAACATAAAATCTTGTAATTATAGGCAGGTATAAAATAACTATTTTGTTATCATCCATACATAGAGCCAAGTCATGATATTACTTAGTATAATTTCCAACACTACCGTTAATCGACACATGATATCTTTTAATAAACCCTTAAATAACCTCAACCCCGTGTAATCAAATACGGATAATACGAAACACAAATGCCGTCCACTAAACGCCCTATGCTATATAGGGTGGTGTCGAGAGGGGCATCAATAATTCGGCATCAAATCGCTCGGATTCCAAAATCGAGGATCGAGGCCGAACTCGAATTTCTGAGGCGTCAGGCCCCAGTCCCGAAGCCCGGTTTCAATTTTACTGCTCAATTTATTATAGACTACGTATGGGCTTGGTTAATCTCCTGGCCAGACACCGAAGTCATTTATCTTTCTTATTTGTCGCAAGAGTCGTATTGTTTATATCTTGACATAGTGCTAGCTATAAAGAATAATCCTTTACAATTTGTGCTTCGTCAAATAGGTATGACGATATTATCGTGGACGTCTACAAATAAAAAAAATAATAAAAATAGTGCACTATATACAGCTATCGTGGAGCTATCGTGGATTTATTCAATCTGGCATATCCATCGATATATACATACTATGGACATGCCTTAGAGATGAGAATTGTGGCACTCAGAAAGAAACAGAGGAAACGAAGTTTCGGTCTATCTTTATCTCTCTCAAAATCATCAAACATCTATGAGGATAGAGATAGTGTTAGACCGAAAGCATAACCCATCTCTCTCACTCTTTTCAATCCAAAAAAAATACTGCAGTTATACGCGTACGGCATGTCCATTAGTATAGTCGATGGGCTCTTTGACGCCATCTTGATTTTTCCAATTCACGTTTAAAACAGTTAAAATAATAATGCCAAAAGTCTATGCTACAATATTTAAGCAAGTTCAAAAATATTATTATAAGATTCCAGGTGATGTGTTGGACTTTCAACTTTAATATGAATGTGCAGATAGACAACGGATCTTTACGGGTGTTATACTATGTATAACAACGTTATTTTTACTCTATACGAAACCTATAAGTATGCAGTTTGTTCAAAATAAGCAATTGAATCGATTCCAATAATTTTTACACCATTGTATATTTTTTTCCAAATACATTTCAAAATTGTTGCAGTGTGGTTACCGTGCGCACTTGAACAGAACACTGCTGACGGTAGATTATAGTACTAGGAGCACCCCACCCCCTCGCGCCGCTCCGGTTAGGCGCGGGCGGGCGAGCGGTGCGTTGACCATATTTTTGTTGGGACAACCAAGTAAGATAACAAGGTCATAACTTTGTGGTTTTTCAAGATATCTTTTTGAAATTTTGTACATAGATTCTTTACTTAAAAATAATGGACACGGGTTTCGCGTTTCGGATAAAAAATAACGTTGTACATCACACGTTACAGTCCATTGTCTAATTTAAGCTTAGAAGACACTTTAGGGACGAAGACCCGCGGGATTTTTTTTTAATATTTATAAACTAGTGCTTGACTGCGATCCCGACCGATGGTAAGCAGTGATGCAATCGTTGATGGTAAAGCGCACTAGTTTATTAAGCCTATTCACTTAAAAAACTTAGGAATAGGAAGGATGACGGCAGTTGAGCGAGGTGATGCAATGTTAAACCCAAGACCAACACGGCCAAACGATGCTGCGCTAGAGGGAGATTGATCTGGAGACTCCACGACCAAACTCCCGACACAACAAAATTTGGCGCATCGTACCCGCCACACATCGAAACACAACTGCTCAGACCCGTCCTCCGTACGGCTTCACCAGACATCATGCCGGAACACGACGAATCGCTTGGCGGCAAGACCTTGTCAGGTGGGTGGTAACTTCTGCCGGCAGCCGATGTTATGGACTGGTGGATGTTATGGATGTTGTGGCTACGATGTGCCATATTGTTGTCAAAATATCGGCTATTTTTTCTGCGAATTTAGGAAACTATTAAATAGAATATTCAAGAATTGTTAACTATTATTAGCACATGGTATATGTACTATAAATAATTCCTCCTACAGACGGATGCCTGTGTTGTATCTGTGGGAACATTGTTGGCCAGGCATGTGTGTGTGTAGGTGTACTGTAATAGATTGCCTTCTGCGGACAAACCCTAAATACAGATAGATAACGGCTGCGTTCCGACGCAGCCCTCTACAAAGTAGCGCGGGCTACAGACGACAGCACATCAAGTTACTACAATCTTTCAGATTTCTTTATTACATTATCAACTCTATTTCTAAAGCAACTAAGGCTCAAGGTTGATTCGGAATATTTGACAGGTTGGGGTAGCTTGACCTGCTGTCGTTCGTACAATCGAACACCCAAGCATATAATTTAGAATACGGTGTCAAATAGGAACATTCAAGCGTATAATTTAGAATAAAGGGTGTATCTGACATCGACGCACAAACGAGTACCATGGATCCAGTGCATGATTCTGAGCCCCCCAGTGATGGAATTCTTCGCCGGCTTTTTCATGATTTTTAAAAAATATATGTAGTTTTTTTTCACTTCAGACCGTTCACAATTGCTATACTTTTATAACCCAATAAGATTTTAAAGTAAAAATTAAATAATTCGCTAATTACATAAAAAAGCGCAATGAAAACAAAACCCGAAAAACTATCTTCTCAGCTGATTTCATAGAGTTCACATCAGGGATCAACGTCATACCTACAAACCCGCACGGCGGCACGCTTGCAACGTTCAAAAGCCAAGCCGACACTTTTTTTTAAACAGTGTGTATTCTGTAACCGTTCATTAACGACATAAATGACTATCATATTTTTATTAGTGGCATGCGGTCTAGCCTTTTCGCGAAGTTTGCGTTACGATGTCAGATACACCCTGTACAGCGTCAAGAAGTTTGATAAGGATTTATGTTTATAAATATCAGTGTCACTTTAGTCAGAAGTACGTGAAGATGTTTTAACAATATAATTATAAAGGAATCCAATAGTCGATTGATTTGACGTTTTAGTGTACTTGGTTTCGTTTCATTCGTCTTAAAAGACAGGGTTTTACGAGTTTTCTCGTGTCGCATTGCGCTTTCATGCACAGTAAAAATATCCTGGCTTTTTATAAAAAAATAAAAGATGAGAATTGTAATACAAAAAATATACATATATTATGTATTCAGTTCAAAACCTTAATCCTGTCCTCGTATAAAATATGTCACATAAAACAGATATTTACGAACACAAGTTTTTATGATATCAAGCTATATTTCTCAGTTTAGCTGACCCCTCATTGTATAGGATTTCCAAACATCGAGAAATTAACTTACACTGGAAATGTATACTTAGTTTTAACGTCGTCGTGGGTCAACTTGTGTATTCTTCTGAACTGAGGTATCCAATTTTATTTCTGGTCGGCAAGATGTCTTTTTCTTCCATCCGACCTTTGACATCATTTAACATCTGACCTTTTTATCGTCCCACTGCTAGGCACAGATCTCCTCTCATACAGAGAAGGATTGAGCGTAATCACCACAGTTGCTCAATACGGGTTGGCGATTTCAGACTCAAAGTCCAGGTTTCCTCAAGACGTTTTCCTTCACCTTTAATTAGTCATTTTTTCTTCCATACTCCTCTATTAACCGCCAGCTCGGTGGTCACCCCCTTTCTAATATATCACCATTCACATATTCCCTCGATCGTCTCTTTGGTCTTCCTCTACTCTTATAGCTATCGACGTTTATACTCATAACTTTTCTCAGGACATCTTCCTCATTCCTTTGTAAACACAAGCCGATACCATGACAACTCATTTCCACACTATTTTTGAGGTAACTCGTATGTGTGTAGATTATAGGCGACTCAGTACAAAATAATGAAATGAAATGAAATCGTTTATTAAACAAGTAGGATCACTGATCACTTTTACACGTCATGTTTATTATTTATTTTATTTTTTTAACTAGATGAAGCCGGCATTTCCTAACTGACTACCTCTGAGAAGAAATAGCCGAAACAAACTCAGGGATCATCGTCTTTTTTCAAGTCCAGACATTAAAAATGAAAATGTTTACAATAATTTACCTTACAATTACGCATATTGCTTAATAACAATTAACAATGCTTAACAGAGCGAGCAGCTCAGTCCCAAGCTTTTTTGTCTTCTAAATAATCTGTGATTTTATAATACCCCTTTTTGCAAAGTTTGGCCCTTATATGGTTCTTAAATTGTTTAATGGGTAAGTTTCGAACGTCCATGGGAAGCTTGTTGTAAAAGTGTATACATTGACCCATGAACGAGTTGCCTACTCTGTGGAGACGAGTGTGATGTACAGCAAGATTGTGTTTGTTCCTGGTATTTATATTATGAATATCGCTTATTTTCTTAAAATTCGAGATATTTTTATGAACAGACAACATAAAAGATGAGTTTCCTCTACCAGTCATTGATGATTTGATTGACTTGTTCGAATGGATTTTATCGTTTGAACATCAGCGAGGAGACCATTCACCACCCTAATTCATACACACAACACACTCTTATCATTTTGAAAGCAATAGATCGCGATTTGAATCATCTATCTATATCTATACTATACTAATATACAACGTGTAACATAAAGGGTAGGTATATACATAACAAAGGCATGGCATCTTTACATGATATCAAACGGTATTGGAAGGGTTTTTTAATCCTATCTCTTTATGTTCGGAAGTTATGAGGAAAAACACCGCCTGTGATAGGCTACTATCATACTAGTCGCACAGAGATATTGAAGACATTTATCGGATTTTGGCAAGTAACGTGACGGTAACGAGTAGTTATTAACGTATGTAGTGTGCTGCCACGTTTGTTATGATTTGATTTTAAGAAACACACGAAACCGAGAATTTGGTACCAATTTTTTGAGTATTTTATTTTGAGTTGAAACCCTTCCGATATCGTTTGATATCATCTAAAGATGCCATGCCCTTGGTATGTATATACCCTTTTTGTTACACGTTGTATAAAGCTGAAGAGTTTGTTTGTTTGAACGCGCTAATCTCAGGAACTACTAGTCCGATTTGAAAATTCTTGTTGCGTTAGATAGCCCATTAATCCAGGAAGGCTTTAGGCTATATAACATCACGCTGCGATCAATAGGGACGGAGCATAACTAAATCACGCGAACGAAGTCGCTGGCGGCCGCTAGTAAAGTATATTTTCAAAGGTCCTCCCATGTCATTAGGGTTTTGTTTTAGAAAACTTAAATAAACAGTAGTTTTCTGTGTTGCCCCATTGTAGGGTATAGGCTTCCCTTTCCTTTCTCCGTTCCTCCCGACCTACTGCGATTACGGACCAATGCTTTAAGGAGTCACAGTAGATTTAACACAAATAAATCACCAAATACAAAAATACCAAACATTCTTAAAGATGGAGTATAAGGGTTAAAAAGATCGATTTTGGCGGGTCCACTAAACACCTACACAGCCTCTAAAACGTTCACTAAAGCTGAGATATCGTGAGAAAAAAACATCCTTTGATAAACAAAGTATATAGTTTAAAAGCGAGATCTTTGTATAACTCGTTCAAAGTTAAAAGGACCTTTTATCAGATTTACGTTTTGGTTCGCGTGAGATCCGACCTAAGAATCCAAATGTTCTTTAAGGTTTGCAAAATAAAATACGTTCAGACAATTCTGTGTGACAGACCTTTGAAATTAAATCTATGGTGACTGCTAAGAAGCAGACAGGCAGACATATTTACGTAGACCCCAGTCAGAATATCGATGAATAGTTTTTAAATTGTACGAATAAATGACCAATTTCAAGCTAGGCCTTTTTCCTAGTATGTTAGGGTCCTGGGTCGGCTTTCAGGCTAACAAGATGTAGCTAAATACCAGTATTTTACAAGGAACAACTAAAAATCATGAAAACATAGTAGCTGGTGGCTTTCTGTTGTGTCTGCCTACACTCATGGGAATGAAGCGTGAGTTTCTATAAGTTCAACATTCTGACTTCTTCACATTTCAGGGCTAGCCAAGTAAATGGTTACATTCGGATAAATGCAGAGTTCAAGATAACAGCTTGAACTCAAAGCATTTAATCGCAGAAGCAGAGACCTACTTGGTAGTGCTGGCCAGTATAGCTAGAAAACCCTTGTTCCAACATGTCCTTAATACAATTCAAAAACATGTTACTAACAACTCCCTTTAATTCTACACCAATTTAATTGATACCAGGATTACAACAATATTCCTTCACTCTAATTAAATTGAACACGGTACGGTTACAATTAATATCCAGCTCATTGGTTAATATTCAATTAGGGACGCATGTGATTGCGCAAAATCAAATGGTTTTGAATGGCGGCCCGTCCGGCAAATGCGGATAATTGATTGAATTGTCAGATTGTCTATTCATCGTTTATAGAAATTATGAACGCTAGCCCATAGGGGACGAATTGGACGTGAATGTGTTGTGGGCACAAATTTACGCACAATTGTTCAATGTGTAAATTGAAATGATTTCAGTAGATCGGGTTTGGAAGTTGGGTTTTAATACAAAAGCATTTAAATCTACATTATACAAATAAATAAATTTAAAAATGTCTGTTTGTAATGTCAAAAGATTTTTGCTAAATGGATAATTAAATCATAATACTAACCAGCAAAGGATCAGATCCATACTAATATTATAAATGCGAAAGTATCTCTGTCTGTCTGTCCGGCTTTCATGCCAAAACTACTGAACCGATTGTAATGAAATTTGGTACACAGATAGTCTAGAGCCTGAGAAAGGACATAGGCTATAAAACATCCCGCTATGACCAATAGGAGCCGAGCAGGAACAAAAACGGGAGTAACGCGGACGTACATATTGCTCCCATTATTATTTTAACAGGCGCTTACTTTATATTACCTAACTGAACTCTTTCAGTTCGAAGCTTACGCGGGTGAAATCGCGGGGCACGGCTAGTCAGGAATAATTCGAAAATACGGTAGTATAGAGACCACGGTATTGTCTTATAATTCAGATTTCTGTAGTAAAAGCCTATTTGGTGTCTAACATGCAACCTCCGCGAGTTTGGGTAGTATTTTATATAATACTAGCTTTCCGCCCGCGGCTTCGCCCGCGTGGAGTTCGGTATATCGCGCTTTTTAGATTTCCCTCGGGAACATAAAATTTTTCCGGGAAAAAAGCCTATGTTCTTTCTCAGAGTCTAAAGATTGTCTGCGCCAAATTTCATCAAAATCGGTTGAGAGGATTATGCGGGAAAGCGTAACAGACAGACAGACAGACAGACAGACAGACAGATAGACAGACAGACAGACAGAGTTACTTTCGCATTCATAATATTAGTATGGATTTTGATACATGAATGTTATGGAAGATAACGAGTTAAATGTTATTTGATTATTTCTCCCAGTACCGTGAAAGTACCTTGTCTGGTCCTTACACGTGCATTATAACAATTCGTTTATGATATTGAAAGGGTTTCCCCTATCTGTACTGCGTCAGGGATGTTCGCAGATGCACATGTAGATGCTTTTACGCAACAAAGCGTAACAGGGGCGCTTCTCTGAAACGCAGGCGGGGCAGCTCCAATAATAGATGACAAGAGCATGGTTGCGAGTCCCCTTGACGGTGTTGACCTGGGTCACTGTTGTGCATCTCTCGTGGGAAGTCGCGATGGTGAACTACCGTTATTTTTTATATTAGTTTCCTAAAATAGTTGTAAGTTTACACATATTTACAGTATGTACTTATGTAACGGAAAATACTTTATTATGGTTTGTCTGCTAGTTCCGGCTAATCTCCGACACGACTGGGCCGATTTTGAAAGAACTGGCACTGGCAGAACGAGAAGTTATAAGCCGTAACTTAGAAAAATAATAACGGTTAAAGATACAGGGTCAACACACCCATCGTTTTTTTAGGTTTACATAGGTACCAAAAGGGTTAAAACATCATCACCATCTTCTCAGCGTTAATCCCAGTCGCATCCGAAGCTTTTTTCAGCTTTGGAGTCTGGGGTCCGCTTTTGCCAGTCTTAACTGCTGATATGGCTAAACTTCGACATTTTCCGTGAAGCGACTGCCGTCAGACCTCCACAACCCAAAGGCAACGTCGAAGCATTGCAGTTAGACCCAAGGGTAAAAACATGACCCTATTATTAAAACTCCACTGCCTGTTTGTCTATCTCTAGGCTGAATCTCATGAACCGTGGTTGCAAGACAGCTATCACAGGTGCCTGTTGTTGGTGTTGTTGTTGTTGTTGGCTGGTGCAGGTGGCTGTTGCCGCTATAATAACAAATACTAAACACTGCATAAATATTTAAGGGAGTTCCCATTGCCCGAGCTGCCCGCTGATTGCCGCCCGGTAAGAATCAGGCCCGGGTCGACGGCGCGTTGTGCTTCACGCGCACCTCAAAGAGATGCCATCACATTGTGACTGGATCCACTTAATCCGATGCCTCCTGGGTCAGGGTTGCGGGTTGATCAAAAGAGAGATCGCGGCCCTGGCGCACAGGCAAGTGAAGAAAACGGGTGGGCAGTAAAAGTCTGACAAGTCCTTCCGCTCTGTCCAGAGCGGGAGACGGCATTTGATGATTTCCCAACCAGAAAAAAATGAAAGGGGGTGGGGTTGTTCTCATTCAACAGACGTGGCTTTTATAGATAATGGTACGGAATCCTTCATGCGCGTGTCTGACTCGCAAATGGCCGATATTTGGTCTTCTCTTAATCAAAACCCTCATTACAGGAAATATATGATATGCAATAAAGGTTTATTTAAATGGAAACACTTACCTTCAAAATACTATTGATCACTTAGGACCGAATACAAAAACACTTAGTTAAATATAGTATACAGACTACCAAAAGAGGTTGAAATTATTAGTTTGTATTCAGCACAGAACAATTTGAGGTCGTTAGGAAAAACACCCTATAATTTTCAACCCTTGCTTCGAAGTTTCTCTTTAGCTATTAGGATAAGTTAACCAAACGGTTGAATTAGAAACTTCTAGCCGTAGAGTTTTAGGTAGCGACATCGTTAAAATTCAGTTTTTGTGTAGATCGTTTTATAGCTGTGGATTTTATTTATTACAAGTTTTTAACCGACTTCAAAAAAAGGAGGAGGTTCTCAATTCGTGGGAAACTTTTTTTTATAAATTGGAATTTTCGGTATCATTATACCAGTAGCTCTGAAATGCAACTATTATAATATAATATTGCAACATATTCATGGAATTTAATTCCTACAATTCTTTTGTAGGAATTATAAAGTTAATGATTTCCCAACCAGGAAGAATAAAGTAAATGTAGGAAGTATAAAGTTCAATTTACGATATAAATTCAAACATTTTTATAACTTAATAGCTTTCCGCCCGCGGCTTCGCCCGCGTGGAGTTCGGTTATATCGCGCTTTTTAGATTTTCCTCGGGAACATTTTTTTTAACACAAATTTTTCCGGGATAAAAGGTAGCCTATGTTTTTTCCCGGGGTCTAAAGATTGTCTGTGCCAAATTTCATCAAAATCGGTTGTGAGGTTTAAGCGGGAAAGCGTAACAGACAGACAGAGAGAGTTACTTTCGCATTTATAATATTAGTAAGTATGGATTCTATAGTGCTCACTGTGCTCAGTCAGTCTGAAGTCAAGAAACTTATGCGGGTGAAAACACGGGGTGCGGCTAGTCTTACATAATCCTTACACTAACAAAGCTCCCAACAACGAGTTAAGCCTTCTTGGAGATTTAATAACATGGACTATGACGTCACGATGGGGCTGTACAAACTCTTTACTTGAAAACTTAACTTCAATCTCGGTAGGAAAGCCGGTATTTTAAGTGTGCCGTACTTTAAAAGACAGGAAATAAGTAGTCTGTGGCGGAGGACTTCCTTATTCATAAACTAAATTTCAGTGCATCAGTTTCTTTCTATTTAGGTAATTAAGAAAAGGACAGAAGATAAGTATTAATTTAGTCCTGTCTATTTAGTACTTAAGCTGCATATTTCATGTCAAATTAAATAATACCACCGAAACATTTTTTGGAGTTTTTACCGTCAATAATTACCACGCTATAATAGCCACGTACCGGAAGACGAGCGTAGGGAGGACCTTAACAAGGTAGCCCAGTGACCTGGTGAAGGTTGCGGGAAGCCGATGGATGCGGACAGCACAAGACTGGTCATTGTGGAAAGCCTTGGGGGAGGCCTTTGTCCAACAGTGGACCTGTGGAGTGTCACTAGACTGCATCTTACGAACCGTGCTAGCTAGACAGTTGAAATTCTCATAGATGCTGTCATTCTGTTGCCGCTAAAAGAAAAACACGGAGAACTGTTTTTTTAGTCCGGGGGATTGCCATTTTTTTGTCAAATGCGTTAATATGAATCAAATCCGAATCAAATGCGTCAAATCCGTTTCGAGGAATAGGGTTACTCGTGACTGTTGGGCGTTTAAAAAAGTAAAATATTAACGGATTATTACTATTATTTATTGCTAAAAGTAAATAACTCTTATTCCTCTAATTATGGCATTTTTGGATCTAGAGCGACAATTCTTTTGCCATCAAATATACATACATACGCGTGTTAAGCGCGGTGATTACGCTCAATCCTTCTCTGTATGAGAGGAGACCTGTACCCAGCAGTGGGACGATAAAAGGTTGATGATGATGATACATACATACATAGACTCATACACATACTTGTTTGCAACTATCAAGAGTTACATGATATATAAACAATAAATATAACCATGCAAACATTCGATAATTATACTTGGCGTCTAGCGAAATTACCAGCAAAAATAAAGATAGAATAAAGTATTGTGTTGTTTCCAGTGCTTCTTGCCAACCTGTAAAAACGGCTCAAAAATAGTCCCGATTTGTTCGTATTGTATTGTATTGTATGACACTAATGACTATGCCTATGACAGCCTCCGTGGCGTAGCGGTAGCGGACGCGGCCGCTGCGCAAGCTGGCGCGGGTTCGATCCCCGGACAGTGCAAATATTTGTATGCTTGAATATGAATATTTGCATTGGTCTGGTCGTGCCTCGGAAAGCACGTTAAGCCGTTGGTCCCGGTTGCCATACGAACATCTAGTGGCAGTCGTTACGGGTAGTTGGAGCCCTCAAAAGTCCAACAATTAGTCTAACTGCAATGCTTCGATGTCACCTTCGGGTTGTGGAGGTCAGACGGCAGTCGCTTCACGGAAAATGTCGAAGTTTAGCCATATCAGCAGTTGGACTGGTAAAAGCGGACCCCAGACTCCAAAGCTGAAAAGGCTTCGGATGCGACTGGGATTAACGCTGAGATGATGATGACTAATGACTATGCCTAGTATGAGTTTTCATTACGAGACTCGATCGTCGATATCGAGCGCGTTTGGCGCTCTCATTGGTTGAGAGTTCTTAAAATCTTTTTTTTTTTGGGGTGGGAAATCATCGAATGACTTCTCCCGCTCTGGGCGGAGCGGAAGGGCGTGTCAGACTTTTGCTGACTAAAACCCACCCGTGTTTCTTCACTTGCCTGTGCGGCGGCCACGGCCACGGTTTCTTGTTTAACCAACCCGCAACCCTGATCCAGGAGGCATCGGTCTTCGGACCCCGTCACGATGTGCTGACATCTCTTTGAGGCGCGTGTAAAACACGACGCGCCGTCGACTCGGGCCTGGTCCTTACCGGCGCTGGGATTCCCGCTGTCTCACGCGCTCCGCCTCCTTCTTTGCCAGCATCACTCCTTCGAAGAAGGAGGTGACGGCCTGCCATGCACCCTCGCTCCGGGCCATTGCCTGGACCAGGGTCGGACGAGTTCTTACAACCTTGAAGCGGGCCAATCGATGAGTCAAACACGCTCGATATCGAAGATCGAGTTTCGTAATGAAAACTCATACTAGGCCTACTGATACAGAAATGAAACTTGGCATTTGTCTGACGTCAAAGAAATTATTTTAGATAAAAAAAAAGGCAAAGGCACGTTAATATTATTATGTAGGTGCGTTTACAAACATATAAACCCATATACACAACCAGCCAGGGTCGGAACAACTACTTGTAGGTCATACAAATATTTGTTGCGTGTGGGAATCTAACCCTCGACACGCAGCGCAGAAGTCAATAGCTTAACCAATGCGTCAACCGTGCTGTCACATTACACTAACATAAGTTACCATAACTTACAACTTGTCTAAGTACACACCCGCTAAATTATTCAAGATACCCTCACTTCGGCTTAAAACTTTGTCACTGTCCTCGCGTCCTGGAGACGGAGACTTGTAAGCTGTTGAGCAGTCGCGAGTTTTGGACATCAACATTTATGGTATGGAACTCGTTTGCATAGCGTGCTGGAGATTCTCCTGAGCCTTTTTGATGCGTTCAAGTTTGGAGGAGAGTAATTTTTTGGGTTCAGTAGGCAAGGGGTAAAAACGGGGAAGACTTCACCGTCTCTCTGTCACCAGGCTGTATCTCTTGAACCGAGAAGCCAGACAGTTGATTTTTTTATAGATTATGTGCTTTTTATTGTTTTGTTTGTATTGCTGCTAGAAAACAACTTCTAATACTAAAAACAAATTCTTTTTTATTTTTTTTTTATTTTGTCTTATCGAGGGACTAGAACAATTTACCAGAGGGGGTGTTTCCGTCAGACTACAATTTAAGTGTCTTCAAGGCTACAGTGAACACGCTCTCAATAAACTAGCACGCTGTACCCTCAAAGATTGCATAACTGCTTACCATCAGGCGGGATTGCGGTCAAGCTAGTTTATAATTTATAAAAAAAAATAACATTCATTAAACTGTCAAAATAAAAGCAATTCCGTGTTACGTAATTATACCGCAGGAGTAGGTAGAGTGCCTAATTAACGAGTAGATATCCACTAAGGAATAAATAAATAACAATTAAGTATACAGCCTTGAAGGTATGAAACAAACAACTACAAAGTAATGACATAGTACACACAGACCGACACTGGTTAAAATTCAACTGGGGTGTATCGACATGTCGCCGCTGACGAGGGATTCTAACTTGATTCAATAATTGAAGGTTATGCTTATATATTCACTGTTGGATTACTTTGACTTGACATGCAGGGTAATAGGGATGCTTCCTGGGTTAAAAAAAAAATTGATTCCATTTAGTCCGTCATTCAGATTATAGAAAAATATTGGATACGTATATTTTGTTTTAATAAATCAATAAAAATTGACAAATATAAAAGGCATCAGAGATCAGGAGTGGTGGCTGGTGACGTCACTCCTCGCTAAAAAGCGTCGCGTGCAGTGACGTCACACGAGTTTTCAACGGACTGTGTCGTCTTCATTTTTTTTTTATATGAAAAAAGAAAAATACGTGTCTAGATTTTTTTTTGGAAATCTGACTGACGGACTAATTAGTTTTTTTAGTCAACTACCCTATTGCGCAACACAGTATCAGTAGCAATGGGTTTCATTTTGACGGTTCAACAACATTCGTTGCGTTATTTACATTATAGAGCAGACATATTTTTCGAACATATGGAGTAATGGATTAGCAATAAGCTTCAAGATGATTAAAAATGACAGCGCGGCATTGTCTGATATACTTATTACAGATATACCCCATTCATAAACATTTTTGATGTTTTAACGTCACTTAACTCTAATCATCGTTTATGAATAAACACCATAGTGTTTAAGCGGTTTATTCCTAAACGATGGTTAAGGTAAAGTGACGTGCATAAGTCTAAAATGTATGATTAAACAATCGTTAAACACTAGTTAACTTTAAGCAGCGTTTATGAATAAGGGGGATACCTGAAGGTCAGTAAAAAACGAATGGATGTTCTCGAATTAAATTTAATTAATTATTATCTTTTAATAAAATGGACTGTTTGTTTTCTATTAATAAATTTGATTCGAAGACATTTAGATACTTCGATTTTTTACAAAACTTCAACCAACATCATCATCATCTCAGGGTTATCCCAATCGCAACCAAAGCTTTTTCAGCTTTGGAGTCTGGGGTCCGCTTTACCAGTCTAACTGATTTTGGCTAAGCTCTGATATTTTCCGTGAAGCGACTGCCGTCTAACCTCCACAACCCGAAGGCGATATTGAAGCATTGCAGTTAGACCAATTGTTGGACTTTTGACGGCTCCAACAACCCGTAACGACTGCCAATAGATGTTCGTATGGCAACAGGGACCAACGGATTAACATGCTCTCCGAGGCACGACTAGACCAGTGCAAATATACATATTCATGTATACAAATATTTGCACTGCGCGGGAATCACAACCGCGCGTCCATGCGGAGCGGGCGCGTCCGCTACCGCTACGCCGCTAAAAAACTTAAACCATATCCGACGTATTTCCATTGGTAAACGTACTTTCACAATTCTGACAGCTTCGATAGGTAATTAGTTTTTAACCGACTACCTACTGAAAAGGAGGGATTCCTACTACGGCTTGGGGTGTTCTAGCTGCGGGAGGTCCTTGCCGATGTGGCGAAGGTCGCCAGGCCGACGAAGACCACGGCCATAAAAGTAAACAGTCTCGACGACTCGGTCACCAAGGAGGAGGTGATGGCAGCCATCGCCAAGGCCGGAGGCTGCGAACCCGCGACGATGCAGGCTCGGGACATTAGGCCCGGCCGCGGTGGATGGAGTGTCCAGTCGCCACAGTGTTGGCCGCCCAGGCTAAATGCCAGGGACGGCTACTTCGGTTTTGTATTGTTTGTTCGTTTTAGGGGTGTCATCATTGTTTTCAACAATTATCGGCCGAGAAATTAAGTAAACACATAAACAGGCCAACTACATAGTTTTGTATTGGAAACTCATATTGTCAAACTTAAACCTCAAAATGGTTAAACCGCATTTAATATAGCGGAGTAATTGCGTTACACACTATTTATTAGCAGTCGTAGTGGCGTAGTAGTTAAAACACCAGCCTCTCAAGTATGAGTTTGCGGGGTCGATTCAGGCAAGTACCAATCTAACTTTTCCAAGTTATATGTACTTTCTAAGTATATCTTGGACACCAATGACTGATTACAAGATGAAGGAAAATATCTTGAGGAATCCTGGATTTTAAGTCTAAAATCGCTAACCCACATTGAGCAAGCGTGGTGATTACGCTCAATCCTTCTCTGTATGAGGGGAGACCTGTGCCCAGCAGTGGGATGATAAAAAGATTGATGATGAAGATGATGATGATGACTATAAGTAGCGTTCATTTTGACAGTTCAAAAACATTCATTGAGTTATTTACATTGTAAAGCAGGCTTTTTTGGCATTGAATTTGTAATATCCTTCAAATACATTCACATTGGAATTTATAGTAGGTACCTATGTTACGTAATTAGGATGTAGGGGGTAATTTTGTAATGCCAGCCTATTACTGTTCCACTGGGTATGCATGCTAATAACAAGATGGGTTGTCGATTTCATACTATATCGACTTCACTCCGAGATTAATAATAAAGGGGTGAGGTCCCCAAGAAATTATGTTAGAATTCCGTACCCAAAGAGTAAAAAGTAGATTATACCCTGTCAGTTATTCTGTTTCTCGTCAAACTGTAGGCCTTTCGTATGAACCAACTAGTGAGTTGATATTTTCACAGATGAAGTATTTCAACAGCAAATACTAAAACCGAATAAAATAAATATTTATGTTGGGCTCTCATATAGCAATCGCCATTTTTGTAGATAACTAGCTTTCCGCCCGCGACTTCGCCCGCGTGGTATTCCGTTATAACACGCTTTTTAGATTTCCCTCGGGAATATCAATTTTTTCCGGGATAAAAGGTAGCCTGTGTCCTTTCTCAGGGTGTAAAGATTGTCTGTGCCAAATTTCATCAAAATCGGTTGAGAGGTTTAAGCGGGAAAGCGTAAAAGACAGACAGACAGAGTTACTTTCGCATTTATAATATTAGTATGGATGGTACGGAACCCTTCGTGCGCGAGCCCGACTCACACTTGGCAGTTTTTCCAGAGTTTTCTTTGCCATACTATCAACATTGCTTAAAATAGATATTAATTATTAACCGAAAAGTTTCAAAGAAACATAAATTAAAAAACTACAATACCTACGATAATAAGATCAATTAAAGACCAATTATAATTTGAAACTCTCTGTCAATTACTTGCAATTAAATTCAAATTAATAAATAAATCTTTGATCGAGTACCTCAATCAAGAACCTGGACTAAGTTCAAAGATGGAAAATGTTCAATGAAACGTGAAAATCACGAATCTCGTGATAAATTTGACATAAAAGTGAGGTTTATCCGCATGCTGCTTCCGATTTTCGGAGTGCGACTAATCGTTTGGAAATAAAGTCGGAACGGTTGGATAACTGCTCCTTTGGATGTAGAGCGGCCGCCTTGGCTTTCGTCCTGACTCAAAGTCTAAACGTGTGTATGTACATATGTGCTTTAAGTAATGCGCTTAATAAGCGGCTTTATTATAGAACAAGGTTTTTCTCAAAACACAAGTTTCAATCATTTCGAACTAAGAATTTCTTTCCGACACTCCAAAAGTAAGAAAGAAAAGCATTTTTTGTGACTTTCTTTTATAATTATAAAGCGCTTGACCGCGATCCGGCCTGATGGTAAGCAGTGATGCAATCGTTGAGGGTAAAGTGCGCTAGTCTATTAAGAGCCTATTTACTCAAAAAAGCTGAGTGAATAGGAAGGAAGACGGCAGCTGAGCGAGGATGTAATGTTAAACCCAAGAACACGACCAACGATGCTGGGCCAGAAAGAGATGGATCTGGAGACCCTCCACAACACAACAACATTTAGCGCATCGTACCCGGCCCACATGATAACACAACTGCTCAGACTCGTCCTCCGTACGGTTTCATCAGATTAGGGTTGTAACGGAGGCTTGTTAGCGGAGGCGGAGGCGGATGCGGAGGCGGCGAGTCTCACCTATGCGGATGCGGAGGTGAAAGTATATATATAGAAAAAAATTAAATTTATGGTTAATTATAACAAAATTTTTATTTTAAATACGTACATTAATAGTAGTATACTTGGTAAAAAAAAATATTACCTCCTTGTAATGAAAATTAAGGAGAAACAAATTGTGTTTGCCGCATTCCCGCCTCGCAATAGTTGAATCTTGACCATTTCGCATTCAAACGCGACCGGACGGTTGTCGAGCGTCGCAGCTTGCGCGTTATTTATTTTATAAATACGTAAATAAACCTCCGTTATAACTCCGCAAAAGTTATGCGGAGGCGGAGGCGGAAGCGAAGATACGATTTCTTGCGGAACTTCCGCAGTAACGGAGCTTCGCCGTTTCGCCGTTGGTTTCGGAGTTTCGCGTGTTCCGACACGACGAATCGTTTGGCGGCAAGACTTTGTCTGTGAAGATGATGTTGTGGTAGAAGAAGATCATAAAATTAAACAAAACATGATAAAAAAAAAAATTTCAAAGATTCAGAAATTTCAGTACGAGAACAAAAGATTCTTATTTCAGCATAATGTTTCGTCCCGCCCGCTGTGTTGTCACGGGCAATTGCAGTATTATCCATACTAATATTATAAATGCGAAAGTAACTCTGTCTGTCTGTCTGTCTGTCTGTCTGTCTGTCTGTCTGTCTGTCTGTCTGTCTGTCTGTCTGTTACGCTTTCCTGCTTAAACCTCTCAACCGATTTTAATGAAATTTGGCACAGACAATCTTCATACTAATATTATAAATGCGAAAGTAACTCTGTCTGTCTGTCTGTCGGTCTGTCTGTCTGTCTGTCTGTCTGTCTGTTACGCTTTCCTGCTTAAACCTCTCAACCGATTTTAATGAAATTTGGCACAGACAATCTTTGGACCCTGAGAAAGAACATAGGCTACCTTTTATCCCGGAAAATATGATGTTCCCGAGGGAAATCTAAAAAGCGCGATATAACCGAAATTTACGCGGGCGAAGCCGCGGGCGGAAAGCTAGTAGTAATTATAAACCTACTTACAGAAATAAAATGATTTATCACAAAAGCAGTGATAGCCCAGAAGTAACGGTCACGACTTACGGTTGTAGATCGTGGGTTTGGACCCCATCAGGCGCTTTTTATGACAATTATTTAATTACCACTTATCTCAAATCGATGAAGGAAAACACCGCGAGGACACGACATAAATCCTAAAATCTTCAATTCCAGGGCCTAATTTAATCAAGACCTGGATATGCATGTGCAAATGTTCTAATAGACGTTAAACCAGAGTTAAAACAAAAAATGTATCTCTAAAGCTGTTAATCGTAAGTAAAGATGTTAAGTGTAAGTTGTAAAATCAAATAGCACCTTATTCGCGTAATAGAATACTCTTCATTATGTACACCAGATAGATTAGGTACAGAACATAAATATAAAGATTTTACAAAGGGTGACACAATGGGCGGTCTTATCGCTAAGAGCGATCTTTTACAGACAACCTTTGGATGGAATACTGAGGGGAAGGAGAGAGAAATAGTGTACGTAGTCTACAATGCACTATTTACATAGAATATACAATAAATAGGTATGTACGTTAAGTGTATTTTTTTTTTAATACTTATAAACTAGTGCTTGACTGCAATCCCGCCTGATGGTAAGCAGTGATGCAATCGTTGATGGTAAAGCGCACTAGTTTATTAAGCCTATTCACATAAAAACTAAGGAATAGGAAGGATGACGGCAGTTGAGCGAGGTGATGCAATATTAAACCCAAGACCAACACAACCAAACAATGCTGCGCTAGAGGGAGATTGCTCTGGAGACTCTCCACGACCAAACTCCCGACACAACAACATTTGGCGCATCGTACCCGCCACACATCGCAACACAACTGCTCAGACCCGTCCTCCGAACGGCTTCACCAGACATCATGCCGGAACACGACGAATCGCTTGGCGGCAAGACTTTGTCTGGTGGGTGGTAACTTCTACCGGCAGCCGATGTTATGGCCTACTACCGAAAAAAATATCATAATAGTTTAAATAAATATATACATCTAATTAATGAACATAACACAAGAGAAAAAAGAATGATATGTTTAAAGAGAGAGGAATTGCTTTTTTATCATAGTTTTAAAAATGGACAGAGTTTGTACACGCTTTATGGACACAGGCAAGTCATTCCATAGCCAAACTGCATGTAAAGTAAAGGATTTATCATAGAAACTAGTGAAATGCATCGGCATCTCTAATATCAGGTTTTCCGATGACCTCAGATGTGTCATGAAGGAACTTAAAACGTTAATACCAGGTTTTCCGATGACCTCAGATGTGTCATAAAGGAACTTAACACGTTAATATCAGGTTTTCCGATGACCTCAGATGTGTCATGAAAGAACTTACAACGTTCTTTAAAATAAGAGGGGGTTTTAGGATTAAACAAAATGCTGTAGAGCTGAAATTGGATATGAGCATTCCGGCAAAGACGAATGGGAAGCCACTTAAGCTTTGTACGAAATTCAGATATGTGATCATATTTGCGCAGGCCAAATATAAAATCTTAAAGCGTAACACATTATTCCGAAAGATTGGAATCATTTTGAAGCATATTGCTAATCCATTGCCCCATATGTTCGAAAAATGTGTCTGCTCAACAACTTAAATAACGCAATGAATTTTGTGGAATTGTCAAAATGAAACCCATTGCTACTGATAGTCTGTTACTCAATTATTCCGCTGGCATTTCAATAATTCCATTAATGACAAAAGTTTTGTATACTAGCTTTCCGCCCGCGGCTTCGCCCGTGTGGAATTCGGTTATATCGCGCTTTTTAGATTTCCCTCGTTAACATCATTTTTTTTCTATAAAAGGTAGCCTATGTCCTTTCTCAGGGTCTAAAGGTTGTCTGTGCCAAATTTAATCAAAATGTGCTGAGAGGTTTAAGCGGGAAAGCGTAACAGACAGACAGAGTTACTTTCGCATTTATAATATTAGTATGGATGTACTTATGTGCAATTTTAAACGAGGAGAGGTGACCTTTAGAAAATCCTTAAAAATATTCGATTGCGTATGAAATCTATAGAGTCCTACCTACGAGTAAACTTATCTTTCGAAAAGCATTTATTCTAAACTAGCTGACCCGGCCACGCGCTGCTGTGAACTGTTTTTGGAATATTATGTACATTGTTGTAAACTATAGAAGAACATCAGACATCGGCACCTTCATGTTTCAAATGAAATCGTTTATTAAGCAAGTAGGATCACTGGTCACTTTTACACGTCATTTTTTTAACTAGATGAAGCCTGCATTTCCTAACTGACTACTTCTGAGAAGAAATAGCCGAAACAAACTCAGGGATCACCGTCTTTTTTCAAGTCCAGACATTAAAAATGAAAATGTTTACTTTACAATAATTTACGTTACAATTACCTACGCATATTGCATAATAACAATGCTTAGCAGAGCGAGCAGCTCATTCCCAAGCTTTTGTCTTCTAAATAATCTGTGATTTTATAATACCCCTTTTTGCAAAGTTTGGCCTTTATATAGTTTTTAAATCGTTTAATGGGTAAGTTTTGAATGTTTATTCACATAAATGCCATTTGTAAAAAAAAAAACATGACGACCTTCATGAGTTATATAGACAAATAATTTACACAAAATAAACTTATTAAGTTAATCGTATTGTAACATCCCGGTTTTAGCTAAAAAGCAAATTGTTCTACCGGAAATCATAGACGGTAATTGATAACAAATGGATTGATAAAACGTCCAATAATATAATTATTCAGTCAAATATTATAAAGTAAAACGTATTTGATTCCACAGTTGTGTTGTATTGTAAGTTTAAAAAAATAAAAATAAAACTTACCAAAACTTTGAATACATTCTATGTAAGCGAGAATTAGCACCAATGTCACAACTGAAACAACAAAATAAAAATATTATTTTAATTTAAAAAAAAATCTCTTGCACTAGACTACCATTTTTTTTTTTATTTGCAAATAACTGTAAAATTTTAACTACAACTAAAAATACTCTTCGTAATCAACGCGAACGTACCTCTTGCGTACATATTGGCGGGAACTTTGGAGCAGAGGGCGCGCACCACCCCCGCTAGTCAAATCGGTACTGACGACCGAAAGCCCAACTCCCAAAAGGAACTTACTTTTTTATGGGGATAATAAATAGCACACTCAACACTTCGTCAAGCCTACAAGGAAACTCCTTAACTTGAATGGAATATTAAACATGTATTATTGTCAATTTGATAACAGTTTTGTATCGATAACTCATCAGTTTTCTAAATTATAATAACAAAATTGAATCTGATGTTAAATTACAAATGCAAATTTATTTTAATTAAAGTATTTACAATATATATTTAAATCCATACTATCCATACCAATATTATAAATCCGAAAGTAACTCTGTCTGTCTGTCTGTCTGTTACGCTTTCCCGCTTAACATCTCAACCGATTTTGATGAAATTTGGCACAGACAATCTTTAGACCCTGAGAAAGGACATGGGCTACCTTTTATCCCGGAAAAATTTGATATTCCCGAGGGAATCTAAAAATGCGATATAACCGAACTCCACGCGGGCGAAGCCGCGGGCGGAAAGCTAGTTTAAAATAATGAAATTGTAGGTACACGTGAAAAAAAGAATCATAGATAACAAATTCTTCCGCATCTTATCTTTATCAATAGGAACAGTGGACAAAAAGCTGGCAGCATTGGCTCGTTGAATAGCAATGCTAATTCTTTAGCCAACAAATAGGACAACTCTTTCGGTGGTAGGCCATAATATCGGCTGCCGGCAGAAGTTACCACCCACCAGACAAAGTCTTGCTACCAAGCGCTTCATCGTGTTCGGCATGATGTCTGGTGAAGCCGTACGGAGGACGGATCTGAGCAGTTGTGTTGCGATGTGTGCCGGGTACGATGCGCCAAATATTGTTGTATCGGGAATTTGATCGTGGAGGGTCTCCAGATCAATATTCCTCTGGTGCAGCATCGATGGTCGTGTTGTTGGGTTTAACATTGCATCACCTCGCTCAACTGCCGTCTTCCTTCTTATTCACAATGTTTTTTAAATGAATAGTCTTAATAAACTAGCGCGCTTTACTATCATCGATTGTATCACTGCTTACCATCAGGCAGGATTGCAGTCAAGCATTAGTTTATAACTTTCTGACCCTCTGAGTCGACGAACCGCTAACCTAAATCATAAAACACCAAGTGGCCTTAGTGTTTCAACCCTCAAACGTCTCGAACATAATGTAGAACTCTCAAAATAAAATAGTACACTAATTAAGAGGGGACACTAGTGCCGAGGAATTTGGGAAATAAGTATTTGAAGATACTATTGCCGTTATGCTGCTTCCAACCTCTCCCGGTAAAGTGCGAAAAGGACAGTTGCAGCATAGGCTGATTTTACCTACAAAAACGTTGACCAAAAGACGTTTCGTATTCCGCTGTTTTCTTTTTCAAAACACGACAGATCTAATTTTTTTTTTAATATCAATATTATTAGAGGAAAAGTGTACCTGTGCTTCTGTTATTTTCTTTTTTGTCAAAAACTTATCACGTTTGTCTAATAGTCATCTAAACATTACAGTAAAAATTGGTTATTTGTCGCGATTTTGAAATACTTATCGTATTTCTTTTATTAATTAAGTTTCGGAAAAAATCAAATGATAGAGGCACGCATAATCACGGTGTAAAATTGTAGAAAAAAGAATTGCTCCAAAAGCATTATCCATGAAGAAAACAGCGGAATACGTTTGTATAGAGAAAGCACGAGTTTGTATAGAGTTCCCTCTTAAACTATGCCAATACAATTTTTGTTCCATTTAGATTTGATATTTATGTTTACTAGTGGTTAAAACACCAGCCTCTCAAGTACGAGTGTGCGTTCGATTCCAATCAAGAAGTTAGAGTTTAGACTGAAAACCGACTCCAACGTAGGTAGGAAAAAGCTAGACTGATGATGTTGATGATGATTCAGCTGGAGCCAATTAGACTGAAAACCAACCCCAGCATAGTCGGACAAAAACTAGATAGATAATGAATCCCCCTATAATTATTGAAAGGGTCAAAAAAATCCTCCTTTATACCGCGTAAATCAAGGGACTGGAACAACTTGCCGGCGGCGGTGTTTCCGTCGGACTACAATTTGAGTGTCTTCAAGGCTAGAGTGAATAGGCTCTTAATAAACTAGCACGCTTTACCATCAACGATCGCATCGCTGCTTACCATCAGGCGGGATTGCGGCCAAGCGCTGGTTTATAAATAATAAAAAAAAAATTTAAAAAAATTGTATAAAATGTTATTTTTTGTTTATGCGAAACCTGAATACATATCACATGACACATGACGTGTGATGAAGTGTGTTTAGAATAAGCAACTGAATCGATTCCAATCATTTTAACACCATGTTATATTTTCTCCCAAATACAAATTTAGAATTTGTCGTGGTGTCCTAGTGGTTAAAACACCAGCCTCTCAGTATGAGTGCGCAGGTTCGATTCCAGGTCAGGTCCGATGAAACTTTTCTAAAGTTATATGTACTTTCTAAGTATATCTTGGACACCAATGACTGATTAAAAGGTGAAGGAAAACATCTTGAGGAAACCTGGACTTTAAGTCTGAAATCGCCAAACCGCATTGAGCAGGCGTGGTGATTACGCTCAACCCTTCTCTGTATGAGAGGAGACCTGTGCCCAGCAGTGGGACGATAAAAGGTTTATGATGAATGAATGATGAATGTTTACTAGTTGTGCCCCGTAGTTGTACCTATACAAGTTTAGATCCCATAGAAATATGGGATAAAATCCTATATGTTAATTCCGATAATAAGATTACTAGACGACTTCGACGGCGTGCTTACGTGCCCTCAGTGTGCACGAAGTTTCGCCGCCAAGATAGGCTACATAAGCCATCTTCGGGCGCATGAGCGCCAAATCATCGGCTAGGAGTCGAAGTGGTCGCCGTGGCCGAAATCGGTCGGGGACATCATCATCATCAAGATTTAGTAATCTTGATGATGATGATGTTCCCAACCTCCGCATCTTCTATGTAGCTAGATGTTGGATATATTATCCTACTATTCTAGTGAATAGTAGGATAATATATCCAACATCTAGCTACATAGAAGATGCAATTAAGATTAAATTAAAATCTTAACCACCTCATTGCTATTGCTGTGACACGATTTAAACGCGAACCTGAGGTTTCTGACGTAAATTGCTATCAGGAAAATCTTGTTTAGCTTTTCCTTCCAGGAAATAGCAGCAGCAGCCTTGTGCCCGGATAACCCCATGTCTATTGTTGAAATAAAATATATTATGGAATTAGAATAAAGTACCTAATATATTAGCAAAGAATGCTTGCGTGATGGATAAAAACAAAAAGGGGAAGTATATGAGAGTAAGCACCACAGATAACATAAGAACAAAAAGAATACAAACTACCAAGGCTACAAAGTCAAATTACTTTGATCTATGGTAAGTTTTTTTTTAATTCAATTTTTAAGCGCTTTCTATAAATTTCTTATTCCAACATACGATTCTATTGCAATTGTGTTAAAAGTTTGTAATCTGCTAAACTCATACATCATCATCATCATCATCAGCCTTTACTCGTCCACTGCTGGACATAGGCCTCTTTCATGGCACGCCAACAAGCTCAAAATTCATACATATCGATCAATTAATTATCGGTCAGTCGCCTCGTAATGGAATGGTGATAGAATGAAATTGAGGTATTGCCATTATAATAAAACCAGTTAGTATCAAACAGAGTAGATTTTCTAAAAACTGCTCTATTTGAACATTTAAAATATAGAGTGGAGTCATTTTGTTAGTAGATTACGAAACTTGTCAAAATTTATCATTATGAGATCACTAATCAACGATTCTGACGTTCTGACATTATTGTAATGGCTGACTAGGACCCCAGAAAATACGTAACAAAAATGAATAATGAACACTACAAAACATACAATGGACGCGCTTTGCTTTCTGTAATCTCTTCTGAATGACACGAACACAGAGTTGTTTTTTGCTTATGTGGATACCTGAATACAGTTTGTTCAGAATAAGCAACTGAATCAATTCCAATCATTTTTACGCCATGTTAATTTTTTTCCCAAATACATTTAGAAATTATTGCAGGGTGGATACCGAGCGATTACGATAGATTAATAAAAATATTTTATTGGAACAACCAAGTAGAATAGCAAGCTTATCTTTGTGTTAAACCTTTTTGAAATTTTGTAGGTGCATAGACCCTTTACTTAAAAATCCTGGACACGTGTTTCGGGTTTCGAATAAATAAAAAATTATATTATATTTAGAATATTATAATGCAGTTATAATATACATGTGTGTATGTATAACCTATCTATGTATTTGTGTAACTAGATTAAAAGGTTTTTTTTTTCACTGTCCCTCTTAACCAAAGCACCTAGGCCGTCATCTAATCTCTCCACGTCCCTCGGTGTACTAGTAGAGAATGCTTATTGATAGGCATTATGTCCGCCCCTGTACCTTTTTGTGCGAACAGATAAAATAAATAAACATGCACGTAAAAATATGGTAGGTACCACGTACCATACATGCCCATAGCCTAGTAAGCCCGATTAAAAAAAAAAATCTTCGTTAAAGCAATGTAAAGCAAAATAAATAAATAAAAAAAACAATACGTCTGCATCAAAAACACTTCAATTTATTCAACGCGAAGTACAAAATCAATCACCGTGATTGGCCTATTCACAGTTTCTCTCTTGTTCCCGTTCAGAGCGCGATTTTTCAATCCGAACTCCATTGAACGAGACAGACAATTGCGGAGAACGCTGCGGTAGCCACTCTGCTGCATGGCTGTATAGTAATTAGTACGTAGAGTCAAGAGTTATATTCGTTTTATTATATACTTACAACATTATTTTTTATTTACACACACACAGTTACAGTTTGTTCAGAATAAGCAACTGAATCGATTCCAATCATTTTTACACCATGTTTTTTTTTTAATTTTTTTAATAATTATAAACTAGCGCTTAACTGCAATCCCGCCTGATGGTAAGTCGTGATGCAATCGTTGATGGTAAAGCGCCCTAGTTTATTAAGCCTATTCACTTAAAAAACTTAGTGAATAGGAAGGAAGACGGCAGTTGAGCGAGGTAGCGCAGCGATTTCCTACGAGGCGGCTTGCGTCCTGGCCGGATTCCCGCCCTGGGACCTAGAGGCGAAAGTACTCGCGTCATTGTACCGATGGCGCGAGGAAAAGCGGACACGGGGTTCCAGTCCGGTGCAGCAGCAAATCAAGCTGCGCCGAGAGGAGCTCCGTCAGGTCCTGGTGGCGGACTAGAGGCAGAGGCTTATGCGCCCTGTCGCCGGCCTCGCTGCCGTCGAGGCGATCCGGCCAGTACTCGACGTCTGGCTCGGGAGGAGGCACGGCTCATTGTCGTTCAGGGTGACGCAGGTACTGTCGGGGCACGGCTGCTTCGGCAAGTACCTGCGACGCATAGACAGGGAGTCGGACGCTCGGTGCCACCACTGCGTCCAATGCGGGGAGGACACGGCGCAGCACACGCTCTCCGAGTGTGTAGCTTGGGAGGAGCAGCGCCGCATCCTCAAAAACGAAGTAGGGGGCGACCTGACGCTGCCGGCAGTAGTGCGGAGGATGGTCGGTAGCGCAGAATCGTGGGACGCGGTGGTGTCCTTCTGCGAGGACGTGATGTCGAAGGAAGCTGCGGAACGGGAGAGGGAGATCTGAACTCCCTTCCCGGGCCGCAGAAGACGCACCGGGCGCCGAGGAAGGGCGGATAACGCCCTCTTCCGGCCCCATGAATGGGTCCAGGGGCGAGGGATATGGGGAAGTCCCCGCCCCCTTATTCATTGGACCCCGAGGCGGAGCGTGCGGCTCAGAGGCGATGCACGGGGTAGTTTAACACCTCACTACCCCGTGCAGGAGGCGAAGCCCGGACAAACCGGGCCGGCACGACAGTGTGGGGCCGCGGCAGAATCAAGGACTGCCGCGGCTCCATGCGCACGTGACCGGAGAGACACCGGGATGGTTTTTAGTCAGTAGGAGTCTGACAGACCCCGTCGACCAGCCCAGGTATAAAAAAAAAGATAGCGCAATGTTAAACCCAACAACACGACCGACGACGCTGCGCCAGATGGAGATTGATGTGGAGACCCTCCACGACCAAACTCCCGACACAACAACATTTGGCGCATCGTACCCGGCACACATCGCAACACAACTGCTTAGACCCGTCCTCGGTACGGCTTTACTAGACATCATGCCGGAACGACGAATCGCTTGGCGGCAAGACTTTCTCTGGTGGGTGGTAACTTCTGCCGGCAGCCGATGTTATGGCCTACCACCGTGTGATTTTTCCCAAATACATTTAGAAAGTGCTGCAGTGTGGTTACCGAGCGCGCAACACGGCTGACGGTAGATTATAGTACTAGGAGCCCACGCGCCGCGCCGGGCATTTTGTTGGGACAACCAAGTGAGATAATAAGGTCATAACTTTGTGGTTTTTCATTATATCTTTTTGAAATTTTGTACATAGATTCTTTACTTAAAAATACTGGACGCGTGTTTCGGGTTCCGCATAAACAAAATATAACGTTGTATATTCAATCATATCGCAGTGCGTTTCTGTAGCTGTTAAAACTTGGGTGAAATAAGCCTAGAGTGAGGTGTCATTCCAACTGATGCTAGAGATTGACACTATTGACAGTTCATTTTACTTAAGCTTTCACGGTGAGATTATTATCAATCGATCGGCTGAACTTCATAGTTTATACTATCGATGTACCTACTGTATTCATCCATACTAATATTATAAATGCGAAAGTAACTCTGTCTGTCTGTCTGTCTGTTACGCTTTCCCGCTTAAACCTCTCAACCGATTTTGATGAAATTTGGCACAGACAATCTTTAGACCCTGAGAAAGGACATAGGCTACCTTTTATCCTAGGCTACTTTTTATATGTTCCCGAGGGAAATCTAAAAAGCGCGATATAACCGAACTCCACGCGGGCGAAGCCGCGGGCGGAAAGCTAGTACTTTATATTACACAACAAAATAATTTACCAATTGTTTACACTAAACACCATATAAACACGAAATCATTTTTTTTTATGTAATATTAAACTAGAGCCCAAAAAGAACTCAAAAAAAAACTGAGTGAATATGAAGGAAGACGGCAGTCGAGGGAGGTGATGCAATGTTAAACCCAACAACACGACCAACGATACGACGGATCTGGCGCAGCAGCGCCAGACGCGTGATTAATCTGGAGATCCTCCACGACCAAACTCCCGACATAACAACATTTGACGCATTGTACCCGGCACGAATCGCAACACAACTGCTCAGACCCGTCCTCCGTACGGCTTCACCAGACATCATGCCGGAACACATAATGCTCAGTGCATTACTTAAACAAGGGGATCGGGGCCACGAACACTTCACTTCACTTAAGCATTCATATGTAGATATAGGTTTACGGAATAGCAATGCTATTAACAATGCTATTTAGATTCTCCTAAATAGGTTGACAATCCCGCACCCCGGGCTATACGTGGAGGTGGGACATCTCACAAGGATTTCCAAAGAGAAAAAAGAAATGGTTAACCACTTTTACATCATTAGAAAAAATACCAAATAACCACGTTTGGACATCTGGCCAAGTGCGAGTCGGACTTGCGCACGCAAGTTCCTGTATGAATATAAAAAAATAACCATGTGTCGAGCTACAGGTCCGAACTGAAATGGATGCCCATTCGTCAGAGAAGAAATTTGCGAGCATTGACCACGCTTTTCTCCCTTCTAAAATCTCCCACTCCTCCTTCTTATCTTGTGACTCACTTCCAATATTTATGTTCTTCACACTCTAAGAATCTGCGTTCTTCTAACAATCTCCTCTTACTCTGTCCTTCACATACGTCTGACTTTGTTCATTCTTCATTTCACATTCAATCCATTCATCTGTGGAATGCGCTTCTTCTTGATATCAGGATGGCCGCCAGTCGGTTTGCATTTAAGCGGAAATTGCAGAGTTATTTTTCGCAACAATTAGGGTAGAGTTGTTGCTACACCTCTCCCAAATTTTAGTTTTTATGGATATAAGTGTATATTTTGCTAACAGTATGCATATATATTTAGCTTATTTAAGTATTTTTTTAATAGTGTTAAGAGCTTTTTTTTCTTTAGTTTTTTTTTCAAACTAAAGCACCTACCATCTTATCTCTTCACCACCTGTGGTTGACTGTTAGAGAATGCCTAAGGCATTAAGTCCGCCTCTGTACATGGCATGTGCGAAAGATTAAATAAATAAATAATAATTCTGTTTTTTTTTTTTTTTTTATATAAGTTATAAACAAGCGCTTGACCGCAATCCCGCCTGATGGTAAGCAGTGATGCGATCATTGATGGTAAAGCGCGCTAGTTTATTAAGAACCTATTCACTCTAGCCTTGAAGACACTCAAATTGTAATGTGACGGAAACACCGTCGCTGGCAAATTGTTCCAGTCCCTCGATGTACGCGGTATAAAAGAGGAAGCGAAACGCTTCGTCCGGGTCGCAGTGGTATCAACAATGTAAGGGTGGAAACTCGCCGTACGACGGGTCGTCCGATGGTGGAACGGTGATGGGGGAATTAAATCATGCAATTTTTTCTAGTATTGGTTGTTACGGCGGCAACAGAAATACACCATCTGGAAAAATTTCAAATGTCTGGCTATCACGGTTAGGCGATACATCCTGGTGACAAACAAACGGACGGACAGACAATGAAATCCAAAAGGTCATTCAATAAGAACACAGAACTCTGAAGACAATACAGAAGCAAATGAAAGATGGACTATAATAATAATAATAATAATTCATTTATTTCGGATAATTCCATATTTGTTAGTACAATTTTGAACTTATAAACTAGTGTTAGTAATGCAAAAAATATTACAAAGTTACATTTTTATCAGTATGTGGCATGTACAAGAACGAAAACATTTTATAATAAAATAATATGAACAAACCACAATGGTTTGCGTTACGTTAGAAAATCTCAGTTGAAACGTTTCAAGATACACGTCTGCACAGTAAAATAAACTTAGTTTAGAAAACGTTATATTTTATTTTATGAGATGGCTCGTAACGTCCGAGGTTTTGAGTTCGAGTCCGCTCATCGTTGTTCTTGGATGTTATAAATCAGGATAAGAAACAAATGTTTATTTATTTTATGGCCTCGCTAGGCCTTCTAAGAGCTTTTGGTTTTGATGAAGTTATATATTTGGTACATTTTACCCGACTCACAGTAAGCATAGTTGATTTACACGACAAATGTCGCATGAATCAAATATGGTTTAAAAAGAAAAATTTGTACTCCACAGTACTCATTTAACAACATACAAACATAATCAGCCTATATTGTTCCCACTGTTGGGACACAGGCCTCCTGTCGATGAGAGGGAGTGGGCCGTAATCTACCACGCGGGCCCAGTGCGTGTTGGTAAATGTCACATGTCCTCGAGGTTTTTGACTCTAGGACGCCGGTGCCAACGTCGACCAACACCTCAGGAGGCTCTCGTTAGGCAACTGGATCAAGGGCTTGATTCAGAAAGCGGTACTGCTGGACACGGCTCGCATCGTCAGGAAGTCCCTCTCTCTGGAGCCCTGACCGCCGGTATCTTGGACCCTGTTCCCGATACCGGTGGTCTAATATTTTTTTATATTTTTAAATGTTTTTTTTATGTATTTATATAAATATTTTAAAATGTAAAATAATATGTACATATAGAAAAATAAAGGGAATAATAATTGAATGCTTTTAAATGAACAAGAATGGAGGTTTTCCTTAGGAATCTTCAACTTGATAGATAGGTATAATATTTCAGCATTATAATAAGTTATAATCACTTTCCTCAACAATGAGCTCACACATCGTTACTTAACCAAAACGATTCACAAATTAAAATATAGCGAATCGAATAATTAAACTGTATAGCTGTCAACTGATAATGTACCCAATAACCCATGTACGAGTCAGCCAGCGTACATGACACGCGCACATTACCTACACAGATCGGCATTATTCCGTCGCCTTGCACAAATTATAGCGTAAGGCGACAGTACACGATCAGCCTTCAAAGACTGTACTCATTTACACATTCATACCTATATTAGTTACGAGTTAGTGAACCTTTTGAACGCCAATCACTTCTATACAAGTTCGAGATTTTCGTGCCCTCAGCGCCACTATTTGATTAGAAGTAATCACAGTATAAAATAAATTTTCGACTTTTACAAGACCTTTTATTTTGTTTTTATGGAAATTTGCCCTGTTATCAACCACATTTATAACTTTTTCACACATAATAAGTTCTTGTTTGTTTTATTTTCAATAGAAACAAAAACGCCAGAAAATATTCTTACGCACCCAGCGCCAATTACTTGATATCAAGTAAGCCAGTGATGGGACACGATGAAGACCTCGCTATATTTCATCTCGTTGAAATGATCATAAATACTATTATTGCAAGAAAATGACGTGAGTAAATAATATTTTATAAATATCGTAAACTATAAACTACGTTTTATTCACCTTAATCAAGAATAAATAGGGTTTCTAATCATTGTCGATAGTGAAACACCGATTGAAAAACCCATCCCTACAAAGTTGGTTAGTTATCATTCCACACACGCCACGGACGTGTATAGAAGTAAGTCTGTGACGTCATAAGCGGACGGGTTTCAAGGTCATAGTGACTTTGTGCATTTTAGTGTAGTGAATGTTTACATCTTGAGTTGGCGCACGTGTTGTTATAAAAAAAAATGTGACTGTGAATATGACGAATTATTGCGAGTTGTTCAAGTCTGAATCAGAATTTTGAAATAGTTCGTCATCTTGACATTCCGTTAAGTCGAAGTTGACGTTTCAGGAATTTTCTTCAGTTTTCTATTAGTTTCTACAAACCAGAAAAATAATTGCGAGTATTATGCGACACCATTAAAAAAACGGTATATAACATCTGTGTGAAACAAACACCCTCCATTTTATTTTATTTTTCAAAATGTAGAAAACCACGTATTTCGCTTCTATTAATTGTGTTTGTCGTAAGTAAACGAAATAAATTATGCAGGAATCGGTTGAGTTTATGCACGTGTAACTCGACCACAGTGAATATAAAAATAAATACCATAGAAATCTAGACATCCCTATATCAGAAAGGATTTTGACGTGCCTCGAGCGCCAACTACTTGATATGAAGTAGAAGGATTACATTTGGAGACAAATAGGGATGTGCCTTTTAGAACACACGTCTAATAAATTTAAAATTCTTTTCTTTATTATGTGGAATATATCCAGGTTTTCATATTGATTTTTTCATAAAACTAAAATAAAATATGAAATTACGGTTACAGTTTTTATTTAGCTTCGTAAATTGATGAATAAACATTATTTTAAATGTATAATATTATTTGTCGATAGGACATTAATCCCATCCCCACGTTTTACTATAGATACGTTATACATTTGTAGTGTGGCGCAGGAGGACACATCGCGTATTATATAGATGGGCGTTCAAAAGGTTAAGTAATCAATAAATCATCATATTTGGCTATCCGTGACTATTATTGAAGTGTATAACCAAGGTGTGTGCGAATCATTTAGCAGCGCATACAACCCAAGACCTGATGGCATGGTGGCTCCGCTTAGCCTCTGGCCAAGGTAAAAACTAGCCCCTGGGTCATGGGAGGTGTCAACCAGTCATAATCAGCATAAATAATGTTCCCACTCCTGGAACAGAGGCCTCCTCTCGGCGAAAGCGAGTGACAAGCGGGCCCAGTGCGGGTTGGTAGATGTCATATGTCACGACACATATAACACGAAGTTTTTGGCTCTACGACAAGCCGGTTTCCTCATGATGTTTTCCTTCACCGTTTTGAGAGCAGTGGTGATGAAATAATTTAACGTAAAGCGGCTGAGGGGTCAACCAGTCCTTTTGAAATATTTATACCATGAGCACCCGGACCCCACGATTTCAATCCCAAATAAATCCAAAATATAATTGTCAATAAGGCCGCTTGAGATTTTCCTATCTAGTCTTTTAAAAATCCAGGAGGCCTACGTCTGTGGAACTTAATCGCTGACGGGTCCATCAGCACAATTGCACGGACCTCAAGAAGGACTAAAGTTCTTTCCCACATCGCACGTGAAAATTATATATTTTAACACCCCTCCATGAAACGTCGGAGCGAAAGTGGCAAAGAACTTTGAAAAAGTAATTCTGACTACACCTTGCCAAAACTTTCAAACCAGTATTTTCCGACTAACGTAGTTCTTAATGTAAGTTGATAACTTGGAGTGTATGTTGTTAATTTGCTATTGCGTATCCGCTACAGAAGCCGCACAATTCGCCTTTCGTAAAATATTGGCATAACTGTGATTGGCCGATTGTATTATGGAAAACACATATCGATGCGCATTTCGATGAATTCGAAGCAATGAGTAATTTTATCGCATCGATTTTAATAGTAGTCAGTCGCAGCCTCGCAGGATCAATCATGGCTACGCGTGTTTCACTGAATACCGCAAGATTAAAGCTAAACGATTCAGAACATAAAATCTCGCATGTATTCTTAGTGGGGTGGTGTATTAGCAGAACGTCTACTCCTAAGCACGAAATCCACAGTTACGGGCGATTCCTACTCCGTATTAATAATAAGAATTAGGTAATAGCACGACGATGTTATCATTGGAAGTCCTACATATTAATCAAAATAAATAAAGTGTCTTATGATACTTTTTAACACCCTTGCTCGTAAAGCTGATGTAATTCCATCGGTTTTAAATATGTAAAGCGGGCCATAACAAACGCGTGTGTTATCAAAGCAAATAGTTAAGTTATAGTCCATACAAATTCCATAACAGCATTATTTTCCATTTCAAGTAAATATGGAACTGATCGCCGCCGCACGACTCGCGCTGCGCGCTGTTCCATATTTGAAATGGCAAATAATAATACTAATGGCGGGAAAGCAACAGTGTGCATTCACAAATTGAGTTTATTTAAAACTAGCTTTCCGCCCGCGGCTTCGCCCGCGTGTAGTTCGGTTATATCGCGCTGTTTAGGTTCCCTCGGGAACATCAATTTTTTCCGGGATAAAAGGTAGCCTATGTTGTTTCTCAGGGTCTAAAGATTGTCTGTGCCAAATTTCATCAAAATCGGTTGAGAGGTTTAAGCAGGAAAGCGTAACAGACAGACAGACAGACAGACAGATAGACAGACAGACAGACAGACAGACCGACAGACAGACAGACAGAGTTACTTTCGCATTTATAATATTAGTATGGATAGTATGGATAGTATGGATGAACAAAATATAAAATACTTTTTTTTCTGTTTCCTCGCAAGTGTGTTAAAAAACGTCGTACGATATACGTGCGTATTGGTTATAACATGCTCGGTTCAATTACACCCTCGCCTTCGGCTCGGGCTGAAATTCCGCCTCGCATGTTATAACCATCATTACGCACTAATATCGTAATGTACTATTACTACATTCTGTCAGCATACTTAGTGCATAATTCATAAAAAATAAGATTATGTGGTGGGATCCTGGTGTCCTGAGACAGACCACAAACCTATCTTAAACAACAGTCTCCCACGACATATATCTACCAGACCTATATGTCATCCTCGGATCTCAGCAATGTAAAATAGGTAACTTCAGTACTTACTTGTTGTGATAAATATAGTTCATTGATTGATTCGTGTGTTGCCTTTCCCGAAAAAGTTAATTAAAAGATTACCGGGATCACACCGAAGTTTAGAACTACTTTCGGACGAGCCTTACTGCTTTGAAAGAATTGGTAATCTAATTATTACAACCAAATTTCGGGTGTGTTTTAAATCTCACATAGCTGAAGGCGAACCATCGAACCGGCTCAAATTCCGGCTGTGAATCAGAACTTTTTGCATAAAATTATTGGTAGGGTTTAAAACTAAAGGAATTTATTGGAAACAGGGTCGGGGTTCGCACAGACCGGCAGACTCGTATCATTGTGCCAGAGTTAATAGCTTACGTGCATATTGCATCGGCTCCATTTCTCTATATCTCTTGATTGGCTTTTTAAGTGTCCCGGTCCAGTCCTCCAAACTGTATGTACCTAGATACTCCTACTTACTTTTTTTAACCGTCGTGTTTATGGAACGAGGTATTTAGATTTGAATGATAGATTTTAGAATAGAATGTACATAGTTTTGTCCGATTATATTATGTATTAGTATTAGTTTCATTAAGGCGGCTCCAGAGGAAAAACACACCGCAGGCCGTTTTTATGTAGTTTTTCGGAGCTATCTACTCTTTATCCAAAAGAAATATCAACTTATTAAAAATACGTAAATTTTCTCCATAATCTTGGCTCCAAAATTGTAGATTTTTTTTTTTTTTTTACTAAGCATAATGTTTAAATAATTCCTTCACAACGAAACCTCTGACAAGAGAAATAATTATCAAAAACGTGCATCTCCTCGAAAAGTAAGCATTATTTAGATTTCGTTCTTACACTAATGGATAGGCAATTTCATGACGAACATTATTGTAGAAATATTTTTTTAAAACTACCAAAACAAAAATTTTATTCAACAATCTGAGCGTATTCCCCATCATTTCTCTTGCCCGAGCTATTGAGATTCAGTACGCCACAAGCTCTCGAAGGGGGAACCCGTGTCGTTCGTCATCGCGCGGTCCGCTAGCATAGCGGTCGGCGCGTGAGCGAGAAAGCATCTGCTTGCTCGCTCACGCACCGCATGTCGCATAGAGTATAATGCTATCATAAAGTGTCTCTGTTATTGATGTTCATTTTGGTGTTCGTTTTTTTAACCGATTTCAAAAGGGAGGAGGTTATATGTTTTTTATGTTTGTTTGCGGATAACTTTACTATAATATAAATAATAGGGTATTTGACTAAAAAAAACTAATTAGTCCGTCATTCAGATTATAGAAAAATATTGGATAGGTTTATTATATAAGTTTTACATTTCCTATATTTTGTTTTATCAAATCTATAAAAATTGACAAATATAATAGGCATCAAAGATCAGGAGTGATGGCTGGTGACGTCACTGGCCGCTAAAAAGTGTAGCGTGCAGTGACGTCACACGAGTTTTCAAAGCACTGTGTCGTATTCATTTTTTGTTTATATGAAAAAAGAAAAAAATATGTGTCTAGTATTTTTTGGGTAGGTCCCCGACAAGGTGGACCGACGACCTGGTGAAGGTCGCGGGAAACCGCTGGATGCGAGAAGCGCAGGACCGGTCGTCGTGGAGAACCTTGGGGGAGGTCTATATCCAGCAGTGGACGTCTTTCGGCTGAAATGATGATGATGAGTATTTTTTGGAAATCTGACTGACGGACTAATTAGGTTTTTTTAGTCAAATACCCTATTGCATAAGTTGATAAAAAATGCTATGCAGTAGCTTTACCGCGGCAGTTCCCGAGTGCCACATATTTTTTTTTAATTAGAAAGATTATATCTTCAAGGTAGTCTCATGTTAAGGAAATTAGGGTCTGATGATGGAAGACTAAGGAAACCTAGGAGAAATTTAAAAAATCATGGGGGCGCCTAGGGCATTTCTATGTTTTTTCATTAAGTGTTTTAACGCACTACAATTTAGTAAACTTCGGACTTGATGATGGAGCCGGGAGACAGCCGAGGGATCTCCTTAACGATTCACATCAGCTGCCTCGTGTTTGTGCTTAATAAATTTATATTGATAAGAACTTTCCACCTAAATGAGTTGTGATTGTCATTAAAGCTCTGATGATGAAGACAAAGGCCAGTTAAGGGAACTCCTCAAAGGTTTACAATAGTTACCTTGTGTTTGGACTTAATTCATTTATATTGATGAAAACTTTACACAAGTTTAAATGAAGGTCTGCAATAGATCTGATGATGAAGCCCATAGACAGTCGAGGGAATTCCTCAACAATTTACAACACTGTACTTTAACATAGTACAAACACTACCTACTCGTCATGCTTATGCAAAAATCAATTAAAATCAAGAGACTGAATTTAATTTGTGTTATTTCATTGCGTTATTTCTAGAAATGCTCATACTTTCATTGTGGTCTTATAGGAATTAAAGCAAACGAAATACGTCGTTTGCTTGCACGCCTTTTCCAAATATGCTGCCGTCAGCGTCCAGTCTGACCGGATATTGTATTAGTCAGATGTTTATTATTTTTCTGTAAAAGGAAGCTTTGTGTAAATAATATTATAGTATATGTATTTGTTTTTAGGGTTCCGTACCTCAAAAGGAAAAACGGAACCCTTATAGGATCACTTTGTTGTCCGTCTGTCTGTCTGTCTGTCTGTCAAGACCCTTTATCTCAAGAACGCGTGGACGTATCAAGCTGAAATTCGCATGAAATACTCGGGTCTATTGTCCCTTTAAGTTGTGAAAATATCAAACTTCTAAGCAAAGCCAATCAAAAGATACAGCCGATATGTCGATATTTTCAACAAATTTTCGACACTCGCAAAGGAATCAAAACCTACAGGATACTTCCCGTAAACTCAGAATCATGAAATTTGGCATGAAGGATTGTCATATAATGCAAATATCGGAAAAATTGCGAAAATCACATTTTTTTAGTTACATAATATAATAAACATATTTTAATAAAATGGAACTTACTACCTTATTTCTCACGAACTAATAAAGGTATCAAATTGAAGTTTATACCAAATACCTAGGTCTATTGTCCCTTTAAGCAGTGAAAAAATCAAACTTCTATGTTAAAGCGATCAAAAGATACAGCAGTTTATACCGACACCTTAGACGAATTTCCGTCACACGCTAGGGAATCAAAACCTACAAGGTACTTCCAGTGAACTCAAGAATCTTGAAATTCGGCACGAAGCAACGTTATATTATAGTACAGACAGATAAAGGAAAAATTGTGAAATGATAAATTTGAAGTTACATAAAATATTAAAATATTATTTTTGCTTACATGACATGAAATATTTTTTTAATAATTATAAACTTACTACCTACCCTTTTTCACATGAACGCTTAGAGATATTAAAGTTGAAATTCATATCAAACACTTCTTAAATCTAATTGCCTCTAAACTGTGAAACATTCTAAATCAATGCTAGTATTATAAATGCGAAAGTAACTCTGTCTGTCTGTTACGCTTTCCCGCCTAAACCTCACAGCCGATTTTGATGAAGTTTGGCACAGACAATCTTTAGACCCTGAGAAAGAACATAGGCTACCTTTTATCCCGGAAAAATTTGATGTTCCCGAGAGGAATTTAAACAGCGCGATATAACCAAACTCCACGCGGGCGAAGCCGCTGGCGGAAAGCTAGTACGTCATAAATTGTAAACCGCTACGTTTGTACGGCGGAACCCTCGGTGTGCGAGTCCGACTCGCATTTGGCCGGTTTTTTTTTATACGATAGTTTTGTTTTTTACAATTTACGTATTTGTTTTATTAAACGAGAATAATAATATAATATCAGTCTTGCCTGAGCCCAAAAAAAACATCAAATCTTTTTTTTATGTAGGTTTCCTGTCTGCAGAAATTTATTTGACCCTGATTACGTTTTCCCTTAAAATAATAAATAATGACAAATTAACCTTTATTATATTATTTTTCTATCCCTTTGACCATCTGACTTAGCTAACTTTCAATCTACAAAACTAACTTCCAACCCTGAAGTTACAGTCATAACATATTTAGTTGTAAAGCTCTAATCAATACAAATTAAGTAAGCCCAAACACATTACAGTTGCTTCCGATGTGGATTCCCTTGATTCTCTGTCATCTCCATCATCAGGTCAGGCCCAAATCTTCACGGTTTTATAGTATCATCCGATATAAATACGAGTATCAAGTTTTCACCCGAAGCATGCCTACAATTTTCGATAATTGGCCTAAATTTCTTAGAATATCCATTATCGACACTGACGTGGTAACAATGAGATTACATAGGCAGCATACTCTTTCATATAAAAAAAAGAATGGCCAAAATCGGTTCATTAACGATAAAGTTATCAGCGAGCACACATAAATCGAATTGAGACCCTTAAAAAATAAAATACGCAAAATTTTTATTATGAAGTATCGTCAACATTTGTTTCAGTCTATAATAACCAAAAGTATTTGGGCGCACCAATAAACAAAAATAAAAGTGCCATGTCTGTTACTTCTGTGGTCTATGAATTTAACTTGTATTTGTAAGTACTTCGTCCGCCAGACGGCGCTAGTAATATTTTTCGAAGTATTGTAGAGGTGGGGCGCGGTGAAGAGGGAGCAAATGCTCGAGGTCATTTGGTGAGGGTACGACCTTAAGTTTAAGAATTTTTATTACTATACAAACTGAGATTTTTTTTAAATTTGACATTATTTTTATTACATTTTATTTATTTTTGATGTGTTTAGTGTCGATGTTACATTTTTCCGATATTTCATATTTTTGAGCCCAGTAAGAGGCCACGCTGATTGAGGCAACAGCGGCTAACATTTTGTCACCTAAGATGCAGGGACCGGGCACTTAGGGCTCTCCAGCTAGTGGGTCTTGGTCTGATCGAAGACACCACACTCGCACTAGGTATTCGATGGGTGTGTAATGCCCCACATCAACAAGTGTTGTCTGCAGCGCCCTACCTGGATACGCCTACGCAATTGGTTTACTTGAGAACTTTCCATAATGCAGAAGCCAGTGAAAAGGCTAGAATATTGCAGTATCCTGTAGTCTAACTATGTACCACAATATCAATCGCGACTGGACCAATTTTGAAAGATTTTGGTATCATTATGGAGATAGTTTAAACCCTGAAATAACATAGGATACTTTTTATTCCCACGGAATATAAACTTTTGTAGGAGAAAGGTGGGTGGCAGCTGGTTTAAAAAATCTTCATTGGCCAGACTGCAGTGCAACCTATGGTGGTTTGAATATGTACATTCCCACATGCTGTTCGAAAGTTATACCATGGCCCCTGGCACCCAGACCAGTGAAGGAACGCAGGTGGGCTTTAGACAGTAAAAGTCTGACACACCCTTCGGCTCCGCCCGAGTGAGAGAGGTCACTCGATGATGTTCCAACTGAAAAAAAAAAAAATTGGAGAGAGGTACTCCTTCTTCCAATACAAATGCAGTACAATTCTTTTTTTGTTCTAGATGGGAAATCATCAAATGACCTCTCCTGCTCTGGGCGGAGCGGAAGGGCGTGTCAGATTTTTACTGACTAAAACCCACCAGTGTTTCTTCACTTGCCTGTGCGCCAGGGCCACGGTTTCTTTTTTAACCAACCCGCCAATCGTCGCCATGAGGACACGGCGGTGCTCTACAAAAGCCGGGCAGACCTTCACCATATGCTCCAACATGTCCTCAAGACGATAATACAAATGTACCTTACAGTTATATTTATGTTACCATACATTTATATTGGAAGAAGGAGTTCAACTCCCCAGAAAAAGAGATAGACAGATAAAATGTAGAATATAAATATGTGTCATGAACATGTTTTTCTCATCCCTGGGTAACATGTATGGGGACTTGAGGACTGGCACCCATATTTATTTTTTTCATAATTCCACTACCCCATTCAGAGAAATATACCTTCACTGATGCAATATGTCTATAATAAATTTTATTTATGTTACGAAGTCAATCATCATCAACCTTTTTATCATCCCACTACTGGGCACAGGTCTCCTCTCATACAGAAAAAGATTGAGCATTCAAAGTAATCTAAAGTTAAACAAATATCAAAAATTATATAAAGTCAAATTATTTATTTCAAAAATAAGTAAGTTGACTTCAGAGAACTTTAAACATTTTTATATCTTAAAAAAAACTTTGTAATCACTACATATTATAAAACAAAGTCACTTTCTTTTTCCCTATTTCCTTAGTTTTTCTGTAGTGTATTTAGTATCAGCATTGCACTCATGCGAATCCGGGGCGGGTCGCTAGTACAGGTATAAAACATAAATTGAACTTTATAGTGTAGGTGTAAAAGTTATTTTTCCAATATTCTTAATTTATTTACATTCTCTCAAATACATCTTAACCTTTTGAACGCCCATCTACATAATACGCGATGTGTCCTCCTGCGCCACGCTACAAATGTATAACGTATCTATAGTAAAATTAAGGGATGGGATTAATGTCCTATCGACAAATAATATTATACATTTAAATTAATGTTAATTCACCAATTTACGAAGCTAAATTGAAAATTGTAACCGTATTTTCATATTTTATTTTACTTCATAAAGAAATCAATATGAAAACCTGGATATATTCCCCATTAAAAGATACAACCAAGTTGAGATCAGAAGCAAAACTGTTTTATTATTCATTCACCCTCATTACCAAAAATCATAGTTGACAACTTATGAAAACAATCATCGAGGTTCAAACATAACATACCTTTCCCTCATAATCATTGGTCAAAACATACATTATAAATTGACACATTAAAACAAAACCAATTAACAAAACCATTAACTTCAAATATAGCAATCACTGAAGTCCTTCATTAGGAATCCCTATAATATCCGGCCATAATTCAGGTGGCGGAATCACAATCGGCGGGTCCTGTGATAATTCAGACTCTGTATCATTGGCTGGCTGATTTCCAATAACAGGTGACCCGTTAACAGCTGTGTCTGGCGGTCTAGCTATTATTTGGTCTGCATGTCGCCGATACAGCTCTCCATCTTCCGTCCTCACAACATAAGTGGCTGGCCCCTCCACGTTTTGCACGGTGCCTCGACTCCACTTTTTCCCAGGCCCGTACATGCGTATGAGCACGGGCTGCAGCAGCGTAAAAGTTCGTGCGGGCGAGTGTTGCGCCGCCGCCTCCATTTGCTGCTCCGCACGACTCGGAGTCGAGTCGGGGTGTAAGCTCGACACTGCAGTCCTGTATCTTCGCCCATTCAGTAGCTCAGCAGGTGTCTTATTAGTAGAGCTATTTGGCACAGTCCGTAAATAGTATAGAACTTTACAAAGTTTCTCCTGCCACTGCATGTCCAGATTCTCTAGTTTCTTTATTTTATTTTTAAATGTTTGTATTGTGCGTTCAATCTGCCCGTTAGTCTCTGGGTGGTAGGGCGGCGAATACAAATGTTTAATCCCATTCTTTTTAAGAAAATTATTAAATTCATTAGAAGTGAAAGCACGTCCATTATCGGACACCAACACGTCGGGCAGCCCTTGTGAAGTGAAAATCCTTCTTATAACCGATATCACCGTACCACTGTTCATTGCTGGTATGATTTCAGCCTCAACCCACTTGCTGTAGCTATCTACTAGGACTAGAAATGTTTTTTCCTGAAAGGGCCCCGCAAAATCCACATGCACGCGGCTCCACGGCTTCTCTGGAACAATCCAAGTCTGCGGGTCCTTTGGTGGATTATTTCTCACTAGCTGACACTGCTGACACGCGGCCACCACACTCTCAATCTGCCGATCCATATTGACCCACCACACGTAGCCTCTTGCATACGCTTTTGTCTGGACAATCCCCGCATGAGGGGCATGTAACAACTTTAATACTTTGTCCTGTAAGGACAAAGGTATTATGACTCTGTTGCTCCACAATAAACAACCTTTATTATGTGAAAGAGCCTCTCTCCGTGTCCAATACTCTTGTAGGTTCGGGTCTATGTTCTTTCGTGGCCATCCGTGCAACACATGAAACATAACTTTTTGTAAAACCACATCTCTGTTGGTCTCCGTGGCTATCTTGGCAGCGTCAAGCTCCCATCCGCTCGGCTGTTCCTCCAGCAAAAGCACGTCGTGCAGCACCTCTTCCTGAACACTCGACGTGTCCGGCGCGGTCCACCTGCTTAAAGCGTCCGCGTTGCTGATTAATTTACCAGGCCTGTATTGTATACTGTAATTATAACTGGAAAGTTTCAATGACCAGCGCAACATTCTTGGTGATATCTGGTTTGGAATTGGTTTTGCGGGATTGAATAAACCAACCAATGGTTTATGATCAGTCACAATACAAAACTTCCGACCCGCCAAGAATTCGTGAAATTTTGTCAATCCAAATATAATAGCCAGGGCCTCCTTGTCAATCTGCCCATATCGTCTCTCGTGCGCCTGTAGTGTCCGTGAGGCCATCATCACTGGCCGTTCTGACCCGTCCTCCATGATGTGTGCAATAATCGCTCCAAGACCGTATTCCGATGAATCACAAATGAGAAGTAGTTCTTTCTGCAAGTCATAGCTCACCAACGTTCGATCTGATGACAGTAATCGCTTCGCCTCTACAAACGCTTCCTGTTCCTTTTCACCCCAGCTCCAAGGCCTTTTTGAATCCAACAGTCGATAAAGTGGCTCCAACACAGTGCTCTTGTCAGGCAAGAATTTTTCATAAAAATTATATAAGCCCAGGAAGGCGCGCAAGGTTTCTCTATTGGTTGGGGCTGCCTTTTCCTGAATTTCTTTGATCTTCGCAGGTGCTGGGTGAAGTCCCTCAGCATCAATCATGTGTCCTAGGAACGTGATGCTGTTCGCAGCGAATACACATTTCTTTACGTTGAGGCGGAGTCCCATTTGTTGCAGTTTCCTCAGTACTTCTCTCAGTCTACGATTATGTTCTTCAGTCGTGGCTCCGGTGACAGCAATATCATCTAATAGACACGCCACTCCTTCCATACCCGCTAATGCTGTCGACATCAAACGCTGAAAAATTGCTGGCGCCGCACTGACACCGAACGGCAGACGATTAACTTTCATTAGACCGATAGGAGTGTTCAGCGTGAGCAGCATAGCTGTCGCGTCGTCTACTTTTAACTGTGTATATGCGTTTTTCAAGTCCAGTTTACTAAATATTCTGCCGCCACTTAATTTCACAAACGCTTCCACAGACGTCGGCAGCGGATAGATATCAGTATTGATAGCGTTGTTCACCGTGGCACGATAATCACCACAGATTCGTACTGTTCCGTCTTCTTTCATCACTGGCGTCACCGGTGTCCACCACTGAGAATAACGGACAGGTGTCAGTACACCCGCTTCCACCATCTCGTTCAATTGTCTAAGGACTTTCTCTTGAAGAGGGTAGGGTACCGCACGCGCCTTTAAGAAACGAGGCGTAGCCTCCGGCCGCACGTGAAGTGACACCTTAGGACCGTTGTACTCGCCGAGTCCTTTTTTAAATAGTTCATGAAATTCTTTTCTATACTGGTCTATCTCCTCTTCCGCCCAGCACAATCCTGATACTTGAAGTCCTAGTTTATGGAACCAGTTCCTGCCCAGCAGATTTGGTCCGTTCCCCGACACCACAACCAGTTCACATTATGCTTCTTTATTTCCTAGTATTACACGCACGTCTGCTAGTCCTAATACTTTCAAGGGGTCTTGAGTCCATGTCACGAGTTTTAGATTAGTAGCTCGTAGAGGTGGAGACTCCAACCACAGCTTCTTGTATGTCTCTTCCGACATAATGGTACGCGATGCACCCGAGTCTACTTCCATAGATAGCTGAACGTCGTCTATCATAACGTCTGTGGTAATAGGTGGTGAATAATTATCCACGCAGACGTATACGCCCATCATCTTCTCAGCTGAACTGCCCGCATCTATATTGGCTCCGCACGTGTCGTCGACCTGATGTACACGGCCTGACTTCTTAGCGCAGGCCGCCGCAATGTGCCCAAACTTTTTGCAATAGAAACACTTTGCCTTAACAAACGGGCAGCGCTCGGCCCGACTGTGTGCGCGTGCACACCGTCGACACTCGTTCGAGTTAACATTACCAATATCCATAGGTTCAGTCCCCGTGACACTGGACGGAGATTGCTTAGACTCACTAGCCACACACGCAGGGTACAAATCAGGGAACGTCACTTGATAGTCCAGACACATCTGTAGCGCGACCTCGTATGTCAAGTCTTTCTTTTTCAATAAGTCGCGTCTCAAGCGATCGTCCCGCACCCCCAGTACTAGTCGGTCTCTCAACTGGCGTTTCAAGTCCATGAAATTGCATTTTGCACCCAGCATACTTATAGCCGCCACAAAGTCTTGCACGCTTTCACCTTGATCTTGTTGACGTTTGTAAAATTTACCCGCTTGCAAAATTTCGTTAACCTCAGGTTCATAGAACTTATCCAAAACTCTAAAAATGTCCAACAACTGTACTTCCGTAGGACGTTTTGGAACTAAAAGTGATGCAATTAATGCAAAGGTGTCTTTGCCGCACTGAGAAAGAAACAGCGATCTTCCCTTGTCGAGGTTAGTTTTGTCACAACCTGCCGCATCAAGCGCGCACATTAATTGTTCTTTATAATCACACCACTTATCAGTCTTTGGGTTAAATTGTCCGGGAAACACTATATTTGTTACATTTGACGTCATTTTCGCCGAAATTCACTTTATTTTCCGTAGTCGCCAATAAAAGATACAACCAAGTTGAGATCAGAAGTAAAACTGTTTTATTATTCATTCACCCTCATTACCAAAAATCATAGTTGACAACTTATGAAAACAATCATCGAGGTTCAAACATAACACCCATAATAAAGAAAAGAATTGTAAATTTATTAGACGTGTGTTCTAAAAGACCCATCCCTATTTGTCTCCAAATGTAATCCTTCTACTTCATATCAAGTAGTTGGCGCTCGTGGCACGTTAAAATCCTTTCTGATATAGGGATGTCTAGATTTCTATGGCATTTATTTTTATATTCACTGTGGTCGAGTTACACGTGGATAAACTCAACCAATTCCTGCATAATTTATTTCGTTTACTTACAACAAATACAATTAATAGAAGCTAAATACGTGGTTTTCTACGTTTAAAATAAAAATAAAATGGAGGGTAAGTGTCTGGTTCACACAGATGTTATAGACCTTTTTTTTTAATGGTGTCGCAAAATACTCGCAATTATTTTTCTGGTTTGTAGAAACTAATAGAAAACGGAAGAAAATTCCTGAAACGGAAGTTGACGACTTAAAGGAATGTCAAGACGACGAACTATTTCAAAATTCTGATTCAGACTTGAACAACTCGCAATAATTCGTCATATTCAGCGTCACAATTTTTTTTTTTTGTAAGAACACGTGCGCCAATTCAAGATGTAAACATTGCACTACACTAAAATGCACAAAGTTACTATGACCTTGAAACCCGTCCGCTTATAACGTCACAGATTTATTTCTATACAAATCGGTGGCGCGTGCGGACTGACAACTAACTAACTTTGTAGGGATGGGTTTTTCAAACGTTTGTTTCACTATCGAGATTGATTAGAAAACCGTTTAATTCTTGATTAAGGTGAATAAAACCTAGTTTATAATCTACAATATTTATAAAATATTATATATTTACGTCATTTCCTTGCAATAATAGTATTTATGATCATTTCGACGACATGAAATGTAGCGAGGTCTTCATCGTGTCCCATCACTGGCTTACTTGATATCAAGTAATTGGCATTGGGGCATTGAAAATTTTCTGGCGTTTTTGTTTCTATTCAAAATAAAACAAATAAGAACTTATTATGCATGAAAAAGTTAAAAATATGGATGATAACAGGGCAAATTTCTATAAAAACAAAATAAAAGGTCTTGATATAGTCGTAAATTTATTTTATACTGTGATTACTTCTGATCAAGTAGTGGCGCTGAGGGCACCAAAATCTCGAACTTGTATACAAGTGATTGGCGTTCAAAAGGTTAATAAACTCTTGTCTCCTAAATCACATTCTTACTTTCTTTCTTGCCATTTCATCTTTCACATAAGCCATTCATTATTTCAACTCATATATTTGTAAGCACCAAGGGCTGTTCATCAATAAATTCTTTTTTTACACTCTTCCAATATGAATAGATTTCACTATCATCCCTTGAAAGTTCTGAGAGAGAGAGAGAAATTCTGTCAGGTTATACGGATATTGACTGTTCCAAAAGAAGACTTATTCTAATTTTTATGAAGTTTGAATGTTTTATCTACCTACATAGGCACTTTAAAAGAATTTTAATAAAAGAAGGGAACTGTTCATGTATTCTAGATGCAGCATACCATGATTGGAAAATTAAAGCTGAAACATTGACTTAAAAAGCACTTGTAATATACGCAGTGTAGAGGTTATAAAAACTTTATGATAAACTTTTAATATTACAATTTTCCTACTTATAAGCCCCGCACGATGATATTGCGATGGAACCTTGTCACAATAACAGCGTTGTGACGTCATCTGTCACACAAAAGGACAGCTAGCAAAAGAATGTTAAATGCAAAATTAATATTAGGGTTAAGGGTTTATTTGTATTATATAATTTTATTACACTCTTTATAAAAAGTGTATGTATAAATTAATATTAGGGTTAAGGGTTACCTACTCACCCATATTCTGACAAACAAACTTTCATTATTAAAAATTTCAAGGAAATAATTTTTGTAGACGTAAGAAAAATATACTTATTCGTATATCTTTCTTACATGTATACTATTTTTTCTAACTACATTTCTGTTAATTTGCGAGCGGGAATTGAACCAGAGTCCACTGTGTAGTAGTCATGTTTTAATTACTACCTACATCTATCAGCTTATAAATAAAACCAGGATAATATGTAAAAAAATGTATGTAGTCTTCCGAATCAGAACTGCTTTCTGTGTCTGTCGTTTCCGATTCACTGTCGTCGCCGTATTTATGACAAATAACTCGTCAGTTATTCGGTCTTTATTCCAATATTCCTCTTCAAGCCGTTTAACATGATTGACTTCCTTTCGTCAGTCATCTGGAGTTATTGACTCCGACGCCTCCAACGTCAGAGCTTCAATGCGACTTTCCAACTGCTCCACATTCTTTTCTGACACCCTCGTCTTTACCAGGTTCCAGATGTACTCAATGGGGTTGAGGCCGCAGTTGTAATCTAACGACTTCATGGCCATTGCCAGCTAATAAATTGTCAATTTTATAATTTTTCGGCGGTCTGTGCCGTTTAATTAATAAATACAGTTCAGGTTTTGTACTGTCGTTGGGAAAGTCGATGTTGTGATCTTGTAGCCACTCAACAATCAACTGTTTTTTATTGTTCATACTTGGTGGCCTATTCTCATCCCTACTGTGATAAGGGGCGTTGTCCAACACAATTTTGGAGTTGCGTGGTATGTTGGGTACTAATTTTTCTGTAAGCCACTTGGTGAAATTCTCAGCATTCATTTGATCATAGTAATCCCCTGTTTTGGTATCTGCTTTAAACATTAAAAGGGCATAGTCAACAAAACCGCATTAACTTCTTTATCCATCGGCGACCGGGGCTGTCGTTCCATCTCACTCCATCGGTTGCTGTTTGCCAACATTTTTCTACCGTGTAGTGTGCGTGTATCCACGTTTCGTCGAGATAAATAACGGGTCTTTTGTCTTTTATTTTTCACCAAGCGAGTAATTTTCTTTCATACGTCGTTAATATTTAGCCCTCCACGCTTGAATTTGGGGTCTTTAAATTGGGGCCAGTCTTTTTTGGGAGCATCGTTTAAATTGGTAGCCTAAATCACATTTAATTATTTTTCTTAATGTAGTTTCACTGCCAGTATAATTAAGGTCTACTTTTGAAGCCGCCAAGATTTTGCGCATTGTGGGTATTTCTCTCCTCACCGTATACATTGAATCTATAATATTTCTTAAAGCTGTTAAGGAAAATCCGTCGAAATATTTCTTCTTTTGTCTTTTTCCTTTAGTAGGAGTTCTCATTTTGCTGCCACTGGCTGTTGCTGACTCATGCTCTCGTATCAATTTCGTCACAGTATTTTTTGCAACGCCTGTGGCACATGCCACACACTCCGTGACTTTGATAGAATTTTGCAAAATATTTTTAATAACTATAAGCAGTTGCTTCGGTATTAAAATGTCCGAAGCACTTTTTAAAGCATGGTTTATACTTTCAAGAACTAACTTACAGTCCTCTTTCTCCATAACAAAATAATTGTCCACTTTAATTATAATTTCACGAGCACGACTATTAATTAATTTCTTACTCATTTTAACGAGTAACAGCTAACAAAACTAAACAACAAAACTCAAGAACAACAATAAAACAGGATAACAAAAACAAAAAGCTAACAAAAATATTCGATGTGCGTAAGTGGGTAAGCGCGGACTGAACTTGCGAACGGTACCGACGGTCCGAGTTCGACTACGTCACCAAGATGGCCGCCAGTCGCAATATCATCGTGCGGGGCTAGTAAGCTCACACAGTAAGTCGGCAAATACATGTATAAATTATGGATTGATTTTACCGATGAGTTTCTATACAAACAGCGCAGAAAAACATTGTAGGTAGGTACCTAAAGTTTATTTCGAATTTCATCATCTAGGTACTTTTTCCAGTGATATTCAAGGAAAAAGATAATGAATTTACTAGTATTAAATACTTACCCAAGTCCATTGTCGTGGATAACCCGAAGATTTAGTAATGAGTATCCTTTTACTGAATTTACACTTTGTTTTGAAATGATTGTTGTTGTTCCAACTTTCCGGTCATACAATTCCAATTTAATTTTGTTCCAGTTCAAAATAGAAACTCGAAATAGGCTGAATGAAATAGAAAGAGGCAATTTCTTAGGGGTTAAAAAGAGAAAGCAGATACCACAAAATGCACAATTAAAACACCATTAGGAATGGAAAGCAAATTGAGCGAATGGTATGTCCCTCTTAAGTCAGTGTCAAGTCTGACAAGAAGAGCTGTCACTGCTGCCAGTGCTATCCCCATCGAATACACTGATGAAATTAGTAGGCGATTAGATATTCGCCTATAGACTCTATCAATTAGAAGATTATAATAGATACTAGCTTTCCGCCCGCGGCTTCGCCGGCGTGGAATTCGGTTATATCGCGCTTTTTACATTTCCCTCGGGAATATCATATTTTTCAATAAAAGTAGCCTATGTCCTTTCTCAAGGTCTAAAGATTGTCTGTGCCAAATTTCATCAAAATCGGTTGAGAGGTTTAAGCGGGAAAGCGTAACAGACAGACAGAGTTACTTTCGCATTTATAATATTAGTATGGACTAGCTTTCCGCCCGCGGCTTCGCCCGCGTGGAGTTCGGTTATATCGCGCTTTTTAGATTTCCCTCGGGAACATCAATTTTTTCCGGGATAAAAGGTAGCCTATGTTCTTTCTTAGGGCAGCGGTTCCCGAAAGGTGGTCCGCGGAACCCTAGGGTTCCGTGGAAAGGCCGCAAGGGTTCCGTAAAAAATATTATCCCACGTGTTTCGTGACCGACGTTGTTCGCGCGCTACTCGTTTGTACACGTTTGTTTACGCACAAGGGAGGGGCAGGGCGTGCGGGCAAAGTAGTACAGCGCGCACAGCCCTCCCCACCCCGCGCGATAAGTTTCGGTAAGAAAGTTATACATAATAAAGTCAATGCAATATTATTATGACATGGAGCTGGTCTGATGATGGAGTTGGAAGGTGGCCATAGGAACTCCGTGAGTAAACGAAACAACCCGGTCGAGTTTGGGTTCGTTTGATTCGTCTTGACACTATGTGGTAACCAGGGTCTGATGATGGAGCTGGAAGGTGGCCATAGAAACTCTGTTAGTTAATGACGCAACTTGTTAAAGCAGAAAAGAAAGTGTCAGCAGTTCAGTGGTCAAATAATGTCATTTCTGATCGAATTCATAAGATTTCTGAACACATTCAAGATGAGTTAATTAGTAGATTGAAGGCCAGCGAAATGTTTGCAATGCAACTGGATGAAATTACAATGTCACTGGATTATCAATACTGCTTGTTTTTGTGAGATATCCCTTTGGAGGATCTATTGAAGAGGATTTGTTTCTTTGTACTCCTTTAGAAACCAACACAACCGGAGAAGAAATTTTTAAAGTTATCGATAGTTACATGACTAAGCACCATATTGATTGGAACAAATGTACTGACGTGTGTAGTGATGGAGCGGCAGCTATGGTTAGCAAAATAAAATGCACTGTAACGAGAATCAAGGAGGTTGCACCTAAATGTAGTAGCAGTCTTTTAAAAGCAGCAGCAGCTTTTTAAAAAAGTGTGTGAGTATATAGGAAGTCAGCACCAATCACTTCTTCTTCACACGGAAGTAAGATGGCTTTCAAGACATTCAAACAGCCTTAATAGAACTCTTCCGTTCTATTAAGGCTGTTTGAATTGCGCGATGAGCTTAAGATATTCTTTACCAAACAACCTGTTTTTGCACACGTTTATAAGCTTGTTGAACTGCTGCATGATGAGCATTGGTTGATGCAATTGGCTTATTTAGCATCAGCTAAATAAGCCAATTGCATCAACCACGTTTACGTTACGTTAAGCTTATCGAATATATCAATAATCGATAAGCTTAACGTAATCTGCAAAGCATTACAGAGATGAGCTACAACAAAATTTACAGTAAATAATAAAATGTCTTCACTGAAAAACAAGCTCGCGTTCTGGACTGAATGTGTTGAAAAACATAATTACGAATGTTTCACAATATTAAATGATTTTCTATAAGAAAATGAGCTGCGGGTATCTTCAGACGTGGAAAATAATATACAGGAGCATTTGACAAGCCTTACAAAATCTTTGCAGCAGGACCGGTCGTCGTGGAGAACCTTGGGGGAGATCATGTCATATGAAATGATGATGATGATGAAAAGCAAGTACAGTATTAGACTGGATGCAGCTCCAGATCTTCGCGTTCAACTGTCGGACATTAAGCCTAATTTTAATCCTATTTTAAGAAATACGTAAAAAAATGCATTCGTCACATTAAATTCACAAACGTGTTTTTATGAATTTAATGTGATGAATGAATTTTTTTGTATGTTTCATTACTTTATGTACCTACTTATATATTCACAGTAAATGTATAAAAATAATTGCATAAAAACTTTATTGTTTTTCATTTAAAGTTCCGTTAGGAAAAGTGTAAACAATTAGGGTTCCTTGGCAAAAAAAAAATTGGGAAACCCTGTCTTAGGGTCTAAAGATTGTCTGTGCCAAATTTCATCAAAATCGGTTGAGAGGTTTAAGCGGGAAAGCGTAACAGACAGACAGACAGACAGACAGAATTACTTTCGCATTTATAATACTAGCTTTCCGCCCGCGGCTTCGCCCGCGTGGAGTTCGGTTTTAACGCGCTTTTTAGTTTTCCCTCGGGAACATCAAATTTTTCCGGGATAAAAGGTAGCCTATGTTCCTTCTCAGGGTCTAAAGATTGTACGTGCCAAATTTTATCAAAATCGGTTGAGAGGTTTAAGCGGGAAAGCGTAACAGACAGACAGACAGAGTTACTTTCGCATTTATAATATTAGTATGGATTAGTTTGGATATGGATTAATTGTAATAATATGGATTATATAAATTATAATTGTACAGACGACAGCATATCAAGCTATTACAATCTGTATTTTTTTTATTCCATTTTCAACTTTATTTCAAGATTTAATTGTTCAGCTTTGGTTGAAGATTGATTAGGAATATTTTACAGTTTCGTACATCTCGTACAACAGACTCTCAGTTCTTATCAAAAGATAATAGATGGCAGCATAGGTTGCGGTGCAAAACCTAGCAACGATTTAAACCTCTTACGTGCAGTTTATAGCCTTTTTAATATTTTTAACAATTTGAATTTACTTATTTAATGCTACTCCGTATATTTACACGTATAAATAACGTAATTAAACAAAACGGTAAAATGGGCTCAGTAGTGACAATGTTTTTTATTTTACACTCGGGACAATAGATGGCAGTGTACTCAATTAATCCTGTCATAACATATTTTTTTTAGGTTAAGATAAGATGTCTTCTAACCATTAAATTGCTGTTATCTTCTTTTAGAATGTGTATTTCTCGATGCACGAGCACGACGCATGGATGTACATATATATGACAATGTAGACAAGACATAGATGGCGGTAGTGGAGGGCCGGTCAAACGCTCCCTGGTGGCCCTCTAGTGATCTCTTGAATAAACTTTTTTTGCTCGACAGTCTGCCCGAATTGAGCTGGACTCATTTTGTTGTTCACCATTGGGTATCTGTATGTAGTATTCTGTAATCTGTGATGATGATACGTAATAATTATACAGGTGATACATACATACATATCGATAAGCATAATAGTGTAAATGTTTATATTCTTTTACCGTTTATTATTCTCACTCGATGTTATAATGTTTTATTTATGTTAGGTTTGCATAATTTTTTTAACCCACAAATTATTTTTTTCGAAGATATGGAGTTCTGAATTTCGATCCCGTGGGAATATCGGGATAAAAAAGTATCCTATGTGTTATTCCTGGTGGATTTCATGCCCAGCCCATTTCATCCACATCGGTTCAGTAGTTACCACTTTCACGGAACAAATAAACAAACAAATTCATTTTTACATATATAATATTTGTAAGGATCATTGTAATTTAGTGTTATGTATATGCAGATGACAGCCCAGCATTTCAATTTTCAAAAACGACAGAAAAGACGACTGAAGGTCCTTTACAGCAGCAGGATTTACTCGTAACTTTTTTGCAGGAAAAAAGTTTTTTTTTAAGTTGTCCCACGCAGCACGCTAGGTACTTTTCCTGTATCATGGGTCCTTCACAAATATTTTAAAGTCAGATATACAAACAGTTACACCCATATCAAATTAAAAATCGAACCCGCGACATGGAGAACAGTACTCAATCGCTTAACCCCTGAGCCAACGGTGCTTTCAAACTTTTATAGTCCGATCGCATATTTTCGATTAATATTGCACTCGATTCAATAAAATAGTCGATTAATTTTATAGTTGATTACTAGTTATACTTTCGCAACATTTAATTTCCAACAAATGTCAACGTCACCATACTAGCATGACGTTGACATTAGTTTGACGCAGACTGCCTATTTTTAAAATAAAGTTGTAGGTATTGTTTTTACTTTTTTAGTTTTTACTTTTTAGTTCATTGAATTCATTCAGTAGGTAAGGTTCATTGCACAGAGCAAGTAATCCTAATCACTACGTTATAGTTCATTAATGTCCACCATTCTTGTTTATCGTCATTTTAGGTGCCCTATAAATTATAAATTGCTAAGTTTAGATTGTGGCAGATGATTAAATTACCCTATTATATTTTTGTATTCTACTCTTACTGATAAAAAAGCTGTAAAATGAAATATTGTTAATATATATTTCTAAATTAAAAAAGATCTTACTCCTGTAGTACAGATAAAATAAATTTGTAGATGTCGTAAATCGTAGATAAAAGCGTTTGTACCTTGTATAAGCCCCGCACGATGATATTGCGATGGAACCTTGTCACAATAACAGCTTTGTGACGTCATCTGTCACGCAAAAGGACAGCTAGCAAAAGAATGTTTAACGCAAAATTAATATTAGGGTTAAGGGTTTATTTGTATTTTATAATTTTATTATACATACACTCTTTATACCTACTCACCCATATTCTGACAAATAAACTTTCATTATTAAAAATTTCAAGGAAATAATTCTTGTAGACGTAAGAAAAATATACTTATTCTTAACTGAACTGCTTTCTGTGTCTGCCGTTTCCGATTCACTGTCGTCTGCCGTATTTATGACAAATAACTCGTCAGTTATTAGATCTTTATTCCAATATTTCCTCTTCAAGCCGTTTAACATGATTGATTGAGTTATTGACGCCAACGCCTCCAACGTCAGACCTTCAATGCGACTTTCCAACTGCTCCACATTCTTTTTTGAGATCCTCATCTTTACCAGGTTCCAGATGTACTCAATGGGGTTGAGGTCGCAGTTGTAGGGTGGTAATCTAACGAACTCATGGCCATTGCCAGCTAATAAATTGTCAATTTTATAATTTTTCGGCGGTCTGTGCCATTTAATTAATAAATACAGTTCAGGTTTTGTACTGTTGTTGGGAAAGTCGATGTTGTGAGCTTGTAGTCACTCAACCATTTGGTTTTTTATTGTTCATACTTGGTGGCCTATTCTCTTCCCTACTGTTATAAGGGGCGTTGTCGATCACAATTATGGACTTGCGTGGTAATTTGGGTACTAATTTTTCTGTAAGCCACTTGGTGAAATTCTCAGCATTCATTTGATCATGGTAATCCCCCGTTTTGGTGTCTGCTTTAAACATTAAAAGGGCATTGTCAAATGTCAACAAAACTGCTTACACTTCCCGCGTGAACTATTATCCACCGGCGGCCAGGGCTGTCGTTCCGTCTCACTCCGACATCGGTTGCTGTTTGCCAACATTTTTTATCGTGTAGTGTGCGTGTATCCACGTTTCGTCGAAATAAATAACGGGTCTTTTGTTATTACAAAGCGAGTCATTTTCTTTCATACGTCGTAAATATTTAGCCCTCCACGCTTGAATTTGGGGTCTTTCAATTATAGCCAGTCTTTTTGGTAGCATCGTTTAAATTGGTAGCCTAAATCACATTTAATTATTTTTCTTAATGTAGTTTCACTACCAGTATAATTAAGATCTACTTTGAAGCCGTCAAGACTTTACGCATTGTGGGTATTTCTCTCCTCACCGTATACATTGAATGTAATATTTCTTAAAGCTGTTAAGGAAAATCCGTCGAAATATTCCTTCTTTTGTCGTTTTCCTTTAGTAGGAGTTCTCATTTTGCTGGCTGTTGCTGGCTCATGCTCTCGTCGCAATTTCGTCACAGTATTTTTTGCAACGCCTGTGGTACATGCCACACGCTCCGTGACTTTCGTAGAATTTTGCCAAATATTTTTAATAAATATTAGCAGTTGCTTCGGTATTAAAATGTCCTCAGTAGTGTCCGAAGCACTTTTTAAAGCACGGTTTATAATTTCAAGAACTAACTTACAGTCTTCTTTCTCTTTTAACAAAAAAAAATAATAATTGTCCACTTTAATTATAATTTCACGAGCACGACTGTTAATTAATTTCTTACTCATTTTAACGAGTAACAGCTAACAAAACTAAACAACAAAACTCAAAAACAACGATAAAACAGGATAACAAAAACAAAAAGCTAACAAAAATATTCGATGTGCGTAAGTGGGTAAGCGCGGACTGAACATGCGAACGGTACCGACGGTGCGAGCTCGACTACGTCATCAAGATGGCCGCCAGTCGCAATATCATCGTGCGGGGCTTATACTTTTTTTATACTTGTACTTAAAATAAAGTGGCGTAGTTCAGTTCAAAGGTTTGCGATATTAAAAAGTGAAGTGAAGTGCCTATAAAAGTTTGTTAAATAAATAAAAGTCCACGTAAATTTTATCTAAGAGGGACGATAGACAGTTACATCATGAAAAATATACTAGTGTAATAATATTTGCATTGTGCTAATAATCTGACCCACAACACTGCCCACAGGTTATCATATTTTAATATCTATAAAGAAAAAGAAATCGCCAACGGTCAGCCTTGAATATTAAAGTAAGAAAAAAGAAAGTTATCAGATGAAAAGCATACAACTAGGACTAATTATAAATAATAATTTAAAGGTACATACCTACCTATGTATTAATTTCCAAAGATTTTTTTTTATTTTATAACAGTTGAAGATAAGTCCTTTGAATTTCAATATTGCGCTACTAAGGGTATCAATATTTATAAAAGTTTTATCCTACAAGTCAAGGTCAACCATGCGAAGGATGGGTGACTACAAGACAGAGTTGGTTCGTCAGGAGGGAAATAAAAAAAATATGGAGAAACAACAAGTAATAGACGAACAATTAAAGCAGTATTTCCCGGATTTGCCAAACGGACCATTAGATAACTATAGGAAGAAGGCATCCTTTGACTGGCGCCGAATGAAACTGGTTTACGATACAGTGGACACGATAAAATTGAAAGTAAGTATGATCTATGATTTAGCACTGCATATTTTAACATACCGTAAAGTGGCGCTAATAAGAACTGATAACTGATTTTAGCACTTTTTTTTTCTTATAAGTATGTTTACGAAAATTAAAGCTACTGAATACATACGTTTGAATAATTTTTTTGGTGCTTATGTAAATTTCACATAATTGTCAGATTTTAATATACGGCTCCTGTTATTAGATCTAGAGATATATTTTTGTTTCTGTTATGATTATTGCAACAATGACATTGAATTGTTTTTTTTTTTAATTATTTTTGAGCTATATATAAAAGGAATATTGACATCTGAATATAAATGACATCTGAAATGATATATAAATGACATCTGAAAATGTCCAGAGGAAGAAAAGAGCAAATAGAAGATCTGAAAAGCGCATGAAATACAGTTTTTCATAGGCTACTTCATACATATCTGTCTAGATTTTTAGTTCCCGGCAAAAGTTTTACACCTCGAAAGACACCAAAATTTCAAATTTTGTTAATAAATAAAATTCAGAACATTTGCCACTGCTATTCTTCAAATTTTTTCAGTGAAATGGACGTTGAATGGTAGATGTCTTGCTAGGTGCTGTAATATTATTACTTTCCACTACCAATAGATAAAAAAATATAATTGATCTAAACTTTTATTTCACCAGTTCCAAATGATTTCCAAATAACCCCATTTTACAGTATTATATCATCATTGCAATTTTATGATGTTGTGTGTATCAATAAATTTTAAGAGATAATCGTAAAAACTGTACTTGAAAAAATATAACGAAACTGACAACAAAAATATAGGTATCAGGCACATGATATTTGTGATTTTTACTTTGCCACTGAGATTTATTATTATTACTACTAACATAGGCTTAAGATCTTTGTAGTACTAACCAAATATGGATACATTGTCCGAAATAAATTAAATTATTATTATTATTATTATAAAATATTTTAAGCACCAACTTTTGATTAGAAAGCACATTAGAGATCTTGAAGTTTGTAAATAATTTAAACTAAACAAGCGAAATGTAGAAGATGCATCTTCTACATTTGATGCTAATTGTCTGATCATTAACTGTGCAGTCATTGTGAATTTACTACCTTCCTCTAATAAGTAGTCTCTAGTAATTGGGAATTTATTGCCTTCCTCTTCAAATTGCTATACACTGTGGCATATATAGTCAAATTCCCTCATCTTCGTTGTCCTGCTTCCCCAAAATAGCAGGTTAGTTGTAAATTTTTTTCAGATTTGGTTTTAGATATTTGTTGCCATCCGGTTGTAATTAGGAATTTTAGGCCACATTGCTACTTGGTGGCAATCCACGTGGGGGCAAAATGGAAAGATAGAAGGAAAGGCTTAGCCTAACAGTAAGACTCAGTAGGACACAGCAGGCTTATAATTACAACAAATTAATAATAAAGAAAATGATCTGTGTCTATTAAAATGTGGACAAAATGTTTAAGACAAGTAAATTATTTCTTTCAGCATGACATATGGAGCTTCATGGAAAGTCATCCTCTCTTCAAACACACTGAAGCCACTCGAAACCTGGATGATGAGAGACATATTACCACAAAGAGGATGTACACTATCTATAATGAACGCTTCTTACCCGTTGAAAAGGTAAAATGCCAATACTTCTCATCTTCATAATAATATGAAAATAGTTGCTTTCATATCATTTTTCTCGGTCTGTCTTTCTGTTACATTCCTAAACTATTGAACAAATCCTTATATCCGTAGTAGCATTTCGCCTGAATCCACCAAACACCAATAACATTGAGAATTGGCAGGCTGTTTATTAACTTTAATTCTGGTAAAAAAAATCATGAAATACAAAATTCACAATGATGAAGGTGAGTACAACACCTACCTTCATATATTTCAGTATATTTGAATGTTCCCTTTTTTTTGTTCCGTGGTGGAAAATCCTCAATGGATGTCCGCCGCCCTGGGGTGGGCGACGGGGTATGTCAGAATCCTACTGACTAAAAACCATCCCGGTGTCTCTCCGGTCACGTGCGCACGGAGCCGCGGGAGTCCTTGATTCTGCCGCGGCCCCACACTCTTGTGCAGGTCCAGTCTGTCCGGGTCCCGGGGTAGTGAGGTGTTAAAGTCCTTTCAATAATTTTTGTCTGTCTACCTGTCGTCTGTTCAGGCATCACGCTAAAACTATCAGTTCGATTACGATGAAACTTGGTATAATTATTTTTTAATATCCTGGGCTGGCTGATCATTTAGCAGTACCTACCACACTGGGTAGACTAGACCCACCCCCTAATCGGCGAACTCATTTTTGTCAAATGATTGCGACTAGTTGGGATCAGTTGGACCGAACGGACCAAAGGGCGGTAGGTACCAATTGATGCCAACTAGTCGCAATCATTTGACAAATATGTGTTCGCCGATTAGGGGGCTTATTACTATATCAACTGTAAATTATAAGTTTGGCGTGAGTTACGTCACTCTGTGGACGTTACTAATATGTAAGTATTACTAGCTGCGCCAAGCGGTTTCACCCGCGTATGTTTCTATATGCTTCGCTCCTATTTGTCGCAGCGTAATGTTATATAGCCTAAAGCCTTCCTCGATTAAGGGGCTATCCAACGCAAAAACAATTTTCATGTTTAATCGGACCAGTAGTTCCTGAGATTAACGCCTTCAAACAAACAAACTCTTCAGCTTTCTATATTAGTATAGTTAATAATAGTATTATAATAATTTATCTGAAGATACAATTTCGCTCGCCCTACAACTCAATGGACACACACTACTTACGATAATAATCACTATAATAATTATTATTTCATATATTCTTTATTTTATAATACTGTTATTTTTTTTTTTTACATATTATAAACTAGCACTTGACCGCAATCCTGCCTGATGGTAAGCAGTGACGCAATCGTTGATGGTAAAGCGCACTAGTTTATTAAGAGCCTATTCACTCTAGCCTTGAAGACACCCAAATTGTAGTCCGACGGAAACACCGCCGCTGGCAAATTGTTCCAGTCCCTCGATGTACGCGGTATAAAGGAGGAGGCGAAACGCTTCGTCCGGATCGTAGTGGTAGATAGGATTAGTCATTCTTGTAGTTGTAGATATTAATTTTTAAGGATTTTGCTTATTAATTATTGAGTTTAGATTAGTCATCATCAGAGATCTAGGTTTATTTGAGTTATTTTTTTTTTAATTATGTAGGTGCGGACGACAGCAGGTCAACCTACCCGAAACTATCAAAAATTCCCAATCAATCTTGAGCGTTAACGCTTTATAGATAAAGTTAAAAATCTAATATAGAAATCTGACAGATTGTAGCAGTTTGATGTGTCGTCTGTACTTAGGTTTACTTTTATAAAGCGTTGACAGTATAAATTTTAATTCCAAGTAGGTACCTACAGGTAGTATATTTGATAGTGTGTGTTCTGTGTGTTGTGTGGTGTGTGTGTTGTGTGTGTGTGTGTTGTGTTTGTTTGGTAGTGTGATATTTGGTAGTGTTTGATAGTGTAGTGTGTTTGTGTGTGTGTGTGTTGTAGTGTGTGTGTATTTGTTAGTACTCTTAGGTAGAATTAGTCAGCCGTATAGATATTAGTTTTTAGGGATGTTACTTATTTATTAGTTTATATACATATAACTGTAGGTAGGCGCTAGATGCTAGGCTCTTCTATAAAGATAGACTTAGGTCCGTATTACAGAACGTCACTCAAAACTCAAGCTCTACTTAAGTCTCGTTTGAAGCCTTTTGATTGGTTGAAACTAGTTTTAAGTAATGTTTAAGCAGAGATCAATGCTTGAGTTTCCTTCTGGAATACGCACCTTAAAGTTTGTAATCAGCCACAAGAGGCCCGCGCCGGGACCGAAGTATTAATAGCGGTATGCTCGATAGATAACGTTCTACACAAATAGCATTTTACACAAAATACTCTTTGACAAGTTTCGTCGTCCACGCGTACAAAGTAGCAGGCAGAGCTAGTAGTTAATTCATATACAATATGTAAAGAAAACCCTGTCCGACCCATAAGGATAATAAAGGTTAGGTAAACACTTGACCAAATATAATATAAAATTTTACATAATCATCATAGTAACAATACTAATGAATTTTGAAATAATCTTTTTTTCCCGGGAATTAATTCCAATTTCCCCGAAATTTGTTAATTTATAAAAAAGTGACAAAACCGGTATTATTATAAGTGAATAGCGACGCGACCACGTCACAGGTGCCGCGTGCCCTGCCCCCCGCCGCCCGCGGAAGGGGTTGCTTATCGCACATGTATTAAGTTACCTTTTTTTTTGCGAAATAATATTTATTTTTTGGGGCATTTTTTTTTAAGTTCAGCCTGTCTTTGTGGGCATTACTAGAATCAGTTATCGACACCTAAGAATACCTTCACGGATCGGACAGGGTTCTTTACATATTGTATATAAAAGATCCCTTGATGACCCTTTGTTTCATGGTATACTGTCAGCAACAAAAGTCCATTAACTTAATATTGATTCAATAATGTGCCTACTTTTGGCATTTTATTATGAAAGAAAAGAGAGACAAATGATCAAATTGCTGTTCTTTTATTAATCAGTAGTTTTGGTTTCGATTTTAATAAAATATTTTGTAGCGGTACCTGCAAACCGTCACAAACAAACCACGCATCGTATTGACGTCACACGAATTCTACATCTCGCAAGCAGAGTTTCCCGTGTAATTAACATACGCGGTACAACTTCCCAACATCAGCCGTTGGGCAAGTGCCCGCCAGTCATAACTCATAACATTACTCTCTGTTCCTCATGCCTCCACAATTTTGCTCAGTAGGTAATTAAGATAAAATTTAAATTAGATAAAAGTGTTAATCGACTTTTGTTGCTGAGTGTAACTTTCGAAGTAAAATCCACATTTTTCTTTTAGCAAATAATTACACACAAGTAATTGATAGCGTAAAATCTGTAACAGAATTGCTAAATATTTTTACTTAACCTATATTATTACACTAATCAAAGTTCACTAGGTATATTTATAATTTACATGATACTTATACCGTATGCTTCACAATTCCCACAAAGCCATTGGGTAGATCTATATCATTTACATACTAATAATGCCATTGACCTGGGCGTCGTGAATTACAGATAACCTAAACATTATGCATTTCGCTGTATCATCAAATGTGGTCAAAACGAGCATTAGTAAATGCACTGAATTAATTTAATTAAATATACGACCTCACGCTGTGTAATTAAGTCTAAAGTTATTTAATTTACTGACACACCAGGAAGTAAATTCCTGAAAGAAAAAAAACATTCAAAATCTAGCCTCAAATCTCAACTCAGTGACAAAAATATAGGGAAATTACAGGTATTTTTGACACACGAGATCAGGAGATCAGGCGATCAATTAAAAATCCTGTAAAAATCCCACCCTAAAAAGTTGTGAAAGTGAATGTGAAAAGCTTAGCATCAGCTATAAATCAGCACCGTGATTCCGTGTGATACCGAGCATAGAAAAGTACCAAACCCACATCCTCCCGTGGGTGTCGTAAGAGGCGACTAAGGTAACTCTCACCAGGGAAGCGGGCAACAGCGCTGCTACTGTGGTAGCAACAATGCAATTAAATGTTTGCTCCTCAGTAGTCTACATGTACACGATTGAGCAGCGTTTCCCAAACTTTGTTCTACTGTGACCCGGTGAATTTCATACTCCTTCGTGACCCACTCAGGTTTTGGACACAACTAAAATCGGTATTAGGTAAAATAAAACACAAATATTGCTAATATGTATGTATTACTACAAAGTGCGACTGAAACAAAAACTAGCCACAACACATGCGCATGAGTGACCCCGACCCCGCGCGCGCCTTTAGTTACAATACCTACAATCCGCCCGCCGAGATCATCATTTTCTCGTTAGTCAAGAAATAAAAACGACCATCTCCTAGTACTTATTTAAGGTCGCAGCATTACCTCTATAATTCTGCGACCCGGTGCTGGGTCCCGTTGGATTTTGATGACCCAGTGCTGGGTCGCGACTCACCTGATTGGGAAACGCTGCGGTAGAATAATACTTTTCAATTTGAATTTTGATCGACTATGCAAATCTATAACGGTTTGTAGCAGGCAACGACCTTACGCAGATCCTGCAGCTCGCAAGCGGAGTTTACTGTGCACTAGCATACATTCCTACAACTTCCCGACATCAACCGCTCTTACTCCAAAGCCTCACGCGGCACCAGTGAATAACTAGATTTAACGACTTTTCATCGTCATCATCAGCCTCTACTCGTCCACTGCTGGACATAGGCCTCTTCCATGGCACGCCAACAAGCTCGATCCTGAGCAGTTCTCCGCCAGCCACTACCAGCCACTTTTTTGATGTCGTAGCGCCATCTCGCCCAAGGGCGTCCTACGCTACGTTACGTACTGTTGCGGGTTTTAAATAACTGACCCTGAACTAGAATGCTATTAGAATGTTATTCTAAGTACTATCCTTTCAATAGGTGAAAGTATTTCGATACTAAATCAATAATCTTATCACGTCTTCTAGTTTACGACCAATCAACTCGCTGTCTACTGCTGGATTCTATGCTTCTCCCAGGCACTACAGCACCCTGTCCAGAAGGAGGAAAGGGTGGTAGCTGGCACAAACTCCAATCTGTCCCACCCGCCTTCCACCTTTTTCCACTTCCATCTTCTTAAAGACTTCGGCCTGTCTAGCTGGGAGTGTCCCATGATATACCTATTTAATTATATTATTAATTCATTCATGAAATACTTAAAAGAATAAACTTTTCAGATACTCGAAGAGCCGAAATATCTCCAAGCTGAGGGCGAAGCCATGTTTATGTTCGACAGTTCTTTAGCCGTGAAAGTATCCCTTACCTTCCGGATGTTCAGCAACGCCATTCAAGGGAATGGGAAGGGTCACCACTTCGACCTCCTCGAAGATGTGGAGAAGGCAAAGATTGGGGGGTGTTTTGCATTAACTGAAGTGTCACATGGGTCCAATGCTAAGGGAATGAGAACTACTGCTACATATTTGCCAGAGAAAAAGCAGTTTGTTCTTCACAGTGCTGATTTTGAGGCGGCGAAGTTCTGGGTCGGTTCGATGGGTATGTTTCAAGGAGTTTATTTTTCAATCGAAATAATATCATATAATATATCTTGTATGATCAGCCTGCAGGATAATTGCGTAATACACTATCAGTAGGACCGGGTTTCATTTTGGCTTTTTTATTTACGTTGTTGAGAAAACACGTTTTCGAACATATGAGGCACAACGGATGAGCAATATGCTTCTAAATAATCCAAATTGATAGCGCGTTGTGCATTTTTTTTTAATCTGTACTAATATATAAAGCTGAAGAGTTTGTTTGTATGTTTGTTTGTTCGCGCTAATCTCGGGAACTACTGGTCCGATTTGAAAGAATCTTTTTGCTATAACATCACACTACGACCAATAGGAGCGGAGCATAACTAACTCCACGTGAACGAAGTCGCTGGCGGCCGCTAGTATAATTATAAACTAGGTAGTGCTTGTCCGCAATCCCGCCCGATGGCAAGCAGTGATGCATTCGTTGATGGTAAAGCGCGATACTTTATTAAGAGCCTATTCACTAAAAAAATAAACTGAGTGAATAGGAAGGAAGACGGCAGTTGAGCGAGGTAATAAAATTTTAAACCCAACAACACGACCAACGATGTTGCGCCAGAGGGAGATTGATTTGGAGACCCTCCACGACCGAACTCCGGACACAACAACACTTGGCGCATCGTACCCGGCACACATCGCAACGCAACTGCTCAGACCCGTCCGTCCGCTGAATTAATTATAATGTAAATGGCTACTAATATTTCCGCTGTTGAGATTCTTTACGTGAGGACAAATGAGCTATCCTTGAGGCGCCCACTTTTTATTCCGTTTATGAATGTTTTACCTTTAACGAAGATCGTATGGATTGAAAACTTGCCCTCTAATATTTTTCGTGCCTATTTTCAGGAAAATGCGCGACACACGCAATAGTGTATGCGATGCTGATATCGAAAGGCAAGAACCATGGTCTCCATACGTTCGTGGTACCGCTCCGAGACCCAAAGACGTTGAAACCGTATCCTGGAGTAATTGTAGGCGATCTCGGCGAGAAGATTGGCCTCAATGGTGTTGACAATGGGTATGTTACAAAGTTAGCAAGTTCCAATTTTTTATTGTATGGCCTTGTTGGTCAAATGGTCGCAAGCATTGGTGATGAGCATAGGGTCTTGGGGTCAATTCCCAGGTCAAGCAGTGCGTCGAATGTACAAGTATCTCCCGGGCCCTCGACTCATTGTACTGAAAGGAATAGTGTGGTTTTAGTTGATAGAAGACCAACATAACCCTCCGTTATTCCCAGACAGATGGTATCCATGATAATAAAGAATGTCAAGCAGTATGTAACAACGCGTCATACTGACGTCACGCAAATCCTACATCTCGCAAGCAGAGTTTACTATGCAACTAGCACGCATACAACTTCACGACATTAACTGGTGGGCAAGTGCCCGCCAGACAATACCAGTCTGGTCGGAGGATTCGCTCTTTTCTATGGAGGATGGGTGAACTTTACACACTGTTCCTCATACCTTAGAATAGAATAGAATAGAATAGAATACTCTTTATTATGTACACCATATAGATTACAGAACATAAATAAAAATATTTTACAAAGGGTGACACAATGGGCGGTCTTATCGCTAAGAGCGATCTTTTACAGACAACCTTTGGATGGAATTCTAAGGGGAAGGATAAAGAAATAATGTAGGTAGTCTACAGTGTACTATTTACATAAATTATACAATAAATATATACGTTAAGTGTATACTAGTTTAAATAATTTTATACATCTAATTAATAAGTATTATACAAGAGCATATAAAATATAATAATATGTTTAAAGAGAGAGGAAGTGCTTTTTTATCATAGTTTTAAAAGTAAACAGTGTTTGAGCACGTCTTACGGACACAGGCAAGGCATTCCAAAGCCGAACTGCTTGTACAGTAAAGGATTTATCATAGAAACTAGTGGAATGCATCGGCATCTCTAATTCCAGGTTTTCCGATGACCTCAGATATCTATTATGTGTGTCATGAAGGAACTTGAAACGTTCTTTAAGATAAGAGGGGGTCTTAGGATTAAACAAAATGTTATAGAGCTGAAATAGTATATGAGAATTCCGGCGAAGACGTATAGGAAGCCACTTAAGCTTTGAACGAAATTCAGATATGGGATCATATTTGCGCAGGCCAAATATAAATCTTATGCAAAAGTTTTGAAGTCGCTCAAGTTTATCTAGTTGTGCCTCAGTAAGATCTGGATAACTGACATGTGCGTAGTCAAGGATAGGAAGTAGAAGTGATTGTGCAAGCGCAGTTTTAGTGGCAGTAGGAAGAAAGTTCCGCAACCGTCTCAGAGACTTACCAGATGCAAAAATTTTGCGACTGACATCCTGTAGCTGTGGATCCCAGGAAAGATGCTTGCCGATCCAAACCCCAAGGTTCTTAACCTTATCACTGAACGAAATAGCAGTACCATTAAATTGAACTTGGGGAAGTTGCGACCAGTCTATCCTGGGGAACATCCTTGAACTGCCAATAACAATGACCTGAGTCTTCGATGGGTTAACATGCAACCCATGCGCCTCACTCCACTCACAGATTGAGAACAAATCTTTGTTGATAGTTTGAATGGCATCAGCTAAATCTGAGTGGCCAGCTTGTTTATAAATCTGCAAATCGTCTGCATAAAGGTGGTAGGATGAAAGAAGGTTTTTGGTGATGGAGTTGATAAATATTGCGAAAAGTAAAGGAGATAAAACGCCGCCCTGAGGTACACCGGCAGAAGTATAGCACCACGAAGAGCAAGACTCTTCTATGCATATACGTTGCCGACGGCCATACAGGTAACTACGAAACCAGTCAATCGCCGTTGGAGATATGTTAAGCGAGCAAAGCATGCCAAGAAGGATATCAAAATCGACATTGTTGAATGCATTACTAAAATCCAGTAAGCAAAGAACCGTCAGATTTCCCTGTTCCATACCCAAGCGTATGTCATCAGTGACATTCACTAAGGCTGTAGTGGTACTGTGACCAGGACGAAAACCAGATTGGAAAGGATTCAGTAAACTACTCTTACAAAGAAAAGTACTAAGTTGATGATGGACAAGACGTTCTAGGACCTTGGAGAGGAAAGGCAAGATGGATATGGGACGGTATTCAGAAAACGAAGTTGGATTGGATTTTTTGGGTAACGGAATGACTTTGGCATCTTTCCACATCGATGGAAAGGCACCATAGGATACAGAGTAGTTAAGGATGTAGCACAGGACAGGAAGGATCTCGTCGAGGACAGGGAGTATCATTTTCCGACTTACACAATCACTACCGATTGCGTTGGACGTGATCGAAAGTATGCTCTTCTTAACATCACAATCAGTGAATTGACTAAAAATAAATGGGTCATGATCCGGAGTTGGAAGGTTCGAAAGGTTGTTAATTGTAGTCGCCTTTATGATCCCATTACAGTGGGATGAAGAGGAGAAGTGTTGATTCAGTAGATCAATATTTAAGTCTTTGGGAAGCGATTCTTGGCGTGATTTTCCAACACCCATGGATTTGAGAAATTTCCAGACTTTTGCTGGATCTCCGTTTTCAACGGAAGTGTGGATATAACGGCGTTGTGCATCTCTACATACCTTATTGCAGCGATTGCGTGCATCAACAAAGATTTTCCAGTTCGAAGGCGAGGGTCGGCACTTATATTTAGTTTTAGTCACAGCCTTCCTGTGCATGATAGCCCTAATATCATCAGTAAGCCATGGCGCCGGAAGGTGTTTCATTTTCACTGCACGGATTGGAGCGTGAATATCATACAGCTGCACCAAATTGTCAGTAAGTAGCCTGACTTTATCATCCACCGATTCAGCATCAAATAAAGGAGCCCAGTCAATGTTGGCAGCGCCTCCTCGGAGATCATCAGTATTCATACCACCAAAATTGCGCTGCAGGAGAACTTTAGGTTTTGCCTTAGGTGGGCGAATTTTATAGGAAAGGAATAATAGATGATGATAAGAAAACATGTCAGCTGGGCATTGACCATGCTTGTTGACGTGTTGCGGAGAAGAAACAATGAGAAGATCCAAAAGTGAAGGATTACAGTTGGGAAAATGATGTGTGGCACTCAAAGGGAGAATTGAAAGATTTGACGACTGGACTGTTGATCGAAGAGAAGAAGAGCGGGAATCGTTTTTCAGTAAGCAAGTATTAAAATCCCCCATAATGACTGTATGACTGTAAGAGGGTGTTGGGGTTTCTAGGATCTTTTCAAAGGAAGACATGAAACTTATGCGTGACGAAGGGCAATAATAAACACCCAATAGAACTCTTACATGGTGTAGGGTTACTTCCAAAAAGAGATGCTCGCCTGCATGTTGCGGTGGAGGCTGTGTGGACATATCAACAATTGAAAAAGGAATATGTGAACGAAGGTATATGGCAACACCACCACCACCGCCACTCCTGCGATCATTTCTTATCAGTTGATAACCCGGCAAGGAATAGGAAGAAGAAGGTAGGCAAGGCTTCAGCCATGATTCTGAGACAAGGATAGCGTGGATGTTCTTACAGTCAAGGTTAACTAGCATGTCAGAGTAATGTGCCGGAATACTCTGGGCATTTATATGGACTACATTGAAATTCTTAGATACATCGGAAAACTGAGACTCAAGGGTGTCAGCAAGAGACTGAAAGCTAACAGAGCTGTTATTACTACAGACCGACAAAAAGCCTTCGGTGTCGCTATCGTCATTGTTAAATGACATCAGCACTATAAAAAAAAAAACAATAATAAAAAAATAAATAATAACAAACGTAGTAAAAATAAATAAATATTTAAAATATAAGTAATAATATAAAAAGAATAATAATTTAAATCCACCCGCCAGTTGAGTGTTTACAAATTAAAACATAAAACAACACTTAAATAATTTCATTATCCGGGTGACAGTGAGTTATTACATAGGTAAAATTTATAATATATTTAATTTCATTTAATGTATCAACTTCATATAAAAATAAAATAAAATTAATATATGACAGAATAAGTCCTGTCTTCATTTGTCAAGCACACCGACACTCTATCCCTAAAGTTTCTGAACGAAAACTTCAAAAACAGAATGACACATGATGCGAGTTAATGAATTGACAGCTGACAGACAAAAATAAAATGAGTAACATTTTAAGGGAATACATACCTTACTCGATTAGATTCTCCCATCAAGAATTACGCCGGCAGTCCAGAGTCTGGATATGCGTCCGTTTGATAGCATTAGACGGCCCTTATTACATGGGGATTAAAAGTAAATAGAGCACAACTTAACTCACATTCCATGTCAGTTAAGTTGTGCTCTATGAACTAGACAAATCGTCCAAGGTATCGGGAGATGTGATCAACAACATTCATCTTCGTTCATCATCATCAACCTTTTTTTTATCGTCCCACTGCTGGGCACAGGTCTCCTCTCATACAGAGAAGGATTAAGCGTAATCACCACGCTTGCTGAATGCGGGTTGGCGATTTCAGACTTTAAGTCCAGGTTTCCTCAAGATGTTTTCCTTCACCTTCAGTCATTGGTGTCTAAGATATACTCAGAAAGTACATATAACTTTAGAAACGTTACATTGGTACTTGCCTGACCTGGAATCGAACCCGCGCCCTCATACTTGAGAGTGGAGGGAGTCGTGGTGGCCTAGTGGTTAAAACACCAGCCTCATCTTCGTTATCTTATATTAATTACTAGCGAACCGCCCCGGCTTCTCATGGATGCAATGCTGATGCTAATTACACTACAGAAAAACTGTAAACGTTGCATTCTTCGTTCATCATCATCAACCTTTTTTTTATCGTCCCACTGCTGGGCACAGGTCTCCTCTCATACAGAGAAGGATTAAGCGTAATCACCACGCTTGCTGAATGCGGGTTGGCGATTTCAGACTTTAAGTCCAGGTTTCCTCAAGATGTTTTCCTTCACCTTCAGTCATTGGTGTCTAAGATATACTCAGAAAGTACATATAACTTTAGAAACGTTACATTGGTACTTGCCTGACCTGGAATCGAACCCGCGCCCTCATACTTGAGAGTGGAGGGAGTCGTGGTGGCCTAGTGGTTAAAACACCAGCCTCATCTTCGTTATCTTATATTAATTACTAGCGAACCGCCCCGGCTTCTCATGGATGCAATGCTGATGCTAATTACACTACAGAAAAACTGTAAACGTTGCATAATATAAAAACAGCGACCGGCCGCCCCGGCGGTACCTACTGTCCGGGGTTGTAAAGGGCCATATAGATCTATATTAAATCAACAATGTATTTAAGGTATTTAATTGGATAAAGATTAATGCTGTATTGGTTAAAATCGCTTCAAAAATTAGTCATTATTTGTCGTAGGTAAAAAAAAAATTATTGTGGGATATCCATAAGAGATAGACACATACCATCGCGGAGTTTTCTGTAGACCTTTTCAATGCGTTCAATATTAAATTACTACATTATTTTGATAAATCTTGTAGTGTTCAGCCTACGTTTGCAATTTAAGCGGTAAAAATGTAATTATTTACGACATCACATTAGAAACCTCGAAAATAACAGTATTTCTCCACTACTTATTGGATATTATTATTCATACCATACTTGTGAACCTTCCTCTTCAATCACTCTACCTATTAAAAGAAACCGCATCAAAATCCGTTGCGTAGTTTTACAGATTAAACCATACATAGGGACAGAGAAAGCGACTTTGTTTTATACTATGAAGTGATTTCCCGATTCAGATGAAATTTGGCTCATGGGTAGACCATGACCTGAATTAGGATATACTTACGTATAATACATTTTTCCCGATATTCTCACAGAATCGAGACTTATAAATATGGTTTAAAAAACTAAAAAAAACATGCTTTAAAGAATATCAAGCTAAAAAGTTAAAATAATTTAAAAAAAAGCGTAACGCGCTTAATATACAAAAATTATGGCACAAAGCGCCTCACGCTTTTTTTAAATTATATTTGTTTTCAACTTTTTAATTCGATATTATTTAAAAAAAAAAAAAACGAACAAACGAACGTATTGAAAGCGGTGGGACATTTTACAGTAACGAGCCGCTCACTCGTAGTCCAAACAGTTAGAGACGGACAAACAAGCAAACATATAATTGAAGCTAATAATAAGCATGTAATAAAAGGATAAAAGCGCTCGAGAAACTAATTTAAAATCAAAATTATTATGTTACAGTTTCGTAATGTTCAACAAGTACCACCTGCCGAAGGAGGCGGCCCTTGACAAGTTGGGAGGAGTTGATGATAACGGGGACTATAAGACACCCTTCAAAGATCCTAGCAAGAGGTTCGGAGCTGCTCTGGGGATCTTATCAGGTATTACTGTGTGATATATCGTCGTAGAATATAATACTTCCTATTATGTACAAGTACATCATAAAAATTACAGAACGTAAATATAAAGATTTTACAATGGGCGGGCTTATCGCTAAGAGCGGTCTTTTACAGACAACCTCTTCTCTAGAGTCGCGGGAGAAGCATTCTGCCTCGTCTTTTATACTGAGTTTATCGAAGGAATGGAACAATGTGCCTGCTGCGGTCCTCCCGTCTGGTTATACATAATTTAAGTGCCTTCAAAGGCAATATATATAATATAGTAAATAGGCTCATAATAAATTAGTGCATTGTACCATCAATGATTACATCACTGCTTAGTGCTTACCATCGGGCGGGATCATAGTCAGGCATTAGTTTATACCATAAAAGAAAACAGATTCCCACGAACATACTCAGCCTTTAAGTATTCCAAGGCTGGGACACAGGCATCCGTTGTTTTCACATTTAATAAAAAAATGTGATCAATAGCAGTAGCTAAAGAGCTCGTTAAGTACGAAATTCTGCTCCGCGAATAAGCTTTAGTTAACTCAAGGTAAACAAATAAACCATGTGACTTAGTTAACCGACTAAATATAATACCAGTCACTTCCTGTGTCATGTTACGTCACAGTTGTACTCTTCAATTTAGCAACGTTATTGACAAATTATAACGTTGCTAAATTGAAAACTAAGAGTTTGGGCCTTAATGCAAAACAAGGTCGTCTATCTTTACAACTCAGTTTAAACCTTTGAGCCTTTTTTAAAATCCGAATTATAACCCGTCAAAGTTAAAATTCTTAATACAAAAACTAACATTAAACCAAATTCTAAATTATCAACTCTGCTTTAAGAATTTTTTTGAAATAATGTTTAAAATGCAGTAACTTTCTCGCAGATTTATATTTGGTCTGAAGCTAGAACTATAATAAGACTGGTTACGTACAGTGAATCTTCTCGTCCGAAATACCGCAGTGTCTCAAGACAAACGTTTTCGACCAGTGTGTGTTGCCAGTGATGGCTTATGGAATTGAGACGTGGTCGCTAATAATGGGCCTTATAATAAGGCTCAAGGTCACAGAAAGGACAATGAAGAGGGCTATGCTTGGGGTTTCACTGCGTGACCGAATCAGGAATGAAGAGATACGCAGAAGAACCAAAGTCGCTAAAATTAAATGGCAGTGGGTGGGGCACATTGCCTGTAGGACCGATGCCCGATGAGGCCAAGGCCACCGAATAGGTGGACCAACAACCTAGTGAGGGTCGCGGGAAACCGTTGGATGCGGGAGGCTCAGGACCGGTCGTCTTGGAGATCCTTAGGGGAGGCGGTATATCCACCAGTGGACGGCTTTCAGCTGAAATGATCATGATGATGATGAATGATATAAATGAATGTCCCATCCAGGTGGCCGGGTGCATATAACGGCTATTTCCACACACTACCTGCAGAAGGCTATCGTCATAGCCATCAGGTACTCCGCGGTGAGGAAGCAGTTCGGACCAGAGAATGCTAAGGAGGAGACACCGGTTTTGGAGTATCAGCAGCAGGTTAGATTTGACTCTTATGATGAATATGAAAACGCTAGCTCTTGTACTTGCGGCTTTTTACGTTACAATTGGCCTTGAAAGGTCATGACCTCATGAAACAGCCATTCAATAGAACTAGAACTGCCTTGATTGTACTGCTAATATTTCTGTAAATACATAGTGGGCCCATGGGAAATATATAAAATACATGAGAATGGAGATAGCCTCCGTGGCGTAGCGGTAGCGATTGCGCAGCGGGCGCGAAGCGCGGGTTCGATCCCCGTGCAATTCAAATATTCGTATGCATGTATATCAATATTTGCACTGGTCTGGTCGTGCCTCGGAAGGCACGTTAAGCCGTTGGTCCCGGTTGCTATACAAACATCTAATGGCAGTCGTTACGTGTTGTTGGGAGTCCTCAAAAGTCCAACAATTGGTCTAACTGCAATGCTTCGATATCGCCTTCGGGTTGTGGAGGTCAGACGGCAGTCGCTTCACGGAAAATATCGAAGTTTAGCCAAAATCAGCAGTTAGACTGGTAAAGCGGGCGCCAGACCCCAAAGCTAAAAAAAAAAGCTTCGGATGCGACTGGGATTAACGCTGAGATGATGATGAGAATTGAGACATATAAAACCACTTGTACCGTCATAGGACTGAGTCGCATCGTACAATCAGCAACCAAAGTCGACTAACATTTGGTTTTCGAAATCTTGATTACTTAACAAATTGTTTTATTAAAATTGAAACTAAAGTGGCGTTTAATTAAAGAACAGAACTCTGATTCCTTCTCTCTCTTCTTTACTCTTATCGTCTATTATGAAATTCCAAAAGTGCATAATCGAATCATGTCATGTTAATCGACTTTTGTTGCTGACCGTATACCGTTGCGCTGTGCATTTTGGAGAAGTGGAGTGTTTTTGGCGGGAAGTTGAGTGCCACGCTCATTTTTCATTGGACTTTTAAATTATTTAGTATCGTTTACTAAATAAAAACGCGTGATTTATGTAGTAAAAAGTGCATTCAGTGAATAATTCATAAAGAACAGTGAAATTTTTGTAGCATAGTGGCCACATCATGGCTTTGTACCAATGTTCCTCTAGTGCTCGGTTCGCGCGGCCGTCTTTTTCGACATGAATAATTCATTACGTGACATTGGCTAAATGCACAAACCGTGCGAAGCCATAAGAGAAAGAAAGAAGAACTTTTGAAGATTTTTATTTTACTTGAAATTGGCACAAAGTCATAACTAGTGCCACACTGCAAAAAAAGTGGAGTGTAGGTGGTTTGAAAGGCCTACAAGCCCGGAAACGGAGTACACTGAACATTCTGGAAGTTATGAGGGGCTGTCTCGGTCCTGTGTGGCTACCATAACTTTTCATAACGAGACTCGATTATACGTATCCTCCGCGTTTGGCGCTCTCATTGGTTGAGAGTTCTTACAACCTTGAAGCGGGCCAATCGATGAGTCAAACGCGGTCGATATCGATGATCGAGTCTTCGTAATGAAAACTCATGGTAGCCCAAATACAGGATCATAGTAACCAGTAATTTGTACGTTAAACTTCATTGCGTAACGTACAAACGACAGCCATCAAGCTACACAACTGTTTCTTTTTATAAAGACTTTTATACGACTTTTATATCTGATCGTAAGCAGTGAAGCGATCGTTGATGGTAAAGCGTGTTAATTTATATTTATTTCAGACCCATAATGGACCCGATTCCGTAGATAACGCTAAAACTGTTACGCAATTAGGGTGCTTTCTATGTTTAAAACACATACCCCCTTATTCATAAACGATCGTTAAATTTAACTAGTGCCACAGTAGAGACAGAACAGTAGGCCGCCAGCAGAGTTATTTGCCTATTATTGCGTTGAACCACAGCCCGTACTGGCCCTATGTTATTCCAAGCTATATTATGCCAGCGTGTGCGTGAAATCGCGTACCGACACGGCGCACGGCGCGCACGCAATCATTCAAACCGAGAAAGGCTCGTTTCTCTGTGCTAGTGATTAGCGATTCTTTAACCATACATTTTAGACGTTTGCACGTCACTTAACTTTAATAATTGTTTATGAATAAACCCCTTAAACAATGTGGTGTTTATTCATAAACGATAATTAATGTTAACTGATGTTAAAAGGTTAAAATGTATGGTTAAAGAATCGCTAATCACTAGTTAACTTTAAGCAACGTTTATGAATAAGGGGGATAATGTAGAATACATGTGTTAAATTAATGTGATAACCTAATCGGCAAAGTTTATAACACTTCATGAAATTTACAACAGCATAAAAGCATTAACCATTTGGACGTAGTTATGCAAAATGGATCCAGCCCCAGCAACTTGATTTTGTGAAAATAGAGTTTGAAATAAAATTAAAATATGTATTAGAATAACATGACGGTGTTCTATAGGATGCATTTCGGGGAGTGTGCGAGGGAATTGCATGATTTAATTCCCCCATCTCCGTTCCACCATCGGACGACCCGTCGTACGGCTGGTTTCCACCCTTACGATGTTAACACCACTACGATCCGGACGAAGCGTTTCGCCTCCTCCTTTATACCGCGTACATCGAGGGACTGGAACAATTTGCCAGCGGCGGTGTTTCCGTCGGACTACGATTTGAGTGTCTTCAAGGCTAGAGTGAATAGGCTCTTAATAAACTAGTGCGCTTTACCATCAACGATTGCGTCACTGCTTACCATCAGGCAGGATTGCGGTCAAGCGCTGGTTTATAGTGTGTAAAAAAAAAACAGTAATTTGTTTTAAATTTCCTTTTTAATAATGGGTATTTTCCTCTACTTTTTTGCGGCTTGGATATTTTTTGCATATACTTAAGTTGATTTGTAGATACCATTTATGGCAGTGGCTCCGATTCTGTTGTTAACAAACTACATTAAGTTTAAGTTATATGCATCTCTTTCTTTCTATTTCATTGAGAAAAGGACAGAAGATGAAATGTGGGAATACTTACGCCAGAAATTGGCAGATTCATCAAACTTGTAATTTATTTTTTTCTCTATCTATATTTTTTTATCTCTCTCTACTGTTTATATTTTGTATGTATGTATTTATGTATTTATTATATCTTTTTTTGTGTTTCTCTTTCAACTTCTCTTTTATATCTTTGCACCTACCATGTTTTGTCTCTGCATCACCCTAAGGTAGACTGGTAGAAAATGCCTAAGGCATTAAGTCCGCCATTGTGCAATGTTTCTTTTTGTGCATAAAGTTTTTATAAATAAATAAATGTCAGTTTAGACCTGTCAAATTTTGCGCTCCTGACGTAATCTGGCGTATTTTTAGTCGCCATGTTTATAATCGCGTCTAAACTGTCTATGGAGCATCTTAATTAGACAGGATTGAATTAAAATGAGGAAAAATGAAAAATATGAATTTCAAATTTAAAATTCCAAATCTTTAAATGCCGCAGGACCGACAACCGTTGGGGTAAACGAGTCCTTGGGTGGAGACCGCGTCTCGGCAAACGTAGCGTAGGACGCCCTTGGGCGAGATGGAGCGACGACATCAAAAAGGTGGCTGGTAGTGGCTGGCGGAGAACTGCTCAGGATAGAGCTTGTTGGCGTGCCATGAAGGAGGCCTATGTCCAGCAGTGGACGAGTAAAGGCTGATGATGATGATGATGATGATGAATTAAAATGTTATCGTCTATCCTTTTCTTAACGAAATGGAAAGCAAAAGATGCACATAGCTTAAAATTTGTTTAGATTCTGAACAACAGAATCGGCGCCATATTAACTCAAAAAAACGGTTTTTGTGTGTTGGATCCATTTTGCATAACTACGTCCATTTGCATATTCGCAGCAAATTCGCCTGCTTCCATACTTAGCGGCCACGTACGCTATGAAGATATTCTCCGTATGGCTCGGCTATACACATGTCAACATGAGTATCAACAGCATTATGGGTTAGTGTATTTAATTACTGTAGTTACAACGTTATTTTTCATATGCGATACCCGTTTCCAATATTTATAAGTAAAGAATCTATGTACAAAATTTCAAAAAAATATTTCGGAAAATCATAAAATCAAAAATATGGTAAACGCACCGTCGCCCGCCAGCGCCTACAGCGGCTCGACGCGGGCGTGGGGACTATCTCACGCGCCTAGTACTATGATCTACCGTCACCTGTATTTTGCGCTCGGTAACCACACTGCAACAATTTCTAAATGTATTTGGGAAAACATATAACATGGAAAATGATTAGAATCGATTCAGTTGCTTATTATGAACAAACTATTTTCAGGTTTCGTATAAAGAAAAAGATAACGTTGTATACAAACCAAGGGCAAGCCTTCTTTGAATAATATTATAAAGGTTTTTAATCCTATCTCTTAAGTGTTCGGAAGTTATGAGAATTTGTAATACATTGATGTCAGAAACCATACTTTTTAAATTGAAATAAATACATTACTTTGTGAAACCGAAATATCACAATGGGGGCTTCTGTTACACAATGCTATAAAATTCTCATATCAGTGTGTTGGTAACCAAACTTCTCCGATTTCATAACATAATAAATAACTATGGAATTTCTTGGCAATTCATGAAACTATCTTTGGGATTAAAGGCAACTGTATTTAGGTAACTCTATACAACGTGTAACATAAAGGGTATATACATACCAAGGGCATAGCATCTTTAGATGATATCAAACGATATCGGAAGGGTTTCAACTCAAAATAAAATACTCAAAAAATTGATACCAAGTTTTCGGTTTCATGTGTTTCTTAAAATTAAATAATAACAAACGTGGCACCACACCATACACGTTAAAAACTACTCGTTACACGTCACGTTACTTGCAAAAATTGGATAAATGTCTTCAATAAAGAGATAATGAAGACATTTATCCAATTTTCGCACAGAGGTGCGCCTAGTATGGTAGTAGCTTATCACAGGCGGTGTTTTTCCTCATAACTTCCTAACATAAAGAAATAGGATTAAAAAACCCTTCCAATATCGTTTGATATCATGTAAAGATGCCATGCCCCTGTTATGTATATACCCTTTATGTTACACGTTGTATACATACTTGTGAATTTTCATATTCGAAAGTGCTTTTGTGTGCCTTAGTCAGAATTCCGCCACACTTTAATATTTAAATCTCATTCTGAAAATAATTTGACAGTTTTATCATACTTGATCTGTCAGATCTGAATTCTATTCCACGGACGAAAGGAAAGAATGGATAGAATAAGAAATAAGGGGGTACAAAAGAATAAGTCTTAAAAGTGGAACCGACAATTCAGAAGTTGTGTTGGAATGTCGATACTATAAGTGTAGGGAAAAACCAAAGAAACAGTGGAAGGAACGCGTAGACCACAAATATAAGTAAAACAGGACAAGGGCAACATAATAAGGATGATGATGGATAACAGTTGACTTTGATAAACAAATTGGGACTAATAGAAATAATAACTTCACTGTAAATTAATATATTGACGAAATCTTTTGTTCGCGATACCAGGAGAAGATAAGAACGCGGCGGCCCGAGGTATAGAGTTACATGCGCTATCATCGGCTGCGAAGCCACTGTTTGGCTGGACGGCACGGGACGGCATACAGAACTGCAGGGAGGCCTGCGGGGGACACGGCTATCTCAAAGGTAATCTTAAACCTTTGGAACTACTCCGATGACCTTTCGTCGGAGTAGTTCTAAAGGCCCCCACCCCCAACAACCCCTTAGTCCTTACTAAGGGGCTGTTTATTTCATAATATAGACGAATTGAAGGAAATAGAGAATAGAATATAATATAAATCTCTTTATTATGTACGCCATATAAAATGCAGAATATAAATGTGAAGATCTTAAGAGGGCGAGCGGCGCATGCGTCGGTTTTCGAATTAAGAATTATTTTATGCTGTTATAATTTGTATTGTTACTGGCCATTAAACCTAGATTGTACTTGTGGTAAAAAATATAAGTATTTATTTCAGACCCATAATATCTATTTTTTTTAATAACGAGTGTTAGTACTTATATCTACTAGAGAATCCAACATAATTATATTACTAAAATAAAGTAAAATCGGCAGATGTAATTCCAATGATATAATAGGCTCTTTGACAGTATGAAATGTTTTGTGTTTTTTTGCTTTAAATGCATAAAATGGGTTCTTTATGTCATTTACATAAGTTTTAATAAAAATAATAACAATTAATATTTCCAAAAACACAAAAATATGTTTGACTTTTTGTATCTCGCGCCACATATTGTGAAACGATCCGGAATGGCTAATGTCACGATGACGTCATACGCGCATCAGCACTTGTTGTTGTTCTGTGTTCTCAGGATTGTCTCGGTGTTTTATCGATGTATTTGTACAACCCGGTACACCACACCACTTGTAAACCATTTTATTAGATAAACAACAACAAATAACAGATAAATACAAACACAACTGCGGAACCGAAAATCGTTTACATCTTCTTGTAGTCACTTACAAGGCTTGACGCCATATTGCTGAATAAAGCGTTTCGGCGGCTTATTTGAATTTTTATTTGCATGTTTCTTACGAAATACGTATTTAAAATTTAAAAAAAAAACATACTTTCGGTGAACTTCTTAACCAAGTAATTCAAGATAGAAATTATAAATCTGTCAAATAGCCTTTTATCATTCATCGTTTTTCTCGGTGGTAGGTCATAACATCGGCTGCCGGTAGAAGTTACCACCCACCAGACAAAGCTTTGCCGCCAAGCGATTCGTCGTGTCCCGGCATGATGTCTGGTGAAACCGTACGGAGGACGGGCTGAGCAGTTGTGTTGTGATGTGGGCCGGGTACGATGCGTCAAATGTTGTTGTGTCGGGAGTTTGGTCGTGGAGGGTCTCCACATCTATCTCCCTTTGGCGCAGCATCGTTGGTCGTGTTGTTGGGTTTAACGTTGCACCACCTCGCTCAACTGACGTCTTCCTTCCTATTCACTAAGTTTTTTTTAAGTGATTGGGCTTAATAAACTAGCGCGCTTTACCATCAAAGATTGCATCACTGCTTATCATCAGGCGGGATAGCAGTCAAGCGCTAGTTTATAATTATTAAAAAAAAAATCATACACTTAACTATTTACAGCATCAGCAATTGGTGATCTTCGCAATGACAACGACGCGAACTGTACCTACGAAGGAGAGAACAGTCTTCTGCTGCAGCAGACCAGCAACTGGCTCCTCAACGTATGGGCAAGGAGGTCTACCATTACCGCTGATGATTCACCTCTTGGATCACTGCAGTTCCTTGAGAATGTGGACGAGCTTCTAAAGCAAAAGTGCCCATGGAACAGTGCGGATGAATTTCTGGAACCTGCTAGTAAGTTTTTTGGTTATCTCTTTAATGCGTCATCCGCAAATAACGTCAAACGAATTTCATGATTCTTTTGGCGCGGTGGTTAAGCGATTGACTCTAGTGCTGCGTGGCGCGGGTTCGATTCCCGCACGAAACAAATAATTTGTATGACCTTCAGGTAGTTGTTCGGGTTCTGGGTGTTTGTGTATGTGAGTCTATATGTTTGTAAACACCCACGATACAGGAGAAATTAATAATGTGGGGCAACGTCTTAGAAAAAGAATTCATGATTCTTTGGGCTCTCCAAAGAACTCCCGTCACTTGTAAACATGGTCATATTTGTATGGTTTGACGTCACATTTTTGCCATGTTCTATGTTATAGGGATGTATCTAAGGTATGAAAATCAAAAACATAATTAGTCCGTCTTATAGTTAATAAAAAAATTAAGACCCGTATTTTTTATTTTGTCGAAATTACCAAAAACTACTGAGATATAGCGTATTAAAGTTACAGAGTGGGGGCTAATTACGTCATGCCGTGGTTTATTTTGTACCACGGCGTGACGTCAAGCGACATTTCAAATCAATATATTTTCCTAAGTACTTGAATGAAAGAAAAAATAAAAAATACGTGTTAAATATTTTTTATAAATCCATCTGATGGACATTAAATTATTTTTTAGGATACAACCCAATTGGTTTGGTTTCCGCACTCAGTCCCTCAAGCAGACCATTGTGCGTGCCATGTTAAATTAAACCTAAGACTATTGGACTACACTTGAGTCATCTAATATTAAAGGTGGAAATATCCACTCTCGAAGAAAAATAAATCATGTCATTTTCAATCTGTTATTTTTAATCTATGGTCGCAAGGAAACTATTGAAAAGTATTTAGAATGTTATTATTACATAGTATGTTAAGACTGCAGGTTGCAAGTTTAGTCGAAATCAGCAGTTAGACTGATAAAGCGGACCCCAGACTCCAAAGCTGAATAAGCATGGGATGCGACTGGGATTAACGCTGCGATGATGATGATGATTAAGACTGCAAGCAGTATTATTATACATTTCTCATAATATACTAATTAGTAATTTTGTACAAAATCTACCCATCTAGATATAGCCATCTTTGAAATTTCTGGTCATTTTCTCAATGAAATTGAAATAAAAACACGTACTGAACCTAAATTTAGTTTAGCACCACTGAAGCTCTTAATAATCACAGCTAATATAAATGACCCTTTCTGTTTTTCAGACCTCATTCTCGCGTACAAGTGGCTGACAGCATACGTGCTGAAAATGACAGCGGAGAAGGTAGCTAAACTAAAGGAGGAAGGCAAAGACAGCTTCGCGGCGAAAAATGAGTCGCAGACCTTCAACGCGGTTACACTGTCCATTGTCTATGGAGAGGTATGTTACATTTTGTGTATCGTTCACAAAAATTTCGTGAGCAAGCCGGCATTAACACATTTGCTCCTGCTTGCTTCAAACCGAGCTTTATTATTTAGGAATTTAAGTCATTATTTGTATAAAGTAACATTTGTCACCATTTTTGGCGAACATGTCGTTTTTTTTAACCGACTTCAAAAAAAAGAGTAGGCTCTTATTCGTCGGAATCTTATATAATACATGGAATGCAATGAATGATAGTGAATATGAAAGTTTTCTTTTACACTTTGTTTCAAATGATTACAGAACTATGTACTGAATCACTTCTACAAGACAGCCTTAGAATTTGAAGACGTTTCGTGTCGACGCGTGCTCCTAAATCTCGTGTCGCTTTACGGCACCTTTTTGTTGGAGAAACATTTGGCCACGCTTTATATTGTAAGTATTAAAGACTAATAAATACACCGTAGATGACATTTAATAATATACTTTATTTACAGTGCAATATGGTGCAAAGTTATATAACAGCAGAGTGTAAGAAATGCCACCATTTATATCTCTTCCACTGATCAGAGTTGTTGTGAAACAACACAAATATTATTTTTTTTTTTTTGTTATTTTAATGAAAATTTAAAGATTTGAGTTAATATTTGATGCCCCTATATTGTAAAATGTATGCTGACACAAATGAGTAGCCACCTTTGAAGGCCTGAAATATTAACTAGTTCTACATTCTAGACAGAAATGAAGGTCAAAATAAAAGCTTGTAAAATTATTAAAACGTTCTCTCTAATTATGTATGCAGATTATGAACCAAAGATTGTCAAAACTAAAAAATAAAATGAAAGATATCTCTTCCACTGATCAGAGTTGTTGTAAAACAACACAAATATTTTTCTTTTTTATTATTTTAATGAAAATTTAAAGATTTGAGTTAATATTTGATGCCCCTATATTGTAAAATGTATGCTGACACAAATGAGTAGCCACCTTTGAAGGCCTGAAATATTAACTAGTTCTACATTCTAGACAGAAATGAAGGTCAAAATAAAAGCTTGTAAAATTATTAAAACGTTCTCTCTAATTATGTATGCAGATTATGAACCAAAGATTGTCAAAACTAAAAAATAAAATGAAAGCAAATGAGTAACTATCTGATAAATCTGAGAAGAAGTAGTTGAAGTTAAAATTTTAAAATGTGACTTAATGAATACAATGAATTGTGTATTCCACGGAGTGTTAAGATGTTTAAATGTGCCGTGTCTCCCAGGGGGGCTACCTGAGTGGCGCGCGCGGTGAGCACGTGCGTGGCGCGGTGCTGGCGGCGTGCGCACGCGCACTGCCCGACGTCGTGTCGCTCGCAGACACACTGGCACCTCCCGACTTCTGTATCAAGTCTGTGCTGGGCATGGCCAATGGAGAAGTAACTCGTCTATTTCAATTTATATTATCACCTACCTAGCTTTACCCCCACTTTTTCTAGTCTATAGCTGTACAAGGCACATTCAGACAAAATCAGAACTAACATCCATCTCCTTTTTCATTGCTTTTACATAAAACAATTCTCCGAATGTTTACTAACCACACCACTGTTAGGTTGTTCAAGAATCTAAAAATCCTTGCTTCATAAGTCACTTATAATATCCTGCTGCAGACCAAATTCCTCTATTATAATCCTACTACCGACCAAGATCTCAAATATGATCCTACTGCCAACCAAAAACTTCTATTATAACCCTAATGCCAACCAAAGACCTCTATTATAATTCTACTGCTGACCAAAGACCCCTATTATAATCCTACTGCTGACCAAAGACCTCTATTATAATCCTACTGCTGACCAAAGACCTCTATTATAATCCTACTGCTGACCAAAGACCTCTATTATAGTCCTACTGCTGACCAAAGACCTCTATTATAATCCTACTGCTGACCAAAGACCTCTATTATAATCCTACTGCTGACCAAAGACCTCTATTATAATCCTACTGCTGACCAAAGACCTCTATTATAATCCTACTGCTGACCAAAGACCTCTATTATAATCCTACTGCTGACCAAAGACCTCTATTATAATCCTACTGCCGACCAAAGACCTCTATTATAATCCTACTGCTGACCAAAGACCTCTATTATAATCCTACTGCTGACCAAAGACCTCTATTATAGTCCTACTGCTGACCAAAGACCTCTATTATAATCCTACTGCTGACCAAAGACCTCTATTATAATCCTACTGCTGACCAAAGACCTCTATTATAATCCTACTGCTGACCAAAGACCTCTATTATAATCCTACTGCTGACCAAAGACCTCTATTATAATCCTACTGCTGACCAAAGACCTCTATTATAATCCTTCTGCTGACCAAAGACCTCTATTATAATCCTACTGCTGACCAAAGATCTCTATTATAATCCTACTGCCGATCAAAGACCTCTGGAACATAGGTAATGCAAGAAACTGACATTATTGACACCTCTTTTTACATAAGTTTTCAGTGAGATGTTTACGGAATCAATCAGTAGATCAACACTAAACAACTGAACAAGGAAAAACTCTGTGAGACACAGTGGTTTTCCTTCGGCTTCACATATGGATTGAAAAAGTCGCATGTGAGATGATGACTTAACTCACGACTGACCGCTTGGTCACCGACAGTATTAGTCTGGCTATTTCATATCAAATTATTTGAAACTATGTATTATAATCATACATACTGACAGCCTCCGTGGCGTAGCGGTAGCGGAAGCGGCCGCTGCGCAAGGTGGCGCGGGTTCGATTCCCGCACAGTGCAAATATTTGTATGCATGAATATGAATATTTGTACTGGTCTGGTCGTGCCTCGGAAAGCACGTTAAGCCGTTGGTCCCGGTTGCCATACGAACATCTAGTGGCAGTCGTTACGGGTTTTTGGAGCCCTCAAAAGGCCAACAATTGGTCTAACTGTAATGCTTCGATGTCGCCTTCGGGTTGTGGAGGTCAGGCGGCAGTCGCTTCACGGAAAATGTCGATGTTTAGCCATATCAGCAGTTGGACTGGTAAAGCGGACCCCAGACTCCAAAGCTGAAAAGGTTTCGGATGCGACTGGGATTAACGCTGGGATGATGATGACATTCATACATAATCAGCATATAATGCTCCCACTGTTGGGACACAGGCCTCCTCTCGGTGGGCCGTAATCTACCACACTGGCCAGTTTAACATACACATAAAGTCGTGGATCCTTTTTGTTTTGTTTTAGTATTTAATCATATTAAACTTTATTTGTGACTACTTAATACCTAACAATATCATAAAGTTTGTGTTAAATTGTTGATACCAAAGGCCCGCGCGTATATCTTATTATCAAAAGGTTATTATTTCGTACCAAATTTTACGCTATTTACGAGTATTACCTATGTTGTGTAATTAATTTTTCATTATCCCCTGTATTATTTATCTAATCGCTTCTCTGTATAATCGTAGCTTATCAATAAAACTGAACAAATTAGTGTAATCGATGTTATTATTACAGGCTTACAAACACATTCAAGCAAGTGTGATGACGTACCCGGGGTCAATGACCCGGCCCGAGTGGTGGCGCGATGTGGTGTACTGGCAAACGTACGCACCCTCCAAGCTGTAAACTACCTTAACTAACAAGCAATAAGGTCGAGAATCGACTACATGAATCTTATTATTAGTCACAATTTATTTTAAGAACTAAAAGTGAAATAATACCTTTCCGAGTGCATAGGCTTCGATAATGTTATTCACTAAGAATATTTTTGTTATCGTATCAAGGCGCGAATTTCACCAAGGAAACTGAACAATATCGGAACATTTTAGCGGTGTTCAAGGGCTGTCATTGTTAATCCGACGACGTCGTTATGACGTCCTCCGTGGCGCAGCGGTCAACACGCCTGCCTGCGACGTGGAGGCCCCTGGTTCGATCCCCGGCCAGGTCATGATGGAAAACGATCTTTTCCTGATTGACCTGGGTCTTGGATGTTTATCTATATATGCATCTATTATAAAATATAGTATCGTTGAGTTAGTATCCCATAACACAAGTCTCGAACTTTGGGGCTAGCCCAATCTGTGTGATTTGTCCGTATATATTTTATTTATTAATCCTCGTCGCCTCATCCATGCGCGCCGCTCGCCCCTTGCTCGAGCTAGAACACACTGCTGAACCTGTAGCTCTAAATTAAAAATAAATCCGACCCAACCAGGCCCTTGCTGCCCAGGTGCCCGTACCCTCTGAGCATGTAGTTTCATGTAATTATAAACTAGTGCTTGACTGCAATCCCGCCTGATGGTAAGCAGTGATGCAATCGATGATTGTAAACCGCGCTTGTTTATTAAGACAGTATTCACTCAAAAAAAAAACTGAGTGAATACGAAGGAAGACTGCAGTTGAGCGAAGTGATGCAATGTTAAACCCAACAACACGACGAACGATGCTGAGTCAGAGAGAGAGTGATTTGGAGACCCTCCACGACAAAACAACTTTTGGCGCATCGTACCCGGCACACATCGCAACACAACTGCTCAGACCCGTTCTCTGTACGGCTTCACCAGACATCATGCCGGAACACAAGTTGTTTAATTTTGAAGTTTTATTAAGCGCTGGTTGGAGGCCTCTTCATCCACAAGCAAGTTTGGTTAGCAGACGTTGAAGAGTTTGATTTGCGAGATGCCATTCCCAAAAATTCCTCATCCTACTAATATATGCGAAAGTTTGTGGGTATAGATGAATAAAATTAAATGTTTGTTACTCTTTCAAACAAAAACTACTGAACGGATTTGGATGAAATTTTGCACACAGTTAGTTTATAACTAGGAATAACACATAGATACTTTTCATACGGGATCGGAACTTGTGCGGGTGAACCACGCGAGCTAGTTGTCAGTATTCCACGACAATGGTGGACCTAACAGCTTCATTGGTGAATTTCGTCCTTGTCCGATGAAGATCAGCCCGCGCCGCAGCTGAGCCAGTAAATATAAATTCCCCACTATGACCTCTGAGTTTGTTCCGGCCGTTTCGTCTCAGAGCTAGTACTAGGAAACGCCGCGGTCATCAAACCGAAATAAAAATAAAATTTAGATCCAGCCGTCCCTTGCTGTTCTCTCTAGCGACACCCTAAGCCGAGGTTCGTACCCCACTTAGCGTGTAGTCGCTTAATTTTTAGTAGCCCTGGCTGGAGACTTTAAATTCATTTAAGGCAGCCACAGGATAGTCCGGTTAAGTAGTCACGACCTCTCAAGGTTAACTACGAGATGCCATAAAAAGATGAATTTCGCTCTCAATTGTTACTTAACTAATTGAATTTCACTTTTTTATGTTTATGGCCACTCCATGTGGCGAAAGAACAAAATTACCACGTGTTATCTTTAGGAAAAAATATATTTTTGTAAACCGTTCTTACGGTTATTGCCAGTGTTGTTAGCGGCATTTTGATAAATATGTCGTTCCCTGGCAAGCGAATTCACATCTTGTATGCCTGACATTCCTATCAACCCTTCGTGGATCCACGCGAAACACCATCCCCCGTATTACAAAACAGCTTTTATATAAATGATGTTTAAACCACCTAAAAGGTTATTGAATTATGCACCTTAACATTATAGAAATGCAGTTCTTTATATAAAAATAACAGCTTAGTACAATACTAAGTTGTCATTTTTGTATTATGAGCTTTAACTTAACCTCAATAAAGTTCTGAATCTAAATACTGACTCAAAAGATAAGTCTTTCGTTTTGTAATTATGGGGATTGGGTTATTTTAATTGATTCTGTAATTGCGGAATTCAATCGATAAAAAAGGAAAACTATATAATAATAATAATAATAATAATAAACGTTTATTTGGAACAAGTTTTAGGACACAAGTTTACAAATTGAAACGAAGATAGCTACAAAAGTTAAAACTGTGGCGCAGCTATCGACGCCTAGCTAAACAATAAGTTACATTGCAGTTCCAGACTAGTAATACAGTTAATAATTAATTAAACTACATCCCTATGTGTGTATGTGTATGCGTGTGTATGTGGGTGTGTAGGGGTGTGTGTGTGTGTGTTTGTGTGTGTAGAACGCGTAAGTGGAGGGGTGGAAGGTATTCAAGTAATAAGATTGATGTTATGGGAATCAGGAATATAAGTATTATGTTAGTATTATGTTACCACAAGTTGTTCTGTTGCTTCGTAGGAGAAGGATTTAAGCAATTCTGACAGTTTTTTTCTGACTGAGGCTCTTGTTAATGGATAAATTTGAATAATCCTATTAATGGTATTGTAGAGTTTAGGGCTAAGGTAATTGTAGTGGCGTTTTACTAATGCCAGTCTGGAGAAAGGTGTCTTACAAATTAGGTCGGAACGTCGCTTCTTGGAGCGGCATTGTGGATCATATTTCGTGCGATCGTGTTTCTTAAGAACGGTTTGAAGTATAAATAATTGTCTAAAAGTGAGGACATTACAGAGCGAATAAAGCTCCAACGTCGGGAATCTAATAGGTTTCTTGGCCAATACCTTTAGTACCGCTCTTTGTGCTCTCTCCAAACGCAAAATCGTAGTCTTGTGAGTACCTCCCCATACTGTAACGCAATAACCAAGAACTGACTGGACGAGTGCCTGGTATATTAGTATAAGGCATGGGAAATCCACAACCGACCTTAGCTTTTTGAACACATATATAAGTCTTCTTACACGGACCACCACTGAGTTAACTTGTTTTTTCCAGGTTAGGCAATTATCTACTATGATTCCAAGATACTTGATGTTGTCGGAGCGTTCTATTTGGTTGGCACAGTTACAGGATATGGTAGCCACAGTATGGGAGCAAATATGGGTTTTAATTTGAAAAGATGTTGGTGGTTGCGTAAGAATTCCTGGTGTGAAGGGAATGAACTTAGACTTTTCGATGTTGAGTGTGAGTAGGTTTGAGGTTAACCACTTCATGACCAAACCTAGTGCGATCTCCGCACTCACACGAGTGTCAAGCCAGTCCCTACCATGCGTCACAAGAGCTGTGTCATCCGCATAAGCAATTATTTTTGTGTTTGGGAGTTTTAGCTGACACAGCTCATTGACATAGATAAGGAAAAGAGTAGGTCCTAAAACACTACCCTGAGGCACACCAAATGCAATGTCTTCCAAAGAACTAATGAAACCATCGACTTTGACAACCTGTTTTCTCCCCGTCAAATAACTACGAAAGATTTCGAGAACGTTTCCTCGTATGCCAACTTGTTCCAGCTTGTCAATTAACCTAGGAATAGACACAGTATCGAATGCCTTCGATAAATCCAGGAAGATACCAATTGCTTTTTGCTTATTATTAAGCTGTTCAACTATAGAGTTTGTAAGTTCCAAGGTAGCATCTTCCGTAGATTTACCTGCCCTGAAACCAAACTGGTTGACGGCCAAAATATTAAATTTGTTAAGGAATTTTACCAGTCTCCCGTTAATGACTTTTTCAAAGATCTTTGAGAGGGTTGTAAGTACGGATATTGGCCTGTAATTAGTAACGATGTACTTATCTCCTCCTTTGTATATGGGATGTACAATGGCAGTTTTGAAGAGATCAGGAAATATTCCCTGGGATATGCACAAGTTGAATATGTGAACAAGTATTGGAATAACAACGCCCTTGGTGGCCTTAATGACTGCGGGTGAAATTCCGTCATATCCAACAGCACATTTATCTTTAAGGCTCAGTATGATGCTTTCGATTTCGTCATCGTCTACAGCATACAAAGCCATGGATTGTAGTGGTGAAGAGGAAGAGTTAACTGTATCAAAAGGAGAAGATATTGAGATTGGGAATTTGGACGCAAGATTACTACCTACATTGGCAAAATAGTGATTAATAATATTGACAGAATGAAGAGGATTGTTGCCACACTTTAACAATTCGGTGGATGAAGATTTACTCGTATCCAAATGGGATACTTGCTTTATAAGCTTCCAAGTTGCCTTCGGATTGTTTTTGGCCCTCTGGAACTCATATTTCTCATACTCGCATTTTAGTTTTTTTAGTAAATTGTTACAGTAATTTCGATAACGGACAAATATAATTTTATGAACATCATTTTCTGGGTGCTTTTTGAAAGTTTTGTTGAGTTTGTCTCTATGACGGATGCATCTCAGAAGGCCAGGTGTAATCCAAGGTTTGATGATGCGTTTTCTACTTGATATAACAGAGGAAGTAGTATGCCGGGTAACGGAAGAAGATAAAATAGACACAAGGGTTTCAACAGCAAGGTTAGGATTATGAATTTGGAGTATATGAGAAAGGTCTGTATTTTCAATGTCATTTCTAACTTTAGTTATGTCAATTTTTGATAACAAACGTTTAGGAGCAGTTATTAAAGTATCAGGATTGAAGAAGAGGAGAACTGGAGCATGGTCTGTTAGATCACAGTCTAGGACTAAGGTTGTGGCAGTGTGTCTGGATTTCAAAATTACATGGTCGAGGCAATTTGCTAGTCTAGTGGGTAGAGTATGTGCGGGAAGCATAGCGTGTGACGCTGCAATATTTAAATATAAGTCTGAGTTTGGGTCCAAGCAAGTAGGAGCAATATTTATGTTAATATCTCCCACCAAAGCAATACTGTTAAATTTTCCTAGCTGTTGCAACAATGTATCTAGACTAGTGAAAAATTGAGTGAGATCTCTAACTGAAGGAGATCGGTATAAGGCAATAACTGCAGCTTTCTCAGAAAATTTAATTACTAGGCAATTTGCATCACTGAAAGTAGGAGTTTCAAAAGAGCACCGAAGATCATTTTTGATGTAGGCTACAACTCCATCATTCTGGTTAGTAAATGAAGATGAATAAGCATTATAACCCGTTAGAGAAGGACAGTTAGGGCATTTACTAAGCCAACATTCAGATAAAATAATGACATCTAGTGTGTAATGTAGTCTAGCCAATAATAACAACAATTTGTCAAAATTGCAATTTATACTACGGATATTGACGTGTAGGATTTTAAGGGTGCATTCAGGTTTGGATAAATAATTACAGCTGGACTCCGGGGTGCAGACAAAACAGTCCGATACAGAAATTTTCTCAATATCTGAGTTAATTAAGTTTAGGTCATCCATTCATAATAATTGGATTATCAAAATGTGATCCAATTTTGAAGCGCTGCATAGAGATAATTATACCTTGCCCCTGAAGGTCATTAGCATAGTATGCAATAACATTGTTTGGTTGTCTATTAGAAGTAAAGTAGAAATTTGTATAGAGCAACTTGTGGCTTATGTGGTTTAGTGTAATGAATTGAGTGGGTGTCAGTGTATATGTGTTGGGTAGTATGATAATGTGTGAGGGATTATAATTAGTGGAGATAATTATAATTAAAAGTGAAGAACACAAAACAAAATAATGTAAACAAAAATTGTACATATGGGGCAAAACCCGTAAGAAAACAACAATCTGTAGTTTAGTTAAAGGTAATTTGGGGTTAAGTCATGCATTAGGATTTTTAACGGTTGAGAGGTCATTCTCGTTCTTAATTTCAAAATGTTTACTTCCTTCTTTTTCTCTCATAAAGATCTTGCCGTGTTTTATCCAGCAGAATTTGTAATTGTTAGATTTTGCTGCGTCGCGGGCCAGGAAGAATAGTCTCTTTTTTCTTGAGGTTAAGTTTTCAGAGACAAAGATAGGCTTGGCAGGGCCACTAATTTTAAGATGCTCCGTAGTTATCTTGTAACTGTCCCTGTTATGTTTCTGGAACTTTCCCAAGAAATCATCTTTGCGTAGGACACTGGTAAAGTCCACTATGATGGTTTTGTTAGCTGGGTCTCTAGTTTTAATTCGATAAATGTCTTTAACATCGTAAGGCTGGATTGGTAAGTTGATCAGGTTGCCCGTATTAGTTACAACTTTTATGAGAGAAGTCTTTGTTTCGGATTTGGAAACCGGAACGTTGCGTATTTCTAGGCAAGTTGACCTGGAGCTCTGTTCAAAATGTTCCACTTTTTCCTCTAAGTTGTGGATATAGGACAAGTTTTCCTTACGTTCGGCTTCCAAAGTCTCAACTCGTGATGTTAGTTCCTTAAAGCTGGTAGCCATATTTTCGACAGTGTCGCGAACGTCGTTTATCAAAGAACAGAGGCTATCATACCTCTCCTCCTGCTGTTGTTTAAGTTCACGAAATAATTCCTTAATATCAGACATAAAGTTGGACAGCCTATTTGCCTCATCATCATGTTGTCGTTTGCGCTTCACGTTACGGAAGGTTACAGCAGGAGAGTCCGGGTTGTCCAAATTGAGGTTTGGTTCTGAAGAACTGAGGGGTGAGTGTAGCAAAGGCTGCGGAGTGCCAAAAAGCGGCGTCGAAGGTTGCGCTATGGGTGTAGGTGGCGGTGGCGGTGGCGAGTGTTTAAGAGGCATTTTATGTTTGTATGAATTATAAAATATGATCTCTTACTTGAAAGTACCAGGCGTCTAACAATTATTAGGAGGCCAAGACTCGCCGAGCTAGTTGAGTAACACGCAGGTCAAGACAAAGTGGTCGCTATCGACAGATGAGAACAAAACAGCTTTCCGTCAATGTTAACTTGACCTCCGTTTGTCTTCCACTCTCGAATACATCCGTCCCTGTCGCGCTTCACAGGATGGGGTGCACACACACTTAATGACAACTGAGTTCATTAATAAATTGCAATAGTGGTAATCATTTGTAGGCGGGGTCATTAAATAGTATATTATAGTTATGGTTGCATGTGTGACTCACGCTCAGATATATGTGTGTCCGACGAATTGCACGACGCTGTGACCTCTTGAACGGTCATGCACTCCTAATTTTTTGACAGAATTTATTTCAGGTATATTTTAATTTTAAATAAAAGATAGGAAATAAAATAATAATGTGGTTGCTTTAAAACACGTCTGAACTGCTCAGAGGTCCGGAGGGGAGGGGAAACTGCCTTTTAACCATGTTAATCTAATATATACAAAATTTTTAAAATTGTTTTTATTACGCATAATTTTTAAGTATATTTAATGTTTATACTTTAATAATAAGAAACGTTTACGTTTTGTTAATGGTGGAGATATTATTATACAGGGTTCTTTATAAATTAAATATTTTCTACACATTTAGTTTTATTGCTTTTTATTCCCTTTTTTCCTTTTCCGGTGGAAAACCTCATGGACTTCATCGTGGTGATGACAGGCTCAGGGTATGTCGGAATCTCACGGTCTAAAACCATTTGCGGAGTTTCACCTCTACCTATGATCGGAGCGCGGAATTCGCATAATCATTCACTGCACCCCCAACAGGCCTCGACCTGCTGTTCCTCAACGATGCCATCATTCGCACCCGTGTGGCTATTATGAGTTTTCATTACGAAAACTCTATTATCGATATCGACCGCGTTTGTCTCATCGATTAGCCCGCTTCAAGGTTGTAAGAACTCTGAACCAATGAGAGCGCCAAACGCGGTCGATGCGTATGATCGAGTCTCGTTATGAAAAGTCATGGTAGTCACATCGTGCGACCATTCGCACAATGCTGGCTTCACGCCTATGGCCCCTGCGCAGCCCTGCCTAATTTGTTCACTCCTCCAACGTCTACTGAGCCGTATCTTCCAGGCAAGCCGCACGGTGGTGACACATCAGTGTGAAGCGGAGGGCGCCGGGCGCCTCAATCTACGCCCCGCTAAGAGAGACATTAAGCTGACCGCCCACATAGGTGCCTCGTAGAGCGCCATCGACCGCGCCGGAAGCTGTGCACAGTTTCACAGACTGTCTAGCGACGAGACCTAGGTACTTCATCGACAGCGATAGTAACGCCTCTCACGGTTAAGTTGGTGCCATAGGTGCGCGCAGGAGCCTATGGAAACAAAGGGCATCAGATTTGTTCAGGGCTACCTCGAGACACCGACAAACCAGTTGCGTTGAGTCTTGATACGTACTCCCCCGCGCTATCACCAGCATATCGTCGACGTAGCAGATGACACTATCGTCATGGAGGAATTGGTCAGTTTAGTACACCTCTATGGCGTTAGTGTCACCTGCTGTATACGACTCCCGCAACACGCAATTGTATCAAAGTGTCGTGCATAGGAGCGGACCCCAGACTGACCCCTGCGGAACACCGCACGATATTTATAGGTAATTATCGAAGTAAGTTCAACTCATTTAGTTTCGCTGCTGACCATACCGTGCGACCCAATAATTTGGACTTCACAAGTTCGAATGTCAAAGTGAAGTCACCCTTGAACTACGAAAACTATCCTAATCGTTAAGAATAAATAAATGCGGTCTAATGTACTGACGACAGCACATCAAGCTACTACAATCTTGTAGATTTCTTTATTTCGATTAGTCTTTCAATTTTGTCTCTAAAGCATTAAGGCTCAAGATTGATTGTGAATATTTGACAGTTTCGGGTAGCTTGATCTGTAGCCGTCTGTACAAGCTACACAAAATCCGAGAACAGTTATATAAATTGAATTTGTTATTGGGAAACAAAATAGGGTTCTGTGATTGGGTTTTGCATACGTTATGAGCATGTCAATCAGACTGCACGAAGTGATTTAATCTAAATAGGTCTATACAAAAACCATTTTGATTCTTTAGTCGGCTGTCGGGCAAAGGGCATATGCACACTGTTTCATTAATTATTGTTGTGCTTTCTATTTTAAAATGCTGAAAATACTAATAATAGCGACCCTAATCGGCGCGTAAGTATTTTTTGTTGTGATAATTAAATAACTAATGGCTTCGATAACCTTGTTCTCAAACTAAAGTTCTGTGTATCTTTCTGCACGTGCATGCATGCATCTGTGCATGTTTCTCAATAACTGAAGATTTTAGTATAGTCCTGTGAGATTAATCCGCGCCTAACGTAAATCGACGAATTTTACGTCTAAACCGTCTATGGAGTGTCTTGATTTGACAGGATTAATACCTATTTCATCTCCTATCCTTTTCTTAATTTATTAAAAGAAAAATATGCAGGAAACTCAAAATTAGTTTGTGAACAAGAAAATCGAGGCCAATATCTAATCGTTGTGTCGTAGCCAACTAACCGCTTTGATTCTAGAGCAAAACTGGAATCGTCTGCCATCCTAAAAGACCTCCACGACCGCTATGACTTGGATTACCTCCTGATTGACCTTCTAAATGTCCTGATAAAAGATTACGAGGTTACCTGTATGGCGATCATTTGCGATGAGGTTTACTTGAATGTATTTGCCGGTCCCTTGTTTAAAAGAACCCCCTCGGTGCCCTTCGTTATGGTATGTATGTATATGGTATATAAAAATAGTAGCCCGAAGTTATAAATCGACCAAAATCGAGTCGGATTACCTACGTCTAGGTTGTGTGCGGGGTGCAGAGGTTTATTCTGTTGTAATAGCGGCAGCAAAAATACATTATCTGAGAAAATTGAGATGGATCCAGTACCTTAAAAGCCGTATAAATCTGTCTGTTCTGCTCCGAGAAAGAAAAGAAAATTGTCACAAAATCACATACATATAAAAATGCATGTGTGCAAATTGCAATTCACACGTGGTAAAAGTGAATAGGTAGGTATGTAGCGGTGCCTACAACGCAACATGCGAACAACGCGTCATACTGACGTCACGCGAATCCTGCATCTCGCAATCAGAGTTTTCTGTGCAACTAGCACGCATACAAGCTCGCGACATCAACCGGCGGGCAAGTGGTCCCCAGACAGCCAGTCTGTTCGGAGGATCCTCCCTTTTCTATGGAGGATGAGTGAGCTTTACACGCTGCTCCTCATACCTCCACAGGTACTTCAAAAATTTTGGTTTCAAGTAAATCTTATGAATCTATGTGTCTGTATCTTTGTTCTGTTGATTCTTGTCTCTAAACAACAAGTTACCTAGAATAATTATGTTGTATTGTATTCTCTGCGTCTTTCGGTACGTGGACACCACTCAGAACCTTACTAACCCATCGGCCATCGATTCTACAAGCAATCTATAACTCTCGAAAGACTCGAAGAACTACATCGGTGACTGGTTCTTCTGCAAATCCCCTCATTTCTGATTCGATCGCGCAAAGAAACTTCGAGCACAGCTCTTTCCTACTTATGAGGCTCATTGTGAGACAGAACAAGGTCGACCTGGTGTGACCTGGTGAAGGTCGCGGGAAGCCGATGGATGCGGGTTGCATAAGACCGGTCACTGTGAATATAAGCCTTATTTATATATGGCGTCTCGTAGGTGGCCATTAGAGGCCGTAACTACTTAACCGGACTTTCCTGTGGATGCCTTATTTAAAAATTAAAGCCTCCAGCCAGGGGCACTTAAAACTAACTTAAAATTAGGCGACTACGCACTAAGGGCACCCCCTGTGGGGTACGAACCTCGGCTTAGGGCGTCGCTAGGGAGGACAGCAGGGGACGGCTGGATCGAAAGTTATACTTAATGGTTTGATGACCGCGGCGTTTCCTAGTACTAGCTCTGAGAAGAAACGCCGAAACAAACTCAGAGGTTATTGTTGGGACATTATGATATTACTGGCTCAGCTACGGCGCGGGCTGGCCTTCATTGGACAAGGGACGGGGGAGGGGATTACTAAGTGGAGCGCGTCGCGGTGGACCTCGGCGGCGAGGTCGGTAGGTCGGTCTGTGTTTGTGTAATGTGCTGGTGGCCCTATTGGCCTCTTGGAGGAGGGTAATGGGGTCATCGGGGTCTAAGAGAGTTTGGAGAGGGCGGCGAAGTCGGGAGATGGTGGAGGGAGTGTAATTGGCGGCCGCTGCTATAAGAGGATTGCGGTGCTTGGCAGCAGTGTCAAAGAAACGCTTGGAAAGGCATTTCATGAACTGCTGGATGGTGGGGATTTTGAGATCAAGATGGAGGATCTCATTTCGGACGAACCAAGGGGCGTTTGTGGCTTTACGGAGGAATCGGTTTTGGACTACTTGCATCCTATGGATATGACGTGGCTTGGCATGTGCGAAGACTGGACAAGCGTAGGTCATAATCGGGCGTATGCAAGCTTTGTACAAGCGCATTTTGCACCTGAGCGATAGCTGAATATAAGCCTTGGGGGAAGTCTTTGTCTAGCAGTGGACCTCTATAGGCTGAGAAAGAAGAAGAAGGAGAACTAAAACAAAACATATAACTATCATTAAAAACATATATGGGTAGAAGTATCGGTAGCTGCACATTTTGCACGACTGAGAGTGATTCGAGGGATGAAGAAGTTCCCCTGATTGTATTCACTGTACAGTCTCATCCTGTAAAATATCTACTGTTTTTTGTTCTTAGACGGTAGTTGAGGATTATGAAGACCTGTTGTCACCTAATTTCGTCACACTGGAATCATTGAAAGAGGCGCGGAAAGAAGGATGCAACGTCTATGTCATACTGCTTGCTAACGGCCTGCAAGCTGCGAGACTGTTGAGGTTTGGGGACCGGTGAGCAATGGCTATTTTAGTTTATCTTAAATTTTAATCAAGTTTAGCTGCTGACCCTACGAATCGATACTACCTAATCTGCTCGCCGGTAAGAGTCCGGCACTGGCTCACTAGTGAGGGAGCCTGGGCGTCGCGTGAGGATTTCCCACTCCTGTCAAAACTACTTAGTCTGTATCCACGACGAATTTTGAGAATATATAGTTTGTTCATAATAAGCAACTGAATCGATTCCAATCATATTTACACCGTGTTATATTTCATTATTGTTTCGGGTTTCCCATAAATCTATACTAATATATAAAGCTGAAGAGTTTGTTTGTATATTTGTTTCTTTGCGCTAATCTCGGGAACTACTAGTCCGATTTGAAAAATTCTTTTTGCGTTGGATAGCCCATTAATCCAGGAAGGCTTTAGGCTATATAACATCACGCTGCGACCAATAGTAGCGGAGCATAACTAAACCACGCGAACGAAGTCGCTGGCGGCCGCTAGTACAAAATAATGTATCTACCTATAACGAGTAGGTAGATGGAAAAATAATTCCTAGAAAAGTTCAATTTCGGCTCCAGTTTCAAATGAGCTTTTATAGTCTCTTGTAAGAGTACATTAGGTATTATACTATATGGCAATTAAATTGATTTTAAAGTGATTACTTTAAAATCAATTTAATTGCCATATAGTATAGTATAATACCTAATGTTCATTAATTCACTCTACTCTATGTCAACTTAAACTAATAATAACACTGCTGCACACCCTCTATCAGATTATGTGAATGTACTCATTTCACAGACTTATTATATTTAGGTACCTATAGCTGCTGAATTTTTATAAATTGAACAATTTGCCAGCGGCGGTGTTTCCGTCTGGGCTAGAGTGAATTGGCTCTTAATAAATTAAGTAGGTAGTTTGCTTTACCATCAACGATTGCATCACTGCTTACCATCAAGCGGTATCGCAGTAGCAACCATCCTTACTAATATTATAAATCGGAAAGTGAGTTTGTTTGTTCCGCTTTCACGCCGTAACTACTGAACCGATTGCTTTGAAGTTTTTCAAACGTAAAATTAGAAGACCGGATTAAATAATAGGGTACTTTTTATCCCGGAAAAAAATGATATTCCCGAGGGAAATATAAAAGCGCGATATAACCGATCTCCACGCGAGCGAAGCCGCGGGCGGAAAGCTAGTTAGTTTATTAATAATAATAATTCATTTAATTCAGATTACTCCATATTTGTTAGTACAATTTTGAGCTTATAGACTAGTGTTAGTAACAATATGACAAAGATACATTTTTATCAATAAATGGCGGATCGAGTGGAGTCCCCGGTGATGGTGGAAAATCGCTATAAGACTGCGTGCAGTCTGATCCAGCGAGCCAGCATCGGAGAGTCCCAGCGGTCCACCAACACGCGCTATTATGTTAAAGAAATAATTAACATTTTAATTCCATCTTGCAGACATCGCGTCCTTGACACTAGAGCCAAATATATAATGTTGCACGACTTCCGTCTATTTCATAGTGAATTGCACTACATTTGGCGAAGAATTGTCAACATTATCTTTATTAAACACCACAAAAAAGTTATTGGGATTGCCAACAGCAAGGCTTGGTTCGATCTGTCTACAGTACCATTCCCCAACCCTATCACTGGCGTTTTCGTACCAAGAAGGGTGGATATTTGGAAAAACGAGAACTTTCACTACAAAAGGCCTCTCTTCGCTGACAAGACGAGTAACCTAAATGGAGAAGTACTGAATGTCGTTTATTTGGATCACGTGCCTTCAGTGGTGGTAGTTAAAAACAATGCCAGTAATAAAATAGGCGGGGTTGAAGTCGAAGTGAGTATTCTCTACCGTTTCTGTTTGTGTATGTGAGTTTATACAATATGTAAAGAAAACCCTGTCCGATCCGTGAAGGTATTGTTAGTAATCGTTAACTGATTCTACTAATGCCTACAAAGAAGGACTAAAGTTAAAAAAAAAAATCCCCCTAAAAAAATAAATATTGTTTTGCAAAAAGAGGTAACTTAATACATACGCGGTAGGACACCCTTCCGCGGGCGACGGGAAGCGGGGCACGCAACGCGTGGTAGAATCGCATAAGCGTACCGTTGGTTGTGCCTCGGAAAGCATGTTAAGCCGTTGGTCCCGGTTGCCACACGAACATCCAGTGGCAGTCGTTACGGGTTGTTGGAGCCCTCAAAAAATCCAACAATTGATCTAACTGCAATGCTTCGATATCGCCTTCGGGTTGTTTACGTCAGACAGCAGTCACTTCACGGAAAATATCGAAGTTTAGCCAAAATCAGCATTTATACTAATAAAGCGGACCCCAGACTCTAAAGCCGAAAAAGCTTCGGATGCGACTGGGATTAACAATGAGATGATAATGAAGACATACACAGTCGGGTCGGTCACGGTAACGCGAATTCAATGCTTTTTTACCCGACTGCGTGCCGGAAAGGAGGGTATTCCCCATCCAATTTAATGGTCCACGTTGCCAAAGTAGTTTTCATGTCAAAAAACCGGCCAAATGCGTGTCGGACTCACGCATAAAGGGTTCCGTACCATTGATTTATGAAATAAAAGGATTTAAGTTATTTGCATGAAACATTACACGGTAATAATCGGTTTATTAATTGAGTTTTAGTTCTAAGTATGGGGAGCCCCCAATATTTATTATTATTATTGCATTAAAATCATAGTGCGGTTCAAAGAATACACCTACCTACCAAGTTTCAACAGTATAGCTCTTATAGTTTCGAAAAAAATGGCTGTGACATACGGACAGACAGACATGACGAATCTATAAGGGCTCCGTACTTTTTAGGGTTCCGTAGCCAAATGGGAAAAAATCCCATTTGGCTACGGAACCCTAAAAAGTGATGTCTATTAAAACTGTTGTCTATAGGTAATTTTTTTTTAACAATTTTATTTATGTTACAGATCCTGCATACACTAGCAGAGAAAATGAACTTCAAACCGAGACCCTACCAAGCTGCTAACACCGATACGCAGAAATGGGGCCACAAACAGGCCAACGGAACTTTTTCCGGATTGTTAGGCGAGATGGTAAATGGAAAGGCTGATATTGCTCTGGGCAACCTGCAGTATACGCCGTACCACCTGGAATTGACGGACTTGAGTATACCTTACACATCTCAATGTTGGACCTTCTTGACTCCTGAAGCTCTTACTGATAACTCTTGGAAGACTTTAATTTTACCATTCAAGTAAGGGTCCTTTTGTATAACTAAATTGAATTTAAGTTCTTTTTTTATAATTATAAACTAGTGCTTCACCGCAATCCCGCCTGATGGTAAGCAGTGATGCAATCGTTGATGGTAAAGCGCAATAGTCTATTAAGATCCTGTTCATTTAAAAAAAACTGAGTGGATAGGAAGGAACACGGCAGTTGAGCGAGGTGATGCAATTAAACCTAACAACACCATCAATGATGCTGCGCCGGAGGGAGATTGATCTGGAGACCCTCCATGACCAAACTCCCGACACAGCGGCATTTGGTGCATCGCACCCAGCACACATCGAACACAACTGCTCAGACCCGTCCTCCGTACGGCTTCACCAGACATCATGCCGGAACACGACGAATCGCTTGGCGGCAAGACTTTGTCTGGTGGGTGGTAACTTCTGCCGTCAGCCGAAGCCACCGATACCACCGAGAAAAAGCATCAGTTCAATGCATCGTTTTTTTTATCTCAATAAGTACTTACAGAAGATAAAATAATACTAATATTATTTTATCTTCTGTAAGTACTTAATGAAAAACAAAAAAACACGTCAATTAACGTCAATTAAGGACTAAATTAATTTAGTCCTTTCAAATTAGTCAGCGCCTGACGTAAATTGACGGATTTTTCAATTGATATTTATTTATTTGTTTGTACATATGTAATGTAGTGTTACATGATGATGTTAGTCGCCATGTTTTTAATCACATCTTTACTAAACTTTCTATGGAGTATCTTTCACCACTTCCTCTTAGAACGATGAAGAAAATCCTGAAGTCATGTCTCATAGATACTAAAAAATCAAAGGCATGTGACACTTCGACAGGGATTTTTTAGTCCCATAGAACAGCCAATAAGGAGCAAGCCTATTTATTACCTATCATCAGTTATTACTATAGCTACAAAAACCGGCCAAATGTGTGTCGGACTCACGCACAAAGGGTTCCGTACCGTTGATTTATGAATTATAAGGATTTATTTGTATGAAAGATTACGCGGTAATAAGCGGTTTACGATTTACGAGGTTTTAAAAAAAAACTACTTACTAGAACTCGTTCAAAACAATTTTCGTTGGTAGTTTTTATAGTAATGTACCTACATCATACGTTTTTTTTAGATTTTTAATTTTCTTATTTTAGAAGTTTGAGGGGGCGGACCAACTTTTTCCACTTTGGAAGCGTCTGTCGCGCAAACTATTAGGTTTAGAAAAAAAATATTTTAGAAACCTCGACATACAGACATACCTACGGACGGACAGATAGACATGACGAATCTATAAGGGTTCCGTTTTTTGCCATTAGGCTACGGAACCCTAAAAAAGCGGGAGCAGTTATTCATCATTGGCACACCCTAATGCTATATAACTTCTTGTCCCGCCTTGCCTTCAGAACGAAAGACCGAGCTTTTCATTTAAATGGAAGATTGTCTATCTAAAAATGTTATGTCAAGTTAAACAAAAATAAACCTTGTCATCACACATGCTCGTAAACAGTGTTAATAAACGCAAGTAAAGTAGGCGGGATGTCCCGATGTCCCTCGGGCTTGCAAAATTTCATTGTGAGCCCAAGGGCGTGAAATGTAATTTTTTTTTAAAGATATATTTCAAGAAGGTTCAATATCATATAAAAACTAAGTAAGTCTTCCTTGCGGATTTTCGAATTTAGAACTATTCATTAACTTCATTCAAAATATATGTAGAAGGCACTAGACACCAGTTACAAATTCATTAATTCAAATTTAGAATGAAAAATGCTAATATCACTTTAAATTGTAATGTCACTATTAACTTCAACAATTAATTATCTTTTGTTATTTAAACTGTCATTTTTATTTATAGTTTACTCGCAAATGTGTTTGCCTCGGGCGGAATAGACATTACAATCAAAAATGTCTTATATCCCGCCCTAGAAAAACAATGTACTATATTTCAATAGCCGGTATTTCAATTTTAGATTAACTGCTATAAAAAGTATATTACAATGCTAATGATTGAGATTTTAGCATACATTGTACTTTATTATTTACACAGCCTCACGTGACGTAGCGGTAGCGAACGCCGCCGCTGTGCAAAGAGGCGCGTGTTCGATCCCCGCGCTGTGCAAATATTTGTAGGCATGAATATAAATACATATTTGCACTGGTCTGGTGGTCGTGCTTCGGAAAGCACGTTAAGTCGTTGGTCCTGGTTGCCATACGAACATCTAATGGCAGTCGTTTCGGGTTGTTGGAGCCCTCAAAAGTCGAACAATTGGTCTAACTGCAATGCTTCGATATCGCCTTTAGTATTCTGTAATGTCTGTGCCTTTAGGTTGTGTAGGTCAGACGACAGTCGCTTCACGGAAAATATCGAAGTTTAGCTTTTAATCAGCAGTTAGACTAGTAAACCCCTAACCCCCCCTGATCTAACTCGAGTTGGTCTCCAAAGCCTAGAGCACAGGCGTAGAGTAGCCAGCCTGTCGGTGTTCTATAGGATGCATTTCGGGGAGTGTGCGAGGGAATTGCATGATTTAATTCCCCCATCTCCGTTCCACCAGCGGACGACCCGTCGTACGGCTGGTTTCCACCCTTACGTTGTTAACACCACTACGATCCGGACGAAGCGCTTCGCCTCCTCCTTTATACCGCGTACATCGAGGGACTGGAACAATTTGCCCGCGGCGGTGTTTCCGTCGGACTACAATTTGAGTGTCTTCAAGGCTAGAGTGAATAGGCTCTTAATTAACTAGTGCACTTTACCATCAACGATTGCGTCACTGCTTACCATCAGGCAGGATTGCGGTCAAGCGCTGGTTTATAATTTGTAAAAAAAAAAAAAAAACCGGGCCCCAGATATCAAAGCTGAAAAAGCTTCGGATGCGACTGGGATTAACGCTGAGTTGATGTTGTTATTTAGTAAAGTTATTTTATAAATAAATTTTAATTTTTGCCAGTTACCTAAGTGGCGATAACAGATTAGTTATTGATTTCAGATTGTACATGTGGATTGCGGTTCTCCTAGTATTACTAATAACTGGGACCATTTTCTATGGACTGGCGAAAAGTCACATGAACCTTCAGGAATACAAGAAAGATCTAAGATCTAGCAAATTAAACAAGGATGATAACAGTTAGTTTTAATGTATTTTTTTATTAACAAATTTACGTCCTATTTTCTCACAATAGTGAACGAGATGGTGCTTACATATAATGTCCTTTCTGACCAACCTGCGTAGCTACAACCAACACAACATCTTCATAACTTGATTTGCCTTGCCCCGAAAGGAAAAAGAAACTATAGTCGAAGGCATAACGGTCAATTTGAAAAAATACCCTCGACGACCAAACACCCGACACATTTGGCGCAACAACACAACTGCTCACTGCTCAGACCCGTCCTCCGTACCTACGGCTTCATCATGCCGGAACACGACGAATCGCTTGGCGGCAAGACTTTGTCTGGTGGGTGATAACTTCTGCCGGCAGCCGATGATATGAATCGATTCAGTTGCTTATTCTGAACAAATTTGGTTTAGCATAAACAAAAAATTACGTTGTATAGGTAGGTATTACTTCGTTATAAGTGACTAACTAAAATATCCTCGTGACTTAGTTAACCGACCAAACGTAGGTATACCACCTCAATTGTCATGCTGCGTCGCAGTTGTCGGAACAGTCACTAAATTGAAGAGTAGGTACAACTGAACAGTACTAGCTGTGGTAGGTACTAGTATGTACGGACGACAGCAGGTTAAGTTACCCCTAACCGTCAGATATTCCCAATCAACCTTGAGCCTTAACACTTAAGAGATAAAGTTGAAAATCTAATAAGGAAAATTAATAGGTTGTAGTAGCTGTATGTGCTGTCGTCTGTACATATTATGTTTGTCGGTTCATGAAGTCATGGTTTTCTTGTTTACCTTTAGTTGACCAACTAAACCCAAGGAGTGTAATATCGTTATTATTTGCTTACAGGTGAGAAGCCCGCCCTGTACCTGTTTGGAGAAATAATTAACAGCATTCTGTACACTTACGGAATGCTACTTGTTGTGTCTTTACCCAGGTTGCCAGTCGGATGGTCGATTCGACTCCTAACGGGCTGGTATTGGCTTTATTGTATCCTCCTCGTAGTCTCTTACAGAGCCAGTATGACCGCGATACTCGCGAACCCAGCACCGAGGGTGACCATCGACACACTCCAAGAGCTTGTTGACAGCAAAGTGACATGCGGTGGATGGGGAACACAAACCAAAATGTTCTTCCAAGAATCTCTAGACGAGTACAGCCAGAGCATAGGCGAAAAATTCGAAACCATCGACGACCCTCTACAAGCTGCTGATAAAGTAGCCCAAGGCGTGTATGCGTACTACGACAACGCAGATTTCTTAAAATATATCAGTGTCACCAGGAAGAACAGCTTCAAAGATTCTGAGCAGAACAACACAAGTAATGTGACTGAAGTAACTGCTAGAAAAGATAACCTAAGGAATTTGCACATCATGACAGATTGTGTGGTGAACATACCAATATCAATTGGATTTCACAAGAACTCGCCTCTGAAGCCATTAGTTGACGTTTACATGTGGAGAGTGGTGGAAGTCGGTCTTGTTGAAAAATGGCTCAATGATGCTATGTACTCTATACGGACTTTAGAAGCAAACAAGGATGAAGTAAAAGCACTTATGAATCTGCAAAAACTCTATGGTGCTTTTATTGCCTTGGCTATAGGATACTCACTTAGTGCTGTTTGTTTAATAGGAGAATTAATCCATTGGCACATTGTTGTTAAGAGAGACCCTAAGTTCGATAAATATGCTCTGGATTTGTATTACAAGAATAAAAATAAAAAACACTAATATTTGCAGGCAATGTCACTGAGGACACACAAACTAAACTAAGCTTAGTTCTGTGCATCTGTCTTTATATTTCATAAAGAAAAGGCCAGGAGATAATAATTTAGTTTAGTCCTGTCAAATTAGTCCGCATCTGACATAAGTTGATGTATTTTTGGTTGCAATGTTTATAATCGCGTCTAAACCATCTATGGAATATCTTAATTTGACAGGATTAAACTAAAATGTTATCTTCTATCCTTTTCTTAACAAAATAGAAAGAAAAAGATGGACTTAAAATTAGTTTAGTTTTTGAACAAGAGAATCAGGGCCGATGTGTACAGTTAAAATAAAAATCATAACATTTTGGCATTTAAATATGTATTAAAAATTATTTACATTCAAAATCATAATCATCGCATTAATGGAACAAATATTTATTCAGTCATGTTAAGTCTTTTATTGGTACTTAAAAATAACATATGCACCATGATTATTGAGCTACAATTTAAGTGAAATCAGAAAAATATATTCTACAGTAAGTTAAATAAAAAGAATAAGCTATATAATAAGGAATCCATTTCATAATCTAAATTCCTATTTAACTGTTGTATAATATTCTACAGAAAGACAAAATTACATTTACTTTTGTTCAGGATTAAAGGCAGGTGGTTGTGCACCCTCAGGGGCATTTTCAGTAATCCAAGGATGCTGCAATACATGTGTCAATGGCAGTCTTTGCTCTGGGTTGGTGACTAGCAATTTACCCATCAAATCCTTTGCTTTATCTGATATAAAATCTGGGTACTTAATTATGACATATCTTATCTTCCTATATGTTTGGTGAGATGCTTTAGCGTCAAAAGGTGGTGAACCCACAAGTAACTCGTAACACAGCACTCCAAGGCTCCATATATCAACGGCATAGCTGTGTGGCTTTCCTTCAATCATTTCAGGAGATAAGTAATCAAGTGTACCACATATTGTCATTCTCCTTGATGATGGTGAGTGTACAGACCAACCAAAATCAGCTATCTTTAGCTCCCAGTTGTGACCAATCAGCAAGTTTTCTGGTTTAATATCACGGTGAATGACCTTCTTTGTGTGGCAATAATGTAAGGCTTTAGTTAAGTCCCTGATATATATAGCAACAGTTTTTTCATCAAAACGTTCCCTTTCTTTCAACAATTTATACAAGGCACCATGCTTTGCGTATTCCAAAATTAAATAAACACGTTTCTCGTCGTGAAAGTATCCATACATACGCAATATATTCGGGTGACGCAGTCTGCATTGGATTTCGACCTCACGTCGCACCTGATGTTCAATTTCAGAATCTACGATTTGGCTTTTAAACAGGACTTTCAGCGCGACGACGTAATGAGACTCTTTTTCACGAGCTAAATACACATTACCAAATTTACCTTTTCCCAGCGGACGCCCTAAGTCAAAATCTGCTATTGACCATGACTTTTTCTTTTCTTCGCTTTTTGCTGGTCCTATTTTGTTTTGGTTCGCACCATGTTCTATATTTTCGTTGACTTTACCAAGGGTTCGGCTGACAGGGGCAGCTGGCACTTTGAAACTGTCCATTGGCATTTTCTGACCGTTGTTACAACTGCATCCAGACCGACCAGCAGTTGGTGGGCGGTTTTCCTTACAATAACACTTAGTTACGTTCATCTTCACCAATCTTTGGTCTGTCTGATAAATACAGTTTTATTTTTTATTTCCAACTTTTCAAAAACTTCAATTCAAAAAGTTTTGACTAACGTATTTTTAGATCATCGACCAGCTGTCAAAGCTGGCCAAAAAAGCAAAGATTTTGGTTTCATTCTTTCCGTTCATTTGAACGGAAAAGGCAAAGGCATAGTACGCCATACAGCCTAGTCTTCAGTAAGTTTTTTCTTGAGTTTTATATCCTAACTTATACTAGCTTAACTTAAACTAAACTATCTCCTTTCGTTTCCCGCGTGCAGCCAAGAAGGAGGAAGTTTGGGTGAGGTCATGATGTGGCCACTATGCTACAATATTTCACTGTTCTTTATAAATTATTCACTGAATGCACTTTTTAGTACATAAATCACGCGCTTTTATTTAGGAAACAACACTATAAATAATTTTAAAAGTCCAATGAAAAATGAGCGTGACACTCGACATTCCCGCCAAACTCTCAAAGTATATTATTTTTTTTTAGTTCATTTCTTTCCGTTCTTCTGAACGGAAAAGGCCAAGGCATAGTACGCCATACAGCCTAGACTTCAGTAAGTTTTTTCTTGAGTAAGTTTTTATCCTAAGTTATCCTAATATATTATTTTTTTTTGACGCCTTGGAAATGCCTTTACGCACCATACCCCGAAGGGCGTGTGTGGGACTCGCCCAGCCGAAGCCGGGAATACCCACTAAAACCACAGCGGCACAATGACATCGCCTAAGTGGCGGAGTCATGGGAAATAGCAAGCCTGCCTACCAATCTCCCGCCGGCGATTCCCGCCAAAAGGCGGGCCCACAGTGGGTCCTCCATAGGGAGGGGCCCGGCTGGGTACGCCCGGGTGGGTTAAAGTATGCACATCTATAATTGAGACCATAGCACCATACTTAGCTTTCATATTTAATTTGTGTGTGGATCAAGGCGTCTTTCCAGATATAATGAAATACAGTAAGGTAATACCACTTTTTAAATCCGGTGACCATAAGGATCAGTGGCGTAGCTAGAGGGGGCGGCGGGGGCGGTCCGACCCCGGTGGTGTCACCTTTTTTTGGGGTGACACCCACCCAGTCTCTAAAAGATACCTAAATCGTAAGCACAATTGTTTTTTTTACAGCGATGCCTCCACTAGCACTAGCTCAGCTCTATTTATAAATAGGGGATTCCCCCATACTCCAGATCGTGAAGTATGCTGTATTTGGTTGTCATCCATACTATCCATACTTCCATACTAATATTATAAATGCGAAAGTAACTCTGTCTGTCTGTCTGTTACGCTTTCCCGCTTAAACCTCTCAACCGATTTTGATGAAATTTGGTACAGACAATCTTTAGACCCAGAGAAAGAACATAGGCTATCTTTTATCGCGGAAAAAAATTATTTTCCCGAGGGAAATCTAAAAAGCGCGATATAACCGAAATCCGCGCGGGCGAAGCCGCGGGCGGAAAACTAGTCCATACTAATATTATAAATGCGAAAGTAACTCTGTCTGTCTGTCTGTCGGTCTGTCTGTCTGTCTGTCTGTCTGTCTGTCTGTCTGTTACGCTTTCTCGCTTAAACCTCTTAACCGATTTTGATGAAATTTGGCACAGACAATCTTTAGACCCTGAGAAAGAACATAGGCTACCTTTTATCCCGAAAAAAAATGATGTTCCCGAGGGAAATCTAAAAAGCGCGATATAACCGAACTCCACGCGGGCGAAGCCGCGGGCGGAAAGCTAGTAATATTATAAATGCGAAAGTAACTCTGTCTGTCTGTCTGTTACGCTTTCCCGCTTAAACCTCTTAACCGATTTTGATGAAATTTGGCACTGACAATCTTTAGACCCTGAGAAAGAACATAGGCTACCTTTTATCCCGGAAAAATTTGATGTTCCCGGAGGAAATCTAAAAAGCGCGATATAACCGAACTCCACGCGGGCGAAGCCGCAGGCGGAAAGCTAGTAAATAATAATTGTTAAACGTGTATTATTCTATAATGATAGATAGTTAAAAGAACATCGGCTGCCGGCAGCAGTTACCACCCACCAGATAAAGTCTTGCCGCCAAGCGATTCGTCGTGTTCCGGCATAATGACTGGTGAAGCCGTGTCGAGGATGGGTCTAAGCAGTTTTGTTGCGTTGTGTGCCATGTACAATGCGCCAATTGTTGTTGTGTCGGGAGTTTGGTCGTGGAGGGTAGCGGGCTCCGAAGCACGGTGTTCCGCTGATTCACGGTGACCGTAGGTATTTGGGGGCCCAATTAGTGTGCCAGCCATAGACGAAGGGCTGCCCCGCCAACTACGAAAAATCCCAGGGTGGCTCCATCCTGCTGGTTGGCGACCGGACGAGAGGACCTGATGGCGATTCCACGGGGGATTCGATCATCCCCGCAGTCTCCAGACCAATCTCCCCCTGGCGCAGTATCATTGGTCATGGTGTTGGGTTTAACATTGCATTACGTTACTCAACTGCCGTCTTCCTTCCTATTCACTCAGTTTTAAAAATGAAAAGGCATAATATATAGGGAAAAGTAGATGTGCACAGCGGACGCACGTCCTCTCATTTAAAGTGCACCTCTGTCTGTAAAAGATCGCTCTTAGCGGTAAGACCGCCCGATCTTTGTATTTTTTTTCTGTAATCTATATGGTGTACATAATAAAGAGTAGGTATTCTAATCTATTCTCTCCAACTAGTTCGTCGCACTGGGGAACTTCAATGCCTGCCACCAAGACTGGCTTTTCCCATACACAGAGGATGGACTATGCTGGTTGAGAAGCGCGTAACTTTGCGCTATTAATGGAACTTTCCCAGCTGGTAGGACAACCGACTAGGGTGCCTGATATAGTTGGTCATACCGCCAATTGTTTGGACCTTCTGCTGACCACTAATCCGGAGAGATGTGTTGTGATAGTTCCCTCACCGTTAGGAACTTCAGACCACTGTCTGGTGAAGTGTGTATCGTCCTTCACCCCACTAGATTGCGACTCACGTGGTGAACGGCAAATGTAGCGATACAACTCAGCAGATTGGGATGAGATGCGCCACTTTTTTGCGCCTTATCCCTGCCAGCTGGTCCACTTCTCTTCTGACAATCCGTCTAGCTGTGCGGACGCTATATCCGATGTGGTGCATCAAGCTATGAAGTATTTTATCCCCTTCAGTGATGTTCCCGTCGGTGGCTCGGCTCGCCTATGGTTCAACGCCGACGATATTCAATCTGAACAGCGTAAGCACACGGCATTTTTCACCTGGGTTAAAGCTCGGGACCACAGAGCTACGGATATTAGCTCAAAGAAGAGAGCCTTTGATCGTGCTGCAAAGTCCTACAAAAAGTCGCTTAAGAAGGCTCGCTTCGACCGCATTACTCATATTGGCAATAAGCTCTCAGCGCAGCCACCCGGTAGCAGATCTTTCTGGTCCCTTGCCAAATCGGTCGAGGCGAACTTCTGTTGGCCCACACTGCCTCCGCTTGTTAAGCCTGATGGAGCACTGGCTCATACGGCGAGAGAGAAAGCAGGTCTTTGCATATTTGCCACAATTCTTGTCTTGAAACTAGCAGTTCTACTCCACCTAATTTTCCTCATTGCGAAACTTCAATGCCGGAGGTTTGCATTAGGAACAAGGAGGTTCTGAGAGTACTATGTCGTCTGAAAGTGAATAAGGCTAGTGGCCCAGATGGTATACCAGCAATTGTTCTTAAGGCATGTGCGCCCGAGTTGTCTCCTGTATTGACGCGCTTGTATCGCCTCTCATTTAGAACAGGTATAGTGCGCAAGTCTTGGAAGCTTGCCAACGTGCAGCCGGTCCCCAAAAAGGGTAGTCGTGCCGATCCTACCAACTATCGGCCGATTTCAATAACCTCCATACTCTGCATGATTATGGAGCGCGTATTGAACTCGCGCCTCTTGGCATACCTGGAAGGTAACGATCTCCCCAGTGACCGACAGTACGGGTTTCGCCGCAATCGGTCAACTGGGGACCTACTAGTGTATGCCACTCATTTATGGGGCGAGGCCCTCGAGAAAATGGGGAAGCGATTGCCGTCTTCGCTTTCGATAGGGTATGGCACGCTAGCCTATTGAGTAAACTTCCAGGATACGGTATTTTCGCTGGCCTGACTGACTGGGTAAAAGACTTCCTGACTGAACGGTCCCCATGTCGACTAATGCCGGTGTTCCTCCTGGGTCTTTTCTCTCTGCAACTCTGTTCTTGCTGCATATTAACGATCTGCTGATGCCTATGCTGGTATCTCTGGGTATGCAGATGACAGCACAGTTGAGGAGAGATACCTGCCAGTTTTTTACCTTCTATGGGGTGACACCACCAACTTCCGCCCCGGGTGCCACCCAAGCTAGCTGCGCCACTGATAAGGATACCAATTACCAATAATTACAGACTCGTATCGGTATTGCCTGTTTTCAGTCAGGTGTTTGAAAAAGTTATGCTTAATCAAATGCTTTATCATTTTAACAGCAGTACAATCTTCCACGATCAACAGTGATGATGATGTTTCCGACCGATTTCGGCCACGGCGACCACCTCCTAGCCGATGATTTGGCGCTCATGCGCCCGAAGATGGCTTATGTAGCCTATCTTGGCGGCGAAACTTCGTGCACAGTGAGGGCACGTAAGCACGCCGTCGACGTAGTTGTATGTGATGGCAGCAGATGAGCGGGCCTTTAATTGGTCTCGTTTGGTATCGAGGTCAGCTTTGCGCTGCTCCTCAAACTCGCGTACTTGTCCATACACCATACTGCGCCATTCTGACCGCTTTGCTGCCAAACGCTCCCATTCAGAGGGTTCCATATTGCATCTCTTCATGTGTCGTTTTAAGACATCCTTGAACCGGAGGAGTTGTCCGCCATGCTTTCGCTTGCCGTCCTCCAGCTCAGAGAAGAAGATGCGCTTCGCCACTCTTTCGTCTGCCATACGTGATACGTGTCCGCACCACCGAAGCTGTCGTCGCATTAAATAAGCCTCAATGCCACCGACATTGGCTTGTCGCAGGACTTCGGTATTTCGCACTCTGTCAGACCATTTGATCTTCATGATGGATCGGAGACATTTAAGGTGAAAATGATCTAGAGTACGTATGTGGTGGCTGTACACACACCACGTCTCAGCGGAATATAGAAGATTTGGCAGCACAATTGCCATATATACGGATATTTTCGTAGATAACTTAAGGTCATGTGAGCAGAAGACCTTGGAACACAACTTGCCAAACGCTGCAGCTGCAGCTCCGACTCTGCTGTTGATCTCAGCATCAAGGTCACACTTAGAACTTATAGTGTTCCCCAGATAATGAAACTTGTCTACTTGCTTCAACACATCCTCACCAAGCTTTATATTTAGTGTCTCGGGAACGTGAATGTCTAGGGACATCACCTCCGCCTTGTTGACGCTGATTTTTAAGCCGTACTTAAGGCAGGCTTGATGAAATGCGGACATCAGCTGTTTTAGACCGTCTGGGGATTCTGCTAAGAAGCACAAATCATCAGCATACCTGATCTCAGTAATCAGTGCATGTGATACTTTGGTGCGCCTTAAGTCTAGCCAGATTGAAAAGACCGCCGTCGGTGCGGAAGCGGATGGCCAACTCCTTGTGAAACAATTTGTAAGACCTCTCCAACTACCACTGCAAAGTATAAGGCGAACAGAGTTGGTGCTAAGACGCATCCTTGCTTCACCCCACAGGTAACGGGGAAGAAGTCTGTCTGTGCACCGTCTACAGCAACGCAGCATTGCATGCCGTCATGTAGGAGTCTAAGAAGCCTCACAAACTTTTCAGTGCATCCCAGCTTACCTAACACTAACCATAAAGCTTCACGAGGCAAACTGTCGAAAGCCTTCTCCAAGTCAACAAAGCAGAGGTACAGCTTATGACCCTGTTCTCTACTCTTTTCCTGTAGTTGACGCACGGAAAATATCGCTTCACAGATGCCTCGGTCCGGTCGGAAGCCGAACTGGGTTTCAGGCGGAATCTTTTCAGACAATATCTTTAGGCGGTTTAAGAGAACTCTAGCAAAAACCTTTCCGGGAGTCGATAAAAGTGTGATACCACGGTATGAGTTGTAGTCGGATCGGTCACCTTTGTTCTTATATAGTGTTCTTATTCGCGACACTTTAAACATATCAGGAACGCGCTCTTCCTCCCACATACGAACAAATAGCTTCCATATCAACTTATACAACTCCTCTCCGCCGTATTTGATCAGCTCTCCCGGTATAAGGTGAATGCCAGCCGCCTTTTGGTTTTGCTGCTGTCTGATGGCAGCAACAACCTCATCAAGCAATAGTGGCTCGTCCAACTCAAGAACAGGAGGCAGTTGGGGCATTAAGCCGATGGCTTGAAGATCAGTTGAACGACCCACATTCAGCAGTGTTTTAAAGTGCTCCGCCCAGCGCTTTAGTACATCTTCAACAACAACAACAGTATGGTTTCACCAGAGGACGTTGTACGACTGACGCTGGTGTCATTTTATTAAAACATATATTTGCAGCGTGGGAAGAAGCCTAAGATGCGATAGGGATTTTTTGTGACCTCTGAAAGGCTTTTGATTGTGTCAATCATGAAACCTTACTTTTAAAGCTTGAACATTATGGGCTGGATAAACTTGCACTCAGCTTGGTAAAATCCTATTTAATTGATACACAACAGCAAGTTCAGATAAAGGGTGTCAATTCTCCTGGTTTGAAAGTCAAAATGGGAGTACCGCAAGGCTCCATTTTGGGTCCGTTCCTCTTTTTAGTATATATAAAGGATCTACCGCAACTATTAAAAAAACAACCACATATTGTATTGTTTGCTGATGATACTTCGTTAATTTTTAAAATCAATAGGCGTTGCTCAAACTTTGAGGACGTAAACAATGTTTTACAGCAAGTCCAAAACTGGTTTACTGCTAATAATTTAGTACTAAATGCAAAAAAGACTAAGTGTATAAGATTTGCGTTACCAAATGTTACAAGTACTTACTCCGATGTAGTATTGAACAAGGAGAAACTCGAATTCGTCGAGAACACGGTTTTCATGGGGATCACGCTTGACTCGAGGCTACAATGGGGTCCTCATTTAACATCTCTGGCAGGACGGCTTAGTTCAGCAGCATATGCTCTCAGAAAAATCCGTCAATTAACTGATGTAGATACTGCGAGACTAGTCTATTTTAGCTACTTTCACAGTATCATGTCATACGGTATTTTGCTTTGGGGACGGGCTGCAGACATAGAGTCAATTTTTATTCTGCAGAAAAGAGCTATCAGAGCCATATACAATCTCCGCAGACGCGATTCTCTTAGGGAACTATTCAAAGAGATAAACATCCTTACGGTCCCTTGACAATACATTTATGAAAAAATTATGTATGTTCGGAAAAATATTGATCTTTTTAAGAAGATAAGTGACAGGCACAACTTTAATAAACGGAATAGAAACAATTTAGATCAACCTCGGTTCAGACTGGCTAAAGTAAATAGTTCTTTTACGGGGTACTGTGTAAAATTTTATAATAAAATACCACTAGCGATTCAACAACTCAATGAGACTAAATTTAAAACATGCATTAAACGCACGCTGTGTAAACAAGCATATTATATACTGGAAGATTATATTCTTGATAAAAATGCTTGGCTAAATGCCACTCCTACTCCACAGCCACAGACAATTTTGTAGGTTTGGAAGAGATACCATTCCCCCTTTTTGTTGTTTTCCAAATATTCCTTTTTTATTTGTTTATTTCAATTGTGCACAAGATTTTGCTACCATCATTTTGCAAATAATATAGTTTTGTATGATGTAAAAGCACTTTTCAAGTTTGTGAATGTGAGGCACCATGGACTATGGTTTGTTTTTTATCTTTATATATATAATTCTGCTGTACGTGTGTATGTCATTGAACTCCTCATAAACGGCTTGACCGACTTAACTGATTTTTTCTGTATGCGTTTAAGTGGTGCCCTGGATTGTTTAGATTCACAAACCAGCCCGGCAGATAGCGCTGATTGCTTGAAAAAGCGTGTGATCTAGGAAAAGTTGTTTCGACTTCTCCTGCAGTTTTGTGCTACCCTGGTACCTTGCGCCTCTACAAACTAGGCACAATAAAAGTTCTTCCATGTAATTATGATGGTTTAATGATGAATGAGCTTCATTATTTCGGCTTCTCCTACACTTTTGTGCTACCCTGGTACCTTGCACCCCCACAAAATAGGCAAAATAAAACTTCTTCCATGTATTATCTATAATTATTATAATATACCTACAACATTATTTTTCAAGAACGGCTGAACCGATTTTGTTAAAAATTGGTAGGAAGAGGGTAGCTAAGAACTGGCAGAAGGACATAGGATACTTTTTATCCCGTTCCCGTCTTTCCCGTGGGAATGAATGAGCTTCATTGTTTCGACTTCTCCTACAGTTTTGTGCTACCCTGGTACCTTGCACCCCCACAAAGTAGACAAAATGAAATTTCTTCTATGTATTATTTATTATTGTGATTTAATGATGAAATGTTACAAGCCAATTTACAAAGTGAAGAAAAACATCTTAAGGAAACCGCGACTTTTAAGCAGAGATGTACAAAATGGTTTTAAAAAAGCATTTAAATACAAAATGCAAAATACTTTTCAGATTTACTATTTCAAATACAAAATACCAAATAGTTTTGCGTTTTGTATTTGAAATACTAAATGCAAAATAGGTATTTTCAAAATACTTTTTTCAAAATAAAATAGTTTCTTATCTATAGATATAATGAATGTTCGTCGTTTTGGTTGTTTTTTTTTTTGGTTCACTTCTTTCCGTACTTCTAAAAGGAAAAGGCAAAGGCATGGTACGCCATACAGTCTGGACTTGAGGAAGTTTATCCTTTTCTATTTTTTTCCTATAAAATATATCTTCTTATCCTGGTTAACTAACCTACCTCCTTTCGTTTACCGCGTGAGCCGACTACATTATGATTTTTAATTCGAGTCAGTTAAATGACAACTCCAGTGTTGCAGGTTTTTTGTCCCAAATAAATAGTGATGTGGTAAATCGAGATTTTACACTTAAAACTTAGTCTAGATTGCACTTTTTAATTCAAATTGCGTATATGTATATAAATAAAAATACAGGGTGGACCAAAAGTCAGTTTATATTTGAAATAATGATAAAATAAATAATTTCAGTAGGTAGATTAAAACTGTTTATTGTAACAAAAAACTAATTACGAACGCTATGTTGTGAAAGAATTGGCCGCTGAATCGCAGTGCCACAATCCTACGTCTGCCCCCCTATCACTGTGAGCTCAACCTAATAGAGTTAGGTTCGTATTCCAGAAGGAAACTCAAGCATTGATCTCTGCTTATACTTTACTTAAAACTAGTTTTAACCAATGAAGTGGCTTGAATCGAGACTTAAGTAAAGCTTGAGTTTTGAGTGACGTTCTGTAATACGGACCTTAGTTTGGGCTCAAGCAAAGGAGTACGTCGCCAGGAAAAACAAAACTTGACATCGGAAAATTGGAGAAGTGCATCAATCATGCCATAAAAGTTGAAGATGAAATGTGTCAACTCGACCACATCATGGATGAATGTGCGGATTCATAATTTATAAATGTAACTGATTCTATTCGAGTGGTAATCAATAAAAAAGTAACGAATAAAAACGTATAAAATGATTTGTATTCTTTCTTAATTGCTCTGAATCTCTTTAAACATTTTTTCCCCAGCTCTTGTAATAATGTTGTAGTGAGTTTAATATGCTGGTAAGGCCCATATTTCTAAAATCATATTCTTAAATACGGTATGTATTACATATTTACAATAAAAAACCGCTTTGATACCTAATGAAATAATGCATGACTAAACGTAAAAATGTGGTGGCCTAGTGGTTAAAACACCAGCCTCTCAAGTATGAGTGCGCGGGTTCGATTCCAGGTCAGGCAAGTACCAATGTAACTTTTCTAAAGTTATATGTACTTTCTAAGTATATCTTGGACACCAATGACTGATGGTGAAGGAAAACATCTTGAGGAAACCTGGACTTTAAGTCTGAAATCGCCAACTCGCATTGAGCAAGCGTGGTGATTACGCTCAATCCTTCTCTGTATGAGAGGAGACCTGTGCCCAGCAGTGGGACGATAAAAGGTTGATGGTGAAATGTCTAACAATAAGGTCTATGTCTAATAATAAGGGACCGATGACCTGGTGAAGGTCGCGGGAAGCCGATGGATGCGGGCAGCACAAGACCGGTCATCGTGGAAAGCCTTGGGGGAGGCCTTTGTTCAGCAGTGGACATCTATAGGCTGAAGAAGAAGAAATGTCTAAGTCTATTGATTGCCGAACATCACTATTGTAGCGGGTCACCTTTATTCATATCAGTGACACTTGCCCTTGTCATTTTTCTGACTCGAATTAAAAATCCCACTATAGGAGGGGTTTGGGGTAAAGTCATGATGTGGCCACTATGCTCCAATATTTCAATGTTCTTTATAAATTATTCACTGAATGCACTTTTTACTACATAAATCACGCGCTTTTATTTAGTAAACAACACTATAAATAATTTTAAAAGTCCAATGAAAAATGAGTGAGACACTCTGCTTGACTTTCCCGCCAAAAAACCTGACCAAAGACGTAAAAAATGATTTTTTTTCAACTGTCATTGGGGATATCCGCCATTATTGTGAAATCAAATTTTTAAAAAATTTCGATAATTCGTTACACGTGTTATTGGCAAAATTGTGGTAACTATTCCACAGGGGCCATGGATCAAGAGTTGAAGTAGTTTTCAATACTTGATCGTAAAGAAGAACGAGAAGAAGTTACAAATATGGAATAATGGCAATACAGACGTCATTCGCTCATAAATTTCATTTTGTTTGACTAGTAATATTGGCTAAACTTTATCACAAAGTATTTTGCATTTTGAAATGAATATTTAAAATACAAAATATATCTCGAAAGGTATTTCAAATAAAATACAAAATGCTTTTTTCAAAAAGCATTTAAATACAAAATACAAAATAGCTATTTTGTATTTTGTATTTGCATTTTAAATACAAGTATTTCAAATAAATCGCATCTCTGCTTTTAAGTCTTAAATCGCCAACCCACATTGAGCAAGCGTGGTGATTACTCTCAATCCTTCTCCTTATGAGAGGAGAGCTATGCCCAGCAGGGGGATGATAAAAAAAGGTTAATGATGATGATGATGAGCTTCATTTTTTCGACTTCTCCTACACTTTTGTGCTATACTAATTATCCTAATTTAAAAATAAGATCATGTGATATTGCCTTTAAGCGGAACAAAGTTCGCCGGGTCAGCTAGTATATATATATAACTTGTTTGACATTACGAGCATGGCAGTTGAGAGTTTATCATGCTCACTCACATGTCTTGCTGATGGTGGCGCGTGTTGTTGGGTCATTTGGATCCCTTCAAAATGGTTCAGCTAAGTGGGGCTGATGCGCGCGTCATGCTCGTGAACGGGGGCCGTCAGTGGAGACTGGTCATCTCTTAGCTGCCAGTGGGCTTAATTAGTTTTCTATCTTTTCGTTATATTTTATAAATATACATTGTGCTCACATGATAGAAGCAACAGAAATATATAACGAAGACATGTAATCCATATTATGATTTTAAAAGAGTGTCCATGAAGTTTCTTGCACGTTCTTTTCCATAGAGATCTACGTTTTGGAACGTGCAATTTAGCTTTACTTTTCTTGGACTGACCGACATTGACTATTCAAAAGCACCAACTGTTGGTTAATTTGAAATAAACAATTTTGATTTTGATTTTACCTCTTCTTGTGCGAGAAAACGCAGCAGCCAAAGGTTTTTTAGCGAGGTGTCCTTCTTCTCAGCCCCACTTGTTTGCCGGAAGCAAACGAGGCCCCCAGCTCCTCTCAATGAGGAGACCGGGTTGCCCGACAGTGTCCCAGAGTGCGGGTCACGTCAGCCACCTGGAGTGGTGGCCAACCCGCCGCACGTGTGACCGCCGAAGCGGTCCCCGCATCTGGTTTTGGTCCGCGCCGGTAAACCGGTAACCCCTATATCTGGGGGCCGTTCCCCTATCCGCCACCTGGGGACGCGTCCGATGGCAGGCCAGAAACTGCGCACGGATCCTAACTTAACTTAACCTAACCTATCTCCTTTCGCTTCCCGCGTGCGGCCGACAAGGAGGAGTTTGGAGTAAGGTCATGATGCAACAATATTTCACTGTTCTTTATAAATTATTCACTAAATGCACTTTTTACTACATAAATCAAGTGCTTTTATTTAGTAAACAACACTATAAATAATTTTAAAAGTCCAATGAAAAATGAGCGTGACACTCAGCTTGACTTTCCCGCCAAAAAAAATCTCTCACCCAAAAGAAGTTACATAAATACCTAGAATGCTGACGAGCCGGCAAAGACCTCTGTGTCCCTTTCTAGTAGGGTGTACACAGTTCATAAGAAAATTGAGACATTTAATAAACTTCAAAATTGTTTTGAGTAAAAATCTAATAAGAGGTAGCTACAAAATAAAACATGAACTATATTTATATTGTATACTAGCGACCTGACCCGGCTTATCGAATAAATGTATTATATATATAGGTATGTATAACTTTATCTTGAATCACTCTATCTATTAAAGAAAAGCGCATCCCGTTACTTAGTTTTAAAGATCTAAACATACATAGGTACAGTTACAGGCTCGCGTTACCCCTGTGCGCCGCAGCCTCTATGTCTGTTTAATATCTTCGAAAATATTTATTAAATTACATGCAGTAAAAGGCAATATTGATATATATATAAAATGCAAAATGAATTTAGTGAATAAGGTCTTCAGTACGTTGCCTTAATAGAAACGTTTGGAACGCAAGTCATACCCACGCGCCTCAATTCGGGTGTCCTCTTGGTTGGTCTAGCTAGCAATCTAGCTAGTAGTCACGCACGCACCGCTGTGATAAGTGAATGACGCGGCGCACTACGCTGTGTAATATAATTAAAAAATAACAAAAAGCCATGTTCAAGAAATCAACACATTTATTTATACAAAGTGTTACAGACAACAAATACAATACACTTTGAAAGACAAAAAATTGACAACCATCATACTGCAAATGTATAAAACCTTGTTTTAGTTGTTAGTTCAAATGGAATAACTTCAGCCCATTATTCTCGAATTCCATAATCACTTGGAAAACTGCAAGGAAATACCGGGTACATCGAGGGACTAGAACAATTTGCCAGCCGGTGGTGTTTATATGGCTAGAGTGAATAGACTCTTAATAAACTAGTGCGCTTTACCATCAACGATTGCGTCACTGCTTACCATCAGGTGGGATTGCGGTCAAGACTACTTTATAAATTTATTAAAAAAAAAATACAAAATATAATTTAATAAACGTTGCGGTCGTGCATATAGCAACCCTGTTGACTTGTCTGAAATCATTTTGATATATACCTGAGATTTTTGGATGCGAACTTTTTAATTTTATTGTTCTAGAAATGGATAAATAAATTGAAGATGTACTTTTTCTATCGACACGAATATCAAAGAGTGTCATCACAAATCTGTGGTTTTTGAATAATGGAAATATGTTGTATTTTTAAATTGTTTTCAAACACTAAATAAATAATAAATTGTACACAGCACAGGTTCAGGTCTTCAGGAGTGGCAGATTGGATCACAATATTGCTTAGAATAGTATTTTTTTTTGGCGATTTACCCTGAAACAAAAGAATCGTAATTTTTTAGTTTTATTATATATGTAGTAAAAAGTATACGGTCACGTGAAATGTTAGGTCCGTATTCCACAAGGAAACTCAAGCATTGATCTCTGCTTAAGCATTACTTAAAACTAATTTCAACCAATCAAATGGCTTGAAACGAGACTTAAGTGGAGCTTGAGTTTTGAGTGACGTTCTGTAATACGCACCTTAGACGTACGTAGACCTACAGCGCTCGCATCATGACATAGATGTAAATAAACTGACTGACTAACTGATAATAATATATCAACGCACAGCCTAAACCTCTAGGTCGGATTGAAATTTTGCACATTCTAACATTCACACTCCTGGGATACAGGCCTCCTCAAGGCGAGAGGGAGTGGGCCATAATTTACCACGCGGGCCCAGTGTGGGTTTGTAGATGTCACATGTCTTCAAAGTTTTGCTTCTAGAACAGGTTTCACTCACCGTTTTGAGAGCAGTAGTGATAAAACAATAGCATAGTTTGGTAGTTCTACTTGTATAACATCAAGCCACTCTTTCTTCTTCGTCTTATTACTGACTAGGTAGTCTGCAAGAAAATGCTACACGTCTTAGATTGCCGTACAAAATCCATTTACCTTTAAACGAATAAAATAAATTTATGATCAGGGTGACCATAAATTTATTTTATTATTATACAAACAAATACTATAACTTTTACATGATTATCGCAAAAATTCTTACTTAAAGAATGATATTCCGCATCCAGGGCATGACTTCCTATTGCAGCCATTAATGGAACACTTTTTCACCATCTTTTTCTAATAGAAATTATTGGTTTCAAACAAAATTAAGAAAAAAGTGCAACCACTGGATGACTGTTCCACCATTTCACAGACTCACCATTTTATCTAGCTGAAGGTATTGCCATACTTCGGATGAGCAATTACTACTAATCGTTATAAATTTATCTGTGGAGTAAATACGCAGTTATCAAGAACCTATGTTTACTAGATTATAATATTAGCAATAAGAACAATATAAAATCCATACTAATATTATAAATGCGAAAGTAACTCTGTCTGTCTGTCTGTCGGTCAGTCTGTCTGTCTGTCTGTCTGTCTGTCTGTCTGTCTGTCTGTCTGTCTGTCTGTCTGTCTGTCTGTCTGTCTGTCTGTTACGCTTTCCCGCTTAAACCTCTCAACCGATTTTGATGAAATTTGGCACAGACAATCTTTGGACCCTGAGAAAGAACATAGGCTACCTTTTATCCCGGAAAAATATGATGTTCCCGAGGGAAATCTAAAAAGCGTGATATAACCGAACTCCACGCGGGCGAAGCCGCGGGCGGAAAGCTAGTACTAATATAAACGAATGTATATGACTCATTATTTTTTTATGCCCACATCAATTAAATTTAATATTTTTCCGAACCTGAATTATATTTCATACGGGTATCATTTAGAAAGAGACAGAGGCTACTCGAACGCTTTCTCCCTCGGACCGTGTTCTTTTCAAATAAGGTTTTATTTTCTATCGACCTTAACATACTTGCAATAGAGCCTTCTTTTAAAAAGAGACTTATGCAAGTACTCATTCCACTTTAGCTATAAGTTCCTTGCTGTAATACGAGCTATAATAAGAGTTCTAATGATTCTAAACAATGAAATAAACAACTGATTACTTGCTCTGTGTAAACAACGAAATAAAACTGGAGAGGAAGAACAAAAAGTAACATGAATAAAGTAAAATAAAGACTAACTATCGAATAGATGTACTGTTTAAATACGTCCATGTAATTAACACATTTTAAAGTTTTAAGTTTTGGATACGGATACCAAACACATTTGTGACATGTTTTAGCCCTTAGATTAAAAAAAAAAAATGTTATACAGAATTCTTCAATATTATTTTTTTATATAAATTACAATGTATCTATTTCGGTCCTAGGTAAAGAAAGGGATAAAGAGGCAAGATTGTGCGAGCTATGCTATTACTTAATAATACTACACTATAGCTTTGGAGGTAATGGAGGAAATCGGGAGATATGTCATTGTACTTACGAATTACTATTTGCTTTACGATTGTATTCTATTTTAACTAGCAAAGCAGATGTCAACCGTTCTGCGAAGTCTGCTTGCATGTTCAGATGAGTCGGTTCACGCGTGAGACAACTCGCATGTCTCAATTTGTATTGTGTCTAGATAAGATGTAACATGCACCCATTTGTGCGTGTCAGAATGCTGAATAGTATTATATGTTTATATCATTACTAGCTGCCCCGCGGTTTCCACCACATAAGTTTCGATTATCGATAGACACTTTTTCTTTTGTACCATTAAATATTTAATATTTTCGTTATTTATAAAGGTTTACACACGAGAGCACGTCAAGCTACTACAATTTGCCAGATTTTTTTTTATTAGATTTTCAACTTTATCTGTAAAATTTCTGGAAAATTCGGCAAGTACCTGCGATGCATAGACAGGGAGCCGGACGCTCGGTGCCACCACTGCATCACACGGAGGACACGGCGCAGCACACGCTCTCCGAGTGTGTGGCTTGGGAGGAGCAGCGCCATGTCCTTTTTTTTTTTGATATGGCATCTCGTAGGTGGCCATTAGAGGCCGTAACTACTTAACCGGACTTTCCTGTGGATGCCTTAATTAAAATTAAAGCCTCCAGCCAGAGGCACTTAAAACTAAATTAAAATTGGGCGACTACGCACTAAGGGCACCCCCTGTGGGGTACGAACCTCGGCTTAGGGCGTCGCTAGAGAGGACAGAAAGGGACGGCTGGATCGAATGTATTCTTAATGGTTTGATGACCACGACGTTTCCTAGTACTAGCTCTGAGATGAAACGCCGAAACAAACTCAGAGGTCATTGTTGGGACATTATGATATTACTGGCTCAGCTGCGGCGCGGGCTGGCCTTCATCGAACAAGGGACGGGGGAGGGGATTACTACGTGGAGCGCGTCGCGATGGACCTCGGCGGCGAGGTCGGTAGGTCGGTCTGTTTTTGTGTAATATGCTGGTGGCCCTATTGGCCTCTTGGAGGAGGGTAATGGGATCATCGGGGGCCTTTGCATGCCGAGGGCGGCGAAGTCGGGAGATGGTGGAGGGAGTGTAATTGGCAGCCGCTGCTATAAGAGGATTGCGGTGCTTGGTATCAGTGTCAAACAAACGCTCGGAAAGGCGTTTCATGAACTGCTGGATGGTGGAGATTTTGAGATCAAGATGGAGGATCTCATTTCGAACGAACCAAGGGGCGTTTGTGGCTTTACAGAGGAATCGGTTTTGGACTACTTGCATCCTATGAATATGACGTGGCTTGGCATGTGCGAAAACTGGACAAGCGTAGGTCATAACCGGGCGTATGCAAGCTTTGTACAAACGCATTTTGCACCTGAGCGATAGCTTGCTACGTGGGTTGAGGACGGGGTGGAGTCGACCTAGAGCGAAGGCGGCGCGAGCGCGGACCGTCTCAATGTGCTCTGAGAAGTTGAGGTTTTGATCGAGAATCACACCTAGGTACTTGGCTTGCTTCTCCCAAGGGATCGGCTTGCCGTCCAAGGTGATGGGTCGTGGAAGGGTGACACTGACCCGCGGGTTTCCTGTAGAGTACCGCTTGGCTTTTTAGGGGGTTGACTTCAATCGTCCATTTCATAAACAAGTCGGCGAGCTTGTTGACCGCGGATTGAAGATGGAGGCGAATCCGGTCTGGACTGCGTCCCGAGCAGTAGATGGCTGTGTCGTCTGTGAACAGAGCGAGTTGAGCCTTACTGCTTTGCTTGTGAAGAGCGTAAAAATGAGTGGGGCTAGTACAGAGCCCTGGGGGACACCTGCACGGATGGGGCGTGGGGAGGAGAGCGCTCCTTCGATTTTATAGCGAAAGGTGTGGTTTGACAGAAAGTCCCGTAAGATGAGGACGAGACGATCAGGCACACCGAGTTGGTACAGCTTATAGATTAAGCCGTTGTGCCAGACTTTGCCAAACGCCTTCGCTATATCGAAGTAAACTACACCTGTGTACATACCACGCAGGAACCCTGCGTGAATATGTTCAGTGATGCGTAGGATCTGTTGCGGACAGGAGTGTTGGGTACGGAACCCGAATTGTTCTAATTGGATAAGGCCCTTGTTCTCGGCGTAGGCTCTGAGACGCTTATAAATATAAGCCTCTCATAAATCTTACCGAGAACTTTGAGTAAGTTGATGGGACGGTAACTGGACGGTTCGGCTTTAGGCTTACCGGGCTTGGGAATGCCTATAACTGTGGCTTCTTTCCACGTTTGTGGGAAAATGTTATTCCCCATTGCACCATTGAGGATGGTGGTCAAGAGGATGATCAGGTGGGCAGGGAAGAGGCGGAACATTCTGTTGGTGATGCCGTCAGAGCCGGGCGCTTTCCTGGGTTGAAGACCTTTGACGATGTCCTGCACTTCATCAGGGGTGATGGGAGGCAGAGGATCCTCAGGGTCGTCAACGGGTGGGAGGGAGGTTCTACGTTTAACTTCAGCGTCAACCTCAAGGAGATGAGCTTGGTCTACTGGTAGGAGGCTGGGGGAGCACTGGGCTTCCAGGCAGGAGGCGAGGCATTCAGCCTTGTCATCGTCATCGAAGCCGATGGAATTGTCAGGACGAACTAGGGGAGGCATGGTCACAACTTCATTGGATTTTAGTTTCCTCTGAAGGTTCCAGAAGGCTTGATGGGTGGGCTCTAACTCATCCAGAATCTTATATCAGCCAGCCTCACGCCACTCCGATATGCGTCTTTTTACAGTTCTCTGTAAATAGCGCATATGGGTTTTGTTAGCCGCGCAGGGGAAGTTGCTGTAGGCACGGACCGCCGCGTTCTTCTCGGTCAACAGTTCACGCAAGTCAGCAGGGAGTTTCCAGCGACAGTCTTCTGTCACTGTAACCACCCTTGAACATTCGTTCAGGACTGACTGTACGTGATCCGTGAACGAGTCGATCGCGGCTGTCGTGTCAGCGATAGAGTCGAGGCGTGCAGGTATGGAGTCCAAGTGGGGGGTTGTGGTGGATTTCAGCCGATCGCTTACTTTCCTCCAGTCCGTTACCACTTTCGTCAGGGGTGCTTGACCTGGGTCAGAGAGGCCAGTACGGGGAACCAGTCGAATGATGACTGGGCGATGGTCAGACGATAGCTCTGATAGCGCTTCTATAGAGTCTAAGCGTAGGTTGACGTTTTTTAGGAGCGCTACGTCGAGGACGTCTGGGGTGTGGTCGGGTTCATAAGGGAAGTGAGTGGGGGTCATGGGGCCCACGACATCGAAGTTTAAGTGGGTGGAGAGGTCAAACAGGAGTCTGCCTCTGGAATTGATCCTGGTGCTATTCCAGGCTGTGTGTTTGGCATTGAGGTCGCCCGCTATTATAACGGATTCACTCAACCCAAGAAGTAGGGCAATGTCATCTGCTAAGAGTTGATGATTCTCTGCAGCGGAGATGGGTGGGAGATAGGCCGACACTATAGTAATAGGTTGGTGGCCTGTCATGCCGAGACGGCATATTGAAACTTCGAGTCGTGAGAGGGGTGGGGGGTCCATTGAAGAACCCTTTTGAAATAAATAAGGGTACCGCCTTTGTGGCACCGCAGCCTGTCATTGCGAACTACACGGGAGTTAGCAATTAGGGGTGTGCGGTGACTAGGCTTGAGAAAGGTCTCTTGAGCGAGGAAGATGTCTATCTGGTGCTCTCGAAGGAAGGTTGAGATCTCGGACTTCTGATCTCTAATGCCGTCGGCATTGAAGTGAGCCAGCTTGAGGGATCGGGGCTTGGTTCTCTGTTTGGCCGTATTATCCATAAGTTACTTATTGGATGCAAGGGAGGAAAGGGCGTGCGTAATTTCTGGGTACGCATTGTAGATGTTAATAATGGCTTGCAGATTGCCAGCTGCCATAGCGACTTTTAAGTCGTTTGCCATCTGTCTGGCGCGAGGTGACATAAAAATAAGGAAGGTCCCCGAGATGATATTAAAAGCATCTGTGGGACCGTTTCCTGACATTGGGGTCGAGGGAGGGGGTGAGAGTGAGAGGTGGATCCTTGTCATGCCAGGCGGGGGTGGTTGGGGGGGTCTGGGGAGCGGACGCCACGAGGGCCGGGAAGGCCCTCTGGTGGTTCAGTTGATTCCAGGGACTGGGCCATTGAGGGCTCAGTCGCTCTGGGATCTGACTCCCTAGTGATTCACGCTTTTGGCGTGCGTTAGCCCGGTTGGCTAGCTTGGAGGAGGAGGATTTGGGGGCCTTGGGGCACCCGCGATAATTGGCCGTGTGGCCGGTCGCGCCGCAGAGGACGCAACTAGGTGGCTCTTTGCAGAGCGCACGGTCCTTGGGGCGGGGGCACTCTGCCGTGCCATGATCGCCCAGGCACTTAACGCACCTGGGTTTGGCGTGGCAGTGTGCTGCTGGCGGAGGTAGCGGCCGCCAGTTTGGGGGCCGGATTTGTGAGGTTTCTTGCCGCTGGCGGAGGTAGCGGCCGCCAGTTTGGGGGCCGGATTTGAGAAGGATTTCTTCCTCCTCCTCTTTCCCGTGGCAACGATGAAGCCGACGGCTTCCGAGGAATCCGAGGAGTCGGGGATAGGGCGCTTTGCCGAGAATACCTCGGTGTCCATGGACACCTCGGTTTCAGCAAGGGCGGGCTGGGGGGCGGGGGCTAGCTGCTGGAGGGCAGCTAATTTATCGCCATACTTGGCGATGAAATCTGGGTCCTTTAGGAGGACCTCCTTGAGCAGGGCTAGTAGCGCCTGGTCGAGGGAAGATGATGGGCTATCCATTGTCCTAGTCCTCCGAGTTGGAGGCCCGGAGGGTGTGTAACCCTCCCTGTCCTATCGACAGGGAGGTGTGTACCTACTAACCTGACAAGTCCGGCGCCGAGCAGCTTCGGTGCACGACACGACACTACACGACACACACACACACACACACGCGAGGATCGGACAGGAGTACTGACGCCACCAGTTTCGTTGGCACCGTTAGGTTTCAGTGGGGCGCGTTGATGCGGGGAGTGACTACTCGCCCTGTAGTCGGAGGGATTTACTCACTTTCGCGAGCCAATCCGACCGACTATTGTACGTTTTGACCAGTATTCCGCTAGGAATAGGATGTACGTTTTTGACCAATTCTGTAGAAATAGGATATAGCGTTGCTGCAGCTTTAGATGCAGGGCGATACACTGCTCGATAAGTGCAGCAACGTAGACACTATCACAAAACACTGACACACCCGAGAGGCACGACGCACGTGGCACGAGCGAGCGCGTGGCGAGGCCAGCGAGAGCGGCGGTAGCACGGAGCGAAGGTGGGGACATGCGCTCGAGGCGAGCGCGCGGCGCGGAATGAGAGGAGCGCGGCGATGCGGCACGAGTGAGCGCGGCGGAGCGGCGCAAAAGAGCGCGGCGATGCGGCACGAACGAGTGCGGCGGTCGTGGCACGAGCGGTAGGGCGGCGAGAGCGGCGCTGCGGCAGGCACGACACGTAGCGGAGCGGGGGAAGACGTGCACTCGGGGCGAGCGCCAGGCGTCGAATGCAGCGCCATGTCCTCACAAACGAAGTAGGAGGCGACCTGACGCTGCCGGCAGTAGTGCGGAGGATGATCGGTAGCGCAGATTCGAAAGACGCGGTGGTGTCCTTCTGCTAGGACGTGATGTTGCGGAAGGAAGCTACGCAACGGGAGAGGGAGATCTCAACTCCCTTCCCGGGCTGCAGAAGACTCACCGGGCGCCGAGGAAGGGCGGATAACGCCCTCTTCCAGCCCCCATGAATGGGTCCAGGGGCGAGGGACATGGGGAGGGCCGTCCAATAAATAAGGGGGAGGGGCCCCCTTATTTATTGGACCCCGAGGCGGAGGCGCGCGTGTGTGCCTCAAAGGCCCCCCCCGTGCAGGAGGCGAGGCCCAGACAGGCAGGGCCGGCACGACAGTGTGGGGCCGCGGCAGAATCAAGGAATACCGTGGCTCCGTGCGCACGTGACCGGAGAGACACCGGGGTGATTTTTAGTCAGTAGGAGTCTGACGGACCCCGTCGCCCACCGCAGGGCGGCGGACATCCATTGAGGATTTTCCAACCCGGAAAAAAAAAAGAAAAAAAGATTGACCTGCTGTAGTCAGTACATCATCAATTTATTCATCCATTTTTAGAATAATAAAATTAAAAAGTTCGCATCCATACGTAAATATTCATAAAAAAATCAGGTAATACAAGTAAAAAAAAATATTTTAAGTACATACATTCCTTAGAAATTTCATTATAATAGTCACACTACATAACAAAGACACAGGGCTACTGTTAAACTATCTTCTTCGCGTTTTGATCGATAGTGCACATTCCAGTTTAGGTAAAAGTTCCTTGGTTGTCACTTCAAAGTGCTGCTGTCACTGTCACGAGAGCGTGACAGCTCTCGTGACAGTGTCGTCATGGTTGTCAACTTGTCAGTCAGCATTGCTGTCGTTTAATTCTCGCCTTTTTGAGAAAAACTGCACATGCTGCAATGCTGCAAAGAGGAATTATCGAAAATTGAAAAATCCGTTCGATTTAACTTTTTGCCATAGTTAGTAATTTATTTGTTTCAATTTGAGCACGTTTTAGTTTGATTTTTGTTTTGTTGAAGTCATCAGCTGCAACAAGCGTGTACGCTACCTGAATTAGTAGATAAATATAAATGTTAATTAATATATTATCAACACCTCAGTAGAGTACATAGATCCAGGTAATGTATGCTTACGTGTTGGCCAGAGAGCTCAAACTTATCCAGTTAACCAGTTCAAAAAATTTATTGGTTATTTATTAGTTTTGAGAATTACTTCAACAAAAATGTATGCTGAAAATTTCATAGCATTCATTGCTTGTGACAAATTGTCGTTATACTACTAAAAGAATGCTACTGCTATTCTGATCATATATTCTGCAGCTTGTCATCATTTTCCTCTATTCAATCAATTTGCTTGAAAACTGTTATTAACTGCATGCTTGGGAACTTCTCACTACATGGAATGGGCCCGAGAAAGTTTTATTTAGTAGTATTTCTTGTAATTACATTTTTATCTATAGTTTTCATGGTGTACAGAATAAAGAGTATTCCAAAGCAATAAATCAATTTGTACACACCACTTGATTTTTTTAGAAATACTCATAGATAAAAATTTTCTTTTCCAGACAATGTCTGATGATGCTGAGTTGCAGACTGAAGAGATAGAGGTGCTGAAATCAATTTATGAAGGAGATGATAATTTCAAACAAGTTGATCCTAAAACTTATCAATACAAGGTAAGTTTTCATACTTTATCAACTACATTTTTCAATACTTTAGATTGCTTATAATCCCAGTCTTAGCCAAGGGGAACTATGTTACACAGTAACTGGGCCATGGCATGTGGTTAGACTTGAAGCTGACTCCAACATAGTTCAGAAAATGCAGATAATGTTTACATTTATTACTCAATACTAATTTACTATTATGTAGTAAAGTTAGTTTTAAATTTATCAAAAAGTTATGATACGTAGAGAGCTGGTTGGTTGTCCTCATCGTATGTCCATATCATTGTCCTGGCTGCAAACCAAACAACTACTCCTGAATGAGAAAGGGCTGTGTCTGGTGAAAGGGTCTATCATGGGACACTGCTTGCTAAACAAACACTCCTATACAATAGGCATAATGGACAGCCCCCAGTGTAGATATTGCATGTAGGCTGACGAAACCAAGTATTCAGCAAGCCAGGGGATTTGATAAAGTTAGGGTTTGTTGAAATAACCTCCGATAGCAGCTGTGGCCTATGCACAATTGTCCACTTGAAGGACAGAGTGCGGAAGCCCTGTGAAAACCTCACTCCTCTTTTTATTGTTTCAGTACATAGAAAGAGAGAAGCAATTTATTTAAATATTTCTTACCTTACAGTACACAGAAGGAGAAAAGTCATTTATTCTGGAGATATCATGGGGCCCTACATATCCAACAGACAAGCCAAACTTTAATTTAGATATATTCTACAACCAGTCTTTGTAAGTACTAAATCAATAAGATGTTATACATACATGTTAAAATGTGTGTGTAACTTACAAACACACACATTTTAATTTTTTTTTTGTTCTTTAACATGGTGTGGTATATGGTCTTTTGAGTTGACCATCAATTATTTTGGTTTTACTAGTAATAATCAACACCACACTGGTGTTGATTACTTGTAAAACTTTTACCAGTGATGACCTATCTGCTATTGTTGATTGTTGAACAAAGATGATGCGCTGGTAGGCCTCCTATAAAGTGACCTAATACAAATTCACCCTATGCCCTTGTGAAGGTGCAGGATCATATTGGATGCAAAACCAACAAACCAATCCATATGATTGGTTTGTGGGTGGTCTAGTCCAGTAATATGTCTTTCAGCTGAAGTGACAAATATTTTGAATGAAAAAAGTAATTTGCTATAAGGTCTGAAAATGATTCTAGTGCCAAAAATATATTTTTTAGTATTATTCTGTTTAACCGAATGTATTTTACCAATAATACATCTTTTTGGCTGAATTGATAATGGTGAACTTTAACTTCTTTACAGATTACAGTCTGTAAAACAAAAAATATTGAGTATAGTGGATGCTGAAGCAGAGCAGTGGGTCGGGTGTGCAATGACATACACATTGTTTGAGTGTCTGAAAGAGAAAGTAGCAGAAGTGCTGGCCGAACAGACCGAGGAGGCAGTGGTGACTAGAGTGGAGAAGATAATTATTGAAGATCAGGTGAGGGAAATAAAATAAATTGGAATAACCTAACTTTACAAAGGTAGGAAACAAAGATAGGCACAAAAGCAAAAAAGTCTTTGGCACTGCTCAACACCCAGTTAATAATTTGTTGAAGAATTACAAAAATATCCAAAAAGTTATGATAAAGCAACATTATTTTTTGTTTATGCTAAACCCGAAACACGTCACGCACAACGGTCCGCTTGAGGGACTGAGTGCGGAAACCAAACCAATAACATCGAACCCGAAACACGTGTCCAGTATTTTTAAGTAAAGAATCTATGTACAAAATTTCAAAAAGATATAATGAAAAACCACAAAGTTATGAAAATATGGTCAAAGCTCCACTCAGACGGGCGAGCGTGGTGTGTGACCTCTGGCGTCAGCTGTTGCGCACGCGAAGTACTATGATCTATCGTAAGCTGCGTGCGAGCGTTCGGTATCCACACTGCAACAATTTCTAAATGTATTTGGGAAAAAATATAACATGGTGTAAAAATGATTGAAATCGATTCAGTTGCTTATTCTGAACAAACTGTATTCAGGACTCGTATAAAGAAAAAATAACCTTGTATAATGTGTAAAGTGGAGGTGGGGTGAAGTCTGTATGCGTGAGCACATCCTCACTTAGGGTGTGTTTACCGTGTCTATAATAGTTACCAAAGGTTGCTCAGTTATGTCAAGGCTATTAAGAGCACAGAACTACTGCGTAAAAGGTGCCCAAATGATCGCTGTTGTAGTATTATCGTCAATCACTTCAACACATACAATACGAGATTAATGAGTTCATCGAAATTTAAGTTCAATGCATCTTTCTCTATTTCATTAAGAAAATGATAAATATTTGTATAGACCTATCAAATTACAAATACTCCAAAAATAAAAAACAACACTGCTATGTTATGGTAGGACATAACATCAGCTGCCTGCAGAAGTTACTACCCACCAGCAGGGGCGTGCACAGAGATTTTGGTTAGGGTATGCATATACAATATGTAAAGAAAACCCTGTCCGATCCGTGAAGGTATTGTTAGGTATCGACATGGGGTATCATCCCGTACAACGGACTCTCAGTTCTTATCAAAACATAATAGATGGCAGCATAGGTTGCGGTCCAAAATTTAGGAACGATATTAAACCTCTTATGTGGAGTTTGTAGCCTTTTTAATATTTTTAACAATTTGAATTTACTTATTTAATGCTACTCCGTATATTTACACGCATAAATAACGTAATTAAACAAAACGGTAAAATGGGCTCAGTAGTGATAATGATTTTTATTTTACACTCGGGACAATAGATGGCAGTGTACTCAATTAATCCTGTCATAACATATTTTTTTTAGGTTAAGATAAGATGTCTTCTAACCATTATATTGCTGTTTTTGTCGTCCTCCGTGGCGCAGCGGTCAACACGCCTGCCTGCGACGTGGAGGCCCCGGGTTCGATCCCCGGCCAGGTTATGACGGAAAAACGATCTTTTCCTGATTGGCCTGGGTCTTGGATGTTTATATAATAATATGTATCTATTATAAATATAGTATCGTTGAGTTAGTATCCCATAACACAAGCCTCGAGCTTACTTTGGGGCTAGCTCAATCTGTGTGATTTGTCCGTATATACTTATACTTATACTTACTTATCTTCTTTTAGAATGCGTATTTCTCGATGCACGACGCATGGATGTATATATGACAATGTAGACAAGACATATATGGCGGTAGTGGCCGACCGGTCAAGCGCTCCCTGGTGGCCATCTAGTGATCTCTTTAAGAAACTTTTTTTGCTCAACCGTCTGCTCGACTTGAGCTGGACTCATTTTGTTGTTCACGTTAAGGTATCTGTATGGAGTATTCTGTAATCTGTGATATCGATAACTGATTCTATTAATGGCGGTAAACAACAATTACGCGGGCGGCGGGGGGCAGGGCACGCGGCATCTGTGACGTGGTCGCGTCGCTATTCGCTCATAATAATACCAGTGTTGTCACTTTTTTTAAAATTACCAAATTTCGGGGAAATTGGAATTACTTCCCGGGAAAAAAAGATTATTTCAAAATTCATTAGTATTGTTAATATGATGATTATGTAAAATTTTATATTATATTTGGTCAAGTGTTTACCTAACCTTTATTATCCTTATGGGTCGGTCAGGGTTTTCTTTACATATTGTATACACTACCGAAATCTCTGTGCTTATATATGGTAAAACTAGAAAAACGTAAACTTAACAGTTTCAATTTAGCATATAGTAATATACCTACACAAGAAACAAAACAATTTATTTGTGTGTACACACTGCACAGCCTGCTAACCAGATATAATTTTCATAATACTTTTTATTAACAACTTCATTGACTCTTTCAAGCTCTTGTATAATTTTTGTTTTCCTATTAAATTAATCAAAATTGATGTTATTAAAAAAACCTAAGTGGCTGTCGAGAGGTATTAAACTGTGTAGCCGTAACAAACGAAAACTTTTGTGGCAGATGAGGTTAAACTCAACTAAAGATAGTAAAAATAAATTCTCTCAATATTCAAAATTGCACAAATAAATTATACAACTGACACAAAAGGCACAAAATAATCAAAATGTTAATTGATTTGTAATTTTATTTAGTTAGGAGGCCTCTTAAACAACGACTGCAAGAGCTCTCGACTCTCAACAACAACTTGTGAACATCAACTAATATGATTTTCTTTTTCTAAGTCATATAATTAACCTGAGTATCAGCGCAGGAATCTTCCCGGATGCCTTAAAAACCTCAATAATAAAGCCGATATTTAAGAAAGAGAACAGAGAATTAATGGAATATTACCGACCAATCGCACTCATACCTGTGATATCCAAAATATTTGAGAAATACATTTATAATTAATTAATTTATTAATAATTATTTATTAATTATTTATTTATTTATTAATTTATTGAAAAGAATAACATTCTGTGTGACGAACTGAAAGGGTTTAGAAAACATAGGACTATTAATATGGCTATATTTGACTTTATATATAATTTTATACAGAATGTCAATAATGGAATACCTGTATGTGGCTTATTTTGTGATATGACACAGGCCATTGACCACGTAGATTATCCTACTCTCATAAGTAAGCTTGAAGCTTACGGCATTAGAGGCAATTTTCTCAGACTTATTGAGACTTATCTTAAAGACCGAAAACAAATAACTGAAATTTGCCAAATTAATCCAGCTAGCAAACGCGAAGAGATAGATATATCGATCCTTAGAGCATAAAGTTAAGTACGGTGTATCGCAAGGGAGCGTACTAGGTCCCTTCATATTTATTCTGTACATAAATGATCTACCTCTTATCATATAGAAAGAAAAAAAGACACTAAAATTAAATTTATTTCAATTTGCGACCAAGGGCCCCATTGCATTGGTTACTTTTGTTTAAGTAAACAAATAAATGGTCTATTTAACAAATTCCAGACTGAATCAAAGAAACCTGTTGAAAAGAAGGAGCAGTTAACGAAAGCACAGAAGAGAAGAGCGTGGGACAAGGCGGAGGTCGGGCGAGCGGGCGAGAAGCCGCGCGGGTATGACTGGGTGGACATCGTCAAACACTTATCACAAGTACCCCATCAACAGCCCGCCTCATGACCCCTATAAAACTAATGAATGTAGATCTGCCGAGGGCGTCACGTAGACGGTCAATTAATATCTCGATATCGAACTCAACGAGGTGTATTTGTAATAAGCAAGAAAAATTCTATATCGACAGTTGTGCTCTTCAATTTAGCAACATCATTTAAATAATTATAACATTAGTAAATTGAAATAGTACAACTGTGATGTAGAATAAGAATTGAAGTGACTGGTATTTTTGTTTCATCATCATCAACCATTTTTATCGTCCCACTGCTGGGCACAGTCCTCTCTCTCTCTCATACAGAGGATTGAGCTTAATCACCACGCTTGCTCAATGTGGGTTGGCGATTTCAGACCTAAAAGTCCAGGTTTCCACAAGATGTTGTCCTTCACCTTTTATTCAGTCATTGGTGTCCAAGATATACTTAGAAAGTACATGTAACTTAGAAAAGTAATATTGGTACTTGCCTGATCTGGAATCGAACCCGCACATTCATACTTGAGAGGCTGATGTTTTAACCACTAGGCCACCACAACTTACTACTACTACACGACTTACTATTACTTTTATTTTTGTTTACCTTTAGTTTATTACATAAACGAATGAGAGAGTATAGCGCCATACATTGTCTTGATACCGTGCGATAAGGACAGGAATAATTCCCTACAAAACTTAAAAAGTGTGCAGCTTTTCCATTCGTTCATCGATTCTACTGATTTTTTAGATAATGTCATTTTACTATGCCATTTTTGATAATGTCATTTTACTATGCCACTTTTGATAATGTCATTTTACTATACCATTTTTGAAATTACATTAATTGTTGGAACATCAAAGTCCTCTATCCGCTACTACGTAAGTATAAGTAACAAATATCATTTTTTTTATTGTCTTTTTTATCTAGATTAGCCATCTCCGAAACGGCTGGACCGATTTTGTCGGGACTTTCACTGGATGATGTTATGGAATGACATTATAGGTTACTTTTTGTCCCGGACATCCACTCGGGTAGTCGCGGGCAAAGGCTTTTCTAATATTAGTCGTCATCCCATTGATATGATATTAAACTAAGGTAGATATGTCACTAGCGCACTGAAAATGAAGCGTACAAAAGAAGGTAAGTCCAGTATCTCGCTTTAGTCACTCTCGATACACTCGTAAAAACAAACGACAAACACTAACAGCGCAAATGACAAACACTAGCCATCTTTTTCTTCTCTATGCTTTAGATTGCGCCCCATCTCACTCACACTCTATCAACGTGTGAAATGTACGCAGAATAACAAATTTGGCATATGTGTGCTGCTGCTCCGATCGGCACATTTATTTTGGTTACTTTGTTAGAACATATCATATCTGTTAATATTATATCATTGCGTCATCCCTATTATTATCACCACTATTACGACTATGCCATGTCACTTCACTTCACTTGGGACTAAAGACTGATTTACACGGTGCAATTTAATTGACTATGGCTTTAATTAAGTTGAAGCAACAATAAAAGTTGCATTGTTTATACACCATTTGGACGATGTCATTTGTTGCATTTTTATTGTATGCTATAGGCAATTAAATTGCACCGTGTAAATCAGTTTTTATTCAATTAGGTAATGCAAGCATAGCCAAAACCTGAATGCGTGTTTCCTGTTATCTCTTATGAATTGTAATATATTTACATGATTATACAAATATCTTACATTGAAACGTTTTATTTTTTAGAAAAGAAACACCGCTCTATTTCTTTATGCTCTGAACCAACGGCTTTTTAGTTAGTTATTTTTGTAATCGTTTTTCCTCGTTTTCTGCGAGCGCGTGGTTATTGGTTATTTAACACAAAAGTAAATGAATTTTTGTAGATGTATTTAAAACACACACACGTGATATTTTGAAAAGTAATAAAAAAATATAATAAAGCATTTAACTTCTTTGATTTATTATAAAGTCTGAAGTCCTGAACTGACTGATACGGCAACGCACGGCCTAAGCTGCTTGTAGGGTGCTTCCCTAACATAAGTAATGTCACTGTAAATGTAAATTGTCAAACTTAAATGCAGTAAATGTCAGTGAATGCTCAACGGGATGAATCTAAATAAAAATGCAAGTTGTCCGATTCAAACCACGTCTAATTGAACACTAAATATAAAATATTACATGAAATGCTTAGAATAATGCAATGCGTCAGTGTCAATGCACTGTCAAATGTAGGTCGCGCCCAAAGTGCAAATACGTTAGCCTACTGGCTAACTTATTGTAATTAATATATTTTAACCCATGTACGTACACCGTACATATTGCCACAAAACAGAAAGGGAATAACTAGATCCAACAATTCCAAATTATGTAAAATAATAAAATAAGAATGTAAAAAATAATGTAAAACAAAATAAGAATACAGGGCTCTAATGTAAATATCACTGACCTACGACTAGGACTACTATAAAGAAATGTAACTAAAGTCTATAAATAGAATGTCACCTTAATGATAAATTAGCACACATCACTATGTTTTTCAGTGTCAAATTTCACTTCACTTGAGGTAGGGTTAGCACACGACACTTTATTAACGTTTGAGTTCCGTTTGTCGACCTTGTTGATTCTGTCTTCGATGTCAGGATCTTCTTCCCCTCTGTTTCAGCTTCTCGCGCCTTGCGGACCCTCCCCCTGTCTTTGGGTGGCCATCTTTCGCCAAAGGAGCACTGATGTTACAAACAGTGCAATGCTAATCCCAACAACCACATAGATAGCAATGTACTGATGAACGTCGTGAGAGGATAAGGTGTCTAGCTTAGACTGTTCTTCTATAGAGCGTAGTTGCGTGGCAATCTTCTTGAACGTCTCTTCGTGCGTTTTAATATTCAACGATGAGTTACGAATCGAAGTATTGATTATGTTGTTGATTGGAGAGATCGTGGGCATGATCATCGCATATGGTTCATTGAGTAAAATTTTACTTGTATGTTCCATATAAGCGTGCAATGTGAATGAGTCGCCTCGCAAGTTGCATCCTTGTTTCAGCGTTATCAGACCCGAGTGACGTAGCGTCTCCGATGACATTTGAGTGCCGCACACTAATTGTACTTCGCACGTGTCACAACAATAATAGAACCAGGTGTTTTGCTTATGTAATTTGACCCATTTGTCGGTGCATATTTTTATTTCCGTATGGCAATAAACGCTGTGTTCTTCATTGTCTCGAATCAGCTGTACATCGCAAATAGATTTGTGACGATCACCGGTGCTGTATACAGGATGATTTATTTTGCATAGTAGAGATTGGTCATCTAATTTTTGGCATTCATTAATGTCATATTGTTCTAGCGGTATAAACGAGTATTGATTAGCGTTAAATGCTATTAATGCAGAGTTGGGAATAACAAACATTACCCGATTTGTGTCAATACGTTGAGGAATGCTGATAAGTCTGTTAAGTTCGTATAGAGCATCACTTAAGATCGGTACTTTTATTTCCATCAACAGATAGTGCTGGGTTATGCGCGCGTGTATTCTGAACAGCCTGTAGATATCTCTTATGTCATTACGAACTTCAGGTAGTGTAGAATCGCGAGGTAATAGTCGAGCTACTCTATCTAGTTCGCTTTGCATTTGGGTCGGTGATAGTAAATGTACGACCATATGTCCTTGGTACATATTTGTCAGGGTGTTGATGAGTGATTCTTGAATATCTTTTAAGTTTTGGGCCATTCTTTCTGCAGCTATGGCCGATGTAATGATGTAGAATGCATGTGAACTCTCAAGTTTATCTTTAAGCGTCTTGTTTTCTAGAGATATGAGGTGATCATTGATTAAAGTGATCTGCTTCACCATTGTTGCTTCGTTACGCTGTACAATGTTGTTCTCGGTTTCCAGAACACTAGTCTGGTTTTTAAGCAGTTGGAGTAGGTGATTTTCATTATGTTGGATTGTGTCGATATCCTGTTCATATTGTTCGGCAAAATGTTGATCTAACACTCCAAATAACGAATTTGCAACATATCCTACTCCGTCGATCAATCCTCTTTTGAATCTGTGTTGAATTATTCGCTGGGACCTCAGTAATTCGTTGTAATAATTTAGTTCACTCGTGCTTTGTTCAAGTTGGTTAATCAGAACATGGAATTGCATCATCCAGTCTTCGCAGCGAGCTTGCTTTATATGAGATACGAATGCTTGTAAACTGTCCATATTGCGCCAATAATTTGTCATATTGTAATAGAATACTAGTTTCCATTCATCCCTTATTTCTTGTAGATCTGCAATCTTGTCAAAGTAAAGAGTTTGATTTTTTGTCAGTTGAGTAATTTTCATATTTTGTTGGATCGTAGGTGTTATCAATGTCATAATTAGCATCAGCATATAACATACTAAGCTGTTCCAGGTAAGCCTTTTAGCTCGGCTTCGTCTGTTTTTAGGTAGCTTGTCACTTTCAGGGTTAATTTGTTCCTCAACATTCACTAGTGGTACCAGTTTTGTAATAGGTCGTTTAGTTTCGCCTTTTGCAGTTTGTAATGTCACAACTCTAGTGTGGCCGTCCTTTCCAGGGTGTAACTCCGCTACACGACCCAATGCCCATTTTCCTGCAGGTAGCCTTTCATCTTTAATGCATACAATGTCATTTTTCTTTATGTCAGTATTGTGTCGTTTCCACTTTAGTCTTGCTTGTAGTTGTTGGAGGTACTCTTGCGACCACTTCTTCCAGAAATCCTTGCTAAGTTGTTGTACAATTTGCCATCTCGTTTTTAAACGATAAGTATTGTCTATGTCGGGTTCTGGAATTGTCATGAGTGATGTGCCGGTTAAGAAATGCCCTGGCGTTAAACAGTTTATCTCTTCAACATTCTCTGAAACGGTGCATAGTGGTCGCGAGTTCAAGCAAGCTTCTTTACCTCGAACTCTGCAATCTCCTGGCGCGTTCCATGGTACCAGCTTCTATCTGACACAGCAGAGTGGTAAATTCTTCGTATGTCAGCCGTTGGTCTCCAATGACCCGTTTGAGATGATATTTCATGCTCTTCACAGCAGCTTCCCACAGTCCGCCAGCGCTTGGCCAGACCGGGGCATTGAAGTGCCATTGAACTCCCATTTCTGATATTTTGCCCAAGAAGAAATTGTCAATGTTTTCTACAATGCATTTGTATTGCTGCAGTAGGATCCGATTTGCACCCACAAAATTCGTGCCGTTGTCACTGTACATGTCCCGTGGCGTACCTCGACGTGCACAGAAGCGCTTGAAAGCCGATAGGAATGCTGTACTGGATAGTTCTGATACCAGTTCTAGATGAATGGCTTTTGTTGCTAGACAAACAAATACTGCAACGTACGCCAGCAATGTTCTGACACCTCGGCCTTTTCTTGCCTTGATCTCAATGTGTCCAGTAAAATCGACACCTGTATGTGTAAACGGGCGAGATACTGTCACTCTCGGCTCTGGTAGATCAGCCATAATCTGGTTTGTATGTTTAGCATTAAATCGGCGACATGTTACGCATTTGTGTAAGACCTTTTTGACGGCGCGATGTCCTCCTATGATCCAAACTCTTTGCCGTAGATGTGTCAGGGTTAACTTAGGACCCCCGTGTAATGTTCTTCTGTGAGCTTGCCAAATTAATAACTCTGTCAGTTTATTGTCATGTGGTAGTAGGATTGGGAGGTTTGGCGGGAATGTCAAGATGAGTGTCACGCTCATTTTTCATTGGACTTTTAAAACTATTTATAGTGTCGTTTACTAAATAAATACTCGTGATTTATGTAGTAAAAAGTGCATTAAGTGAATAATTCAAAAAGAACAGTGAAATATTGTAGCATAGTGGCCACATCATGTCTTGACGCTAAACCGCTCCTTATCGTCCAAACGCGGGAAACGAAAGGAGTTAGATTAGTTAGGATAGGTTTAGGATAAGCTAGGATAAGTTAGGATTAATTAGGATAAGTTAGGATAGAAGTTTATTCAAGAGAATATTACTGAAGACTAGGCTGTATGGCGTACTATGCCTTTGCCTTTTCCGTTCAGAAGAACGGAAAGAATTGAAACAAAAAAAAAAAAAGTAGGATTGGGTGTTTAGTGTCTTCGGGTAAATTTGAGTTACGTAACCTTCCACCTACTCGCAGAATGTCATGCTTGTCAAGAAATGGATCTAAACTCAAAAGGTTACTTTTTGTGCTCAAACCTTTGTTTTCCTTCAATCTCATAATCTCGTCATTGAAGGCATGCAATTGAATGTGTTTCATTAATAGGTTTTCGGCGCTTTGTATTTCTGTGGATGTCAAGTAGGTAGTAGTACGGTGAGTGTCGGTTTTCGAACAGCTGTTTATAAAACGTTTCATCCACGCAATGACACTTGTAATACGAGTCACATCGCTGTGTCTGTATAATAACTCAATTACTATTGAAGACGGTTCACATTTCACAACATACGTTTGCATTTGTTTTTGTTTTGATTCGCATGTTGTCGGTGTAATTGCAATTTTGTCAAAAGTATCTTCATTGTAATTTTCCATCCAGTAGGGACCTTGCCACCACAAAGAATGTTGCAATAGTTGCGAACAACTGACTCCGCGTGATGCACAATCTGCAGCATTTTCCTCGGACTTGACATAACTCCAGTGTTGTTTTGGAATCACGTTATGTACTTTCTGTACCCTATTGCTGACGAACGACTTCCATTTTGTGACGTCTCCATGCAACCAGCCTAATACAATCATGGAGTCTGTCCAGGCGTATGTGTTTTTGTGCACATTGTCCCATTTAAAGGCTGTCAGGACCTTTTTCATGAGCCGTGAAAGTAGCAGCGCACCACATAATTCGAGCCGCGGTAGGGTCAATTTTTTGTTGATTGGCGATAACCTCGATTTTGCAGCGATAAGTCTAGTCACAGGCTCGTTTTTGTCATTTGCTGTCACCAAGTAAATAGCGCATGCGTAGGCCTTTTCGGACGCATCGCAGAACCCGTGTACTTGGAATGGTTTCGCAGTATCTCCCAGCCACCTTGGTATTTGGTATTCGGTAATGTTGTGTAAATCGCTAGTAAACTGCTTCCATTCTTTTTGCACGTTGTCAGGTAAAGCTTCATCCCACTCGCATCCCGATAGCCAGACGCTTTGGAACAGCAGTTTTGCTTTTACTGTCAAAGGTGTCAGCCAGCCCAAGGGGTCGAAAATTTTTGAGATTTCTGATAGTAGCTTTCTTTTTGTCAGTTGTTTTGTATTGTCAAATTGTATTTTGTTTGTAAATGAAAACGTGTCAGTTGTAGGATTCCAACGTACCCCTAAGGCTTTTGTCATTCCATCGTTTGTAAAATGCATTGTCGTTTGGTTAAGATTTGAAGAAGATAATCTTTCAATCAAGGTCTGGTTGTTGCTTGACCACTTCCGTAGTGTAAGGCCAGCTCCACTGAGCATGTCGATGAGTTGTTTTTGGATTTCTTGTGCTCGTTCGATGGAGTTGCTGCCACTTAGGACGTCATCAACGTACATTTCGTTAGCAATGATCTCCGCTGCTAACGGATATTTCTGTGCATCATCTTCTGCAAGCTGTTTCAGCGTTCGAAGTGCTAGAAATGGTGCTGCCTTGGTGCCATACGTCACTGTGCATTGCATTTGCATACAGGGAGAGTTCCTGAATTTCAAGTAAGATCGTTCATTTTTTTTCTTACGGCTTTACAATGGAGGGATTTTTCGTGCGTCAAGCGGAGATCCTCGAGGAAATGAAGAGAATCCATTCTAATTTTAAGAAGGACTCAGCGAGCAGAAAGACCACCGATTACATTCGTAAAAGGCTTGATAGGTTAGATGTACTCTGGGCGGAATGTGAAGAGAAGAACCGGGAGCTGAGTGCAGTCGAGCAGAAAGATCATCAATATTTCACCGGTAACATTTATGAGGTCATTAGAAGCTGGTACCATGGAACGCGCCAGGAGATTGCAGAGTTCGAGGTAAAGGCTCTTACTGGACCCAGTAACGCCGGCCATAGTAAGTTAAACGTTGAGTTTGACAACACCATGTTCGAGTCATCCGTAAGAACAGAGGATAAGTTGCTCGAGTTACAGCAGTTGCAACAAGCTAACTTCCGTGCATTCACTAGGTTAGCAAATCGAAGCCTAAGCGAGATTAAGGATAAATGGGAAATTGAGGATATGCTTAAGACTGTAGAGCTTCGGTGGACTGCGATTGACAAGGTACATTTACAAATTGATGGCATATTAGAGGGAAATTCACATGACTATTACGACGAGTTTTGTCGTCACGAAAATGCATTTACAAATATGAAACGGGCTCTGAACTCGAAATTAAACGCTTCTATACATCAACAGCAAACTTTGCCAAAGATTGACATACCTATCTTTAACGGTAATTATACATTATGGCCTACTTTTATGGATCTTTATGTAGAAGCGATTCATAATAATCCAGCGATTGCAAAAACCCAGAAAATGCAGCATCTAAAGGGTAGACTTCGCGGTGAAGCGGAAAAGCTCGTGCAGCATTTACACATAGCACCCGAAAATTACGATACGTGTTGGGAAATTTTGAACCATAGGTATAATAATGAGTTCCTGTTATTTACCAGAAATTTCCAGATATTTATGCGTCAACCTCATTTGCAAAAACAATCTGCGTTCGACCTCAAGCGGTTATATGACACTACCAACGAAACCATAAACGCGATACACAACTTGGGCATTGATACAAGCTCATGGGATCCGATTTTGGTTTACGTGTTATGCGAAAAATTAGACTCCGAAACGTATTCGGAATACATGCAGTCTAGGTCAGATCCGCGCGAGATACCAATCTACAATCATTTTATGGATTTCGTCGAAAACAAGTTCATGGCATTAGAACCGTTGCACAGGAAAAGGTCAGAAAACGGTGATAAACATGCTTCAAAACCACATGTTAAGACGCCACATACATTCGGAAAAAATATCAAGTCACAACCCAATAAAAGTTCAGCAACCCACTCTCACAATTTCCATGCGTCAAACGCTGGACAATTCAGCAAGATTAGTTGTCCATTGTGCAACACGAATCATGCATTATTTCAATGTACTAAATTCGCTGACATGTTGAGTAAGGAAAAAATGGCATTTATAGAAAACAATAAAATATGCAAAAATTGTTTGTATGTGCATATTAAGGGTTACTGTGCATCCCAGAAAAGATGCAGAGATTGCAACGAACAGCACAATACGCTTTTGCACAGCGTTATGGTGAATTCAGCACAAACACCCATAGCAACACAAACAGCGCCTAAATCGTCGTCATCGACTTCAACTAAGTCGAACAAAGATTTGCAAAATAACTTCGCATCCAATAATGATGATGAAATATTATTGCCAACAGCTTTATTACAAGTAGCCACAGCTGGAGGTGACTACATTACACTAAGGGCTCTAGTTGATCAGGGCTCACAAATTACGTTGATAACGGAGAATGCAGCTCAGAGATTGGGCATAAAGCGTCAACAGCTGAATGCAAACATAAACGGCATAGGTACTTTATCCAACAGGAGTAAAGGAAAGGTCGATCTATCCTGCAGGTCCTTATATAACGACTTCAAGTTTACAACAGAGGCATTAATCATGACACGGGTAGTAAACAGTCTGCCTAATGTTACATTTGCAAAGAAACCTTGGGCTCATGTGACAGACATCACACTAGCCGACCCAGATTACAACTTATCTAGGCCCATTGACATACTTCTGGATGCACACGTACTTTCCGAAATACTCATGAATGGCTTAGTCAAAGGGGAGGTTAATGAACCCATGGCCCAACAAACACGGTTGGGGTGGATATTGTCAGGCAATGTCACCAAAACATTTAATTGCAACGTTGTAGTTAATGAAGTTAACGACTTGTCAAAATACTGGGAAGTGGAAGATATCAATGGAGATGCATGCGATTCTATGACATCAGAGGAACGATATTGTGAGGAGTTCTATACTGCAACAACCAAGCGATTAGGCGATGGCAGATATGCAGTTCGTTTGCCAATGAAACCTAATTTTAATCAGCTGCTGGGCAAGTCAAAGCCACAAGCTGTAGCACAGTTTATGCAATTAGAAAGGAGATTAGGCAGGGATGACAAATTATCAGACAGTTACATTAAATTCATGCAAGAGTACCTGGAAATGGGACATATGAAGGAGAGTTTTTTTTGGTCCTTCGTAACTATTGCAAATACCATACAGTCCGATACGTCGGTCGATAAGTCGTCGCGCGGGATCTGTGTCGTGTCGTGTCATACCGTGCCACGTGTTTTGCCGTGCAGGAGCATTCTCGGCACATTGCTGGTCAGGCCAAGTCCCGGAAACACGGAATTGGACGGGGTATTCTTCATGAAGAGTAAGTATTCACTTAGGTTTTTCAATATCCCTAAGGGTGAAATGGGGGAACTTCTTTTTTTTTGCGTAAAGTATCTTTGAGTTTTATAAACGTGAATTTTAAAATTTTTGTCGACAAAAAAGGTGAACGCGCAGTTGTACCTAGTCCGAGAAATTCAAATCTAGTTTTTTTTTGGGAATATATGCGATTAATTAATATGTATTTCTAAGTATGTAACTTACAAAGATTGGTTTAGGATAAAAACAAGGATTCTGAAGTAGGCAGTGACTTGTCGCTGCCGGCCGTAATCAAGTCGATGGTCGGCAGCGAAGAGTCCTGGGATACGGTGGTTTCCTTCTGCGAAACAACTGTTTGGCTGCGAAAAGGGAGAGGGAGATCTCGTCCTGTCACCCGGCCTGCAGCAGGTGTACCCGGCGTCGCCGGAGGACGGATAACGCCCTCTTCCAGCCCCTCTAAATGGGTCCAGGGGCGATAGACTCGGGGACATCTGTCGCCCCCGAAACATCAGGACCCGAGGTGGCGGCGCGAAGTCTAAGTCGACGTCTAAGAGTGGCGCGCGTGGAAGCGCGCCACTCTTAGACGTCACGAGGGAGTCATACACCTCACTCCCGCCCCCTGACCCGAGGAGGCCCACTGCGGCGGGCCAGCACCATTCGGGGGTTGCGGAAGCAGTATTAGTTCTCGCAGCCCCCGGTGTAGGTGTGAGACGGAACACCCGGGTGGTTTTTAGGCAGTAAGAGTCTGACAGGCCCCGTCGCCCGCCCCAGGGCGGCGGACATACATGAGAATTTTCCACCCGAAGAAAAAAAGGATAAAAACAAGGATATTTTTTTGTCTCTGTAGCTTGTTCTCGTGGAATAATTTCAGACATTTACGCTGGCGAAGCTGTGGGCAGAAATCTTTACGGAGAATGATGTTTAATGATAATATTTAAGAAATCTGGTAAATCTCAAAAACAAATACTTTTAATTTATACAACTTGTTTGTCAATAGGGATCATTTTAAAGATTTGAAGCATCCCGCTGGTCTTTTCATCGCACAAACAGCATCTTGGCAAAAACAGTCCTGTCTCGGCGGATCTGGAAATATAATGGAAGTTTAAGGGGGAGTTATCCGAATTCGCCTGTGAGTCTAATGTATAAACCAATCCGCAATTTTCAAGGTAGAGAGCTAAGAATTGGTATGCGGACTATTTGAGACTAATAAAAAATTCTGCTTCTTTTTTGAAATCCACCCGTAGCTCCTTAAAAGACAGGGTGTAATTTAATTAAGGTAGGAAACTAAAAATAAGTAAACAGACTTTGTTACTAACAAAAAATACCTGTCTTATTTTTTTTTTAATTTTCCACCAGCCCCTAAAATAGGGCCTGGAAATTTGTTAACGGATAACCGTGTTACTCCGACATTAACGTGAGCGAAGCCGCGGACAACACCTAGTATATATCCTCCGTGGCGCAGCGGTCAACACGTCTGGCTGCGACGTGGAGGCCCCAGGTTCGATCCCCGGCCAGGTCATGATGGAAAACGATCTTTTCCTGATTGGCCTGGGTCTTGGATGTTTATCTATATATGTATCTTATAAATATGATATCGTTGAGTTAGTATCCTATAACACAAGTCTCGAACTTACTTTGGGGCTAGCTCAATCTGTGTGATTTGTCCGTAAATTAAAACATACTTTACCTTCAGTCAAATCATCGTTGTAATAAATCAATATAGCGGGTATGTGAATGTTTTCTGCCAGATCTACATCGCTGAACCGATCCCGCTCGTCAGGAATACCGTTTTCTTCGAGAGTCTTGCTCAGACAGAGTCCTTTGCCCATGTAACGCCATGTGTAGGACATTAGATGACTGTTGTGAGGTAGATATCTCATCATAATCTCGTAAATGGTTTCTTCAGAGCATACTTCTAGAGTCACCGTGGAACCTATGTAATAGAAATTATAAGGGTCAGGTCTAACTGTATGTGTCATCCATACTAATATTATAAATGCGAAAGTAACTCTGTCTGTCTGTCTGTCTGTCTGTCTGTCTGTTACGCTTTCCCGCTTAAACCTCTCAACCGATGTTGATGAAATTTGGCACAGACAATCTTTAGATTAGACCTTGAGAAAGAACATAGGCTAGGTACCTTTTATCCCGGAAAAATTTGATATTCCCGAGGGAAATCTAAAAAGCGCCATATAACCGAACTCCACGCGGGTGGAGCCGCGGGCGGAAAGCTAGTTAGATATAAAAAGAAGAAAAGTATAAGCAAATTAACTAAAAAAAAATTAATCCTGTCAAGTTAGTCCGCGCCTGACATAAATTGACGTAGGTAAGTAGGTATTTTTACACGCCATGTTTTAAATTATGGCTCAACTGTCTATGAAGCATCTAATTTGTCAGGGCTAAACTAATACTTTATCTTCTGTCCTGTCTTAATTAAATAGAAAGAAATAGATTGATCAGAAATTTAGTATAGTTTTTGATCAAGGGACACGCGGCCGTTCGTGTGTGGAGTAGGTACTGCAGCCACATTTGGGCTGGTGCTGCTAAGTGTCACCTGGCCACTTTGGATTCAGTGGAGAGGCGTGCGAAGAGGCTGATTGGTGACCTTAATTTAACTCGAGACTGTCTCCAAAGCCTAGAGTACAGGCGTAGAGTAGCCAGCCTTTCGGTGTTCTATGGGATGCCTTTTGGGGAGTGTGCGAGGGAATTGCATGATATAATTCCCCCATCTGTACAGGCGTAGAGTAGCCAGCCTTTCGGTGTTCTATAGGATGCATTTTGGGGAGTGTGCGAGGGAATTGCATGATATAAGTAATTCCCCCATCTCCGTTCCACCATCGGACGACCCGTCGTACGGCGAGTTTCCACCCTTACGTTGTTAACACTACCACGATCCGGACGAAGCGTTTCGCCTCCTCCTTTATACCGCGTAAGTACATCAAGGGACTGGAACAACTTGCCGGCGGCGGCTAGAGTGAATATCCTTTTAATTAACTAGTGTGCTTTACCATCAACGATTGCGTCACTGCTTACAATCAGGCGGGATTGCGGTCAAGCGCTAGTTTATAATTTAATTAAAAAAAAAAAAAAAAACAGTAGCACTGAATCCCTTATTCACAAAAAATAAATTTAAGATCAGTGCATCTTTTTCCTTATTTATTTATTTATATACTAGCTTTCCGCCCGCGGCTTCGCCCGCGTGCAATTCGGTTATATCGCGATTTTTAGGTTTCCCTGGGGAACATAATTTTTTTTCAATAAAAGGTAGCCTATGCTCTTTCTCAGGGTCTAAAGATTTTCTGTGCCAAATTTCATCAAAATCGGTTGAGAGGTTTAATCGGGAAAGCGTAACAGACAGACAGAGTTATTTTCGCATTTATAATATTAGTATGGATTCTTTATTGTACACCAATCTAACACAGAACAAAATACATTCAGCGCAAAAAACATACAATGGGCGGCCTTATCGCTAATGAAAAGGACACAAGATAAGTAAATATTATTTTAGTCCTGACTCCTGTCAGTTCGCCAAATAACGTGCTTTATTGCATTGTGACATAAGCATATCCATATCCTCCCGTGGGTGTCCTAACTTCCTAAGAGGCGACTAAGGGAAGTCTCACCAGGGAAGCGGGCAGCAGCGCTTCTCATGTGGAATATCAAATTACTGCGATCCACAACCCAACGGACAAGCGTGGGGATTATGGCAAACCCCCCCAATGAAATGAAAGCCTCGGCGGAGGCCTGGAGGCCTTTGTCGAACAGTGGACCTTAATAAGCTGAAGAAGTAGAAGAGTAATAAGCGGTTGAGTTAAACCGTCTTGGGTACTTGCCTGTCAAAGTATTAGTGATCCTGATAGGCCTAGTTTTAGCTGAAGCTTTGCCCACCACATATTTGTCACCACTCCACCATGGTTCATCTAGTTTGCGCCACTTAGGGGAAGGGACTATGGGTTGCCGGAGGGCATGGCCATGGATGCGGTACGTGACCTGTGTACCGGTGACAGCATGAATCTGCTGCACCCATTCTCCATCTTTGAACCAGTAACTCAGATCTTTGCCAGCATACGCTACCACAGTCATGGCTAGCTGTAAAACAAAATTATATGTAACCTACAAAATTATCATGTCATCATCACCATCTCAGCGTTATTCCCAGTCGCAACCTAAGCTTTACCAGTCTAACTGCTGATTTTGGCTAAACTTCGATTTTTTCCGTGAAGCGGTACTTGATGGTAGGCTATAACATCGGCTGCCGGCAGAAGTTACCACCCACCAGACAAAGTCTTGCCGCCAAGCGATTCATCGTGTTCCGGCATGATGTCTGGTGAAGCCGTACGGAGGACGGGTCTGAGTAGTTGTGTTGCGATGTGTATCGGGTACGATGCGCCAAATGTTGTTGTGTCGGGAGTTTGGTCGTGGAGGGTCTCCAGATCAATCGCCCTCTAGTGCAGCATCGTTGGTCGTATTGATGGGTTTAACATTGCATCACCTCGCTCAACTGCCGTCTTCTTTCCTATTCACTAAGTCTTTTAAGTGAATAGGCTTAATAAACTAGCGCGCTTTACCATCAAAGATTGCATCACTGCTTACCACCAGGCGGGATTGCAGTCAAGCACTAGGTTATAATTAATTTAAAAAAAAGCGACTACTGTCTGACCTCCACAATCCGAAGGCGATATCGAAGCATTGCAGTTAGACTAATTGATGGACTTTTGTGGGCTCCAACAACCCGTAATAACTGCCATTAGATTTTCGTATGGCAACCGGGACCAACAGTTTAACGTGCTTTCCGAGGCACAACCAGACCAGTGCAAATGTTCATATTCAAGCATACATTTGCAATGCGCGGGGATCAACCCGTGCCTCCTTGCGCAGCGGTCGCGTTCGCTACCGCTCCGCGATGGAGGCTGTCGTACTAAATTATCATATAACAGTGCTTTATGGGGTCAGTAAGGCTACTCCAGGGAGGCTGGGCCCATCCATAGTGCCAAAAAAAAACACTGAAAGCCGGTTGACAGACCTACGTTTTCCTCCCATACCCACCGTAATAAGAAAACATTGCAATAGCAAATTATTTTTAAAGTAGTAACCTTGGGGTTTTTTGCCGGCTCCTATCCATAAGAGACTACCAACTGAAACTGACTACATAAACATAGATGTATCTAAGAGACTACCAACTGAAACTGACTACTTAGACATAGATGTATCTAAGAGACTACCAACTGAAACTGACTACTTAGACATAGATGTATCTAAGAGATTACCAACTGAAACTGACTACTTAGACATAGATGTATCTAAGTGCCCATGTTTATGTAATACTATTTTGATATGATTCGAATCAACCTCGCGCTCACCGCTGTAACATGTGTAAGTGCTTGTGCAAGAAAATTTTTTAGAGTGAGTAATCGTTGTGCGCTAATATAGTCGCACCCGGCTTTTTGGCAATTTCACCGTACATTTTGTCCTCGTTTTTACTTTGTTTAGTAATTAGGGGAGTTCATACATGTTCTGTGAGATTTCCAGGGGGAGCTGCCCTCCCATGGCCCCACCTGGGTACGCCCATGGCTGATACAATATGCCGGTCAAGAGTTATTATAACTCCGGTATACGTCGTGACATAAACTTTATTACTAAGGTCTTTATTACATACTAACCCTTTTCCCGTCGCAATAAAAATACCCTTGCTTAAAACAGTTGCAATACTCCACGCAGTTGTTGCAGTACCAGTTCTTATTGGCACAGGAACAGGTCTTGACGCACCTACAGTTTCGGAACTGGTCTTCCAGCCAGGGCGTCACGTTGTACACCAACCCATTGACGGACACCCAGCAGTCTGAAGACTGGTTGTGAATAGCGACCTCTGCTGGGGTGTACCATTTCAGTTTCTTGTTTTTCATGGGAGTATATTAATATCAAAAGATTAGGTTAAATAATTTGTTTACAAATGGATTATTGATTTCTCAAATGTCATTTTTAACCAAAGAGTCACAGAATACATGCAAAGAGTATACAATACCTTTTAAGTTTCTTGATTTATGTGACACAACATTTGTCATTGTATTTATAAACAAATTAGAAAATGGGCGGGTTTTTTGACGGGAAAGCTAAGATGAATGTCACGTGCATTTTTCATTGGAGTGTCGTTTACTAAAAAAAGCGCGTGATTTATGTGGTAAAAAGTGCATTCAGTAAATAATTCATAAAGAACATTGAAATATCGCAGCATAGTGGCCACATCATCACTTTGCCTCAAACCTCCCTTATAGACGGTTCATGCAGCCGTCTTTTTCAACTGTCATTGGCGATATCCGCCATTATTGTGCAATGAATTTTTTCCAAGAATTTCTATAATTTGTTACACGTGTTATTGGCAAAATTGTGGTATATATTCCACAGAGGCCATTGATCAAGAGTTGAGGTTGAATCTCACCTTGAAAAAAGAAGAAGACGAAGAGAAAATGGGCTGGATATGTTTTCGTTCGCGTGTGATGTCCAAAGAGTATAATATAACAACATAATGACCCCGAATCCTCTGTTCACTATAAATTTAAATTCGGTTCATCTATTTATATACAGTATGTTAAATAACAGAGGGCGTTCCCTTAAACTCGTTAATATATATCATTAATAGATTAAAATAAAAATATCAGCATAGAAAAATAAGCATAAAAAAAATCCGAATAAAAAAAAATATAATTGAAAATAAATTTGATACCTCCTGTTTTAAATCAAAATAGTAGTTGTCATGTATAAATAAATTGCGACGTTGCCGTCTTTCAAGTTCGCGTGTACAGTGTGTTTCTTTTACATGTCAATTTAAAATTTTTATTGAATATTTTCATATTGGAAAAAAATTTAAAACATTTTGTTTTCGAATGGAAATATTTTTTTTAGCATGTATGTATGCTATACCATTTCGGGTTAACGGGAACGCATACTGTATATCTTTAATATCAGTTTAAGTAGTCCTGTTAAATTGCAAAAGGGACCAACACCAATGTATACAACGCCGTATTCATACATTGTATACTAAAGAATTTGACTTTGTTTCGAAGATGTATTTCCAAATACTAACGTAGGTACAACATCCATTTGTGTTTACGCATAGTTTAAATCAATCTTGGTATAAAGGCAGTCGTTGGTCGCTACTGCAGCACTGTCCCACTGGATACTGTCTATATCGCATCAGTCAGTTGTTGTATTGCACCTCACCAACAATCGTTAAGTTTGGCGAGAAAAACACTAAAACTTGTATCAAAAGAAACGTCAAAAATAGTTAAACGCGTAATTGGTAACGAGATAACACGAACAAATTGTTGTTAGCACGTTACTTCGATTTCGATTTTGAGACGATCGTGTCTAAGGGATCAATAAAATTATGTGGTATGTCGTAATAGTTATAGTTTTAATCTTAATCAAAACTTAGTTCTACAGAAGGTAAATTATTCGCTTTGGAATGGGTAACTAACTTCGTTTTAGGCGGATTTCACGGCTATCCGGCAGATCCGTGCGCGGAAGGCCCCGTACGGATCACGCCCGCAGCGCTCTGAAACGTGGGTTCATTCAGTAGGATACGGTTAAGTACGAGCAGGTCTCGTGCGCACCAATCCGTGTCGCTGCGAAAAGATGTTCTAAGCTCCTTATGTGTGCTCCCGCTTCGGCTACCTACCCGTAGTAACAGCCCGTAGGTATGGGTCTGCCGGATAGCTGTGAAACCAGCCTTGTTGTCTACTAACTGACCCTTTGACCATTGAAAGGTGCCTGTAATTTGTTTATTTGAAGTAAATACTTCGGTAAAAGAATATTTTGTTGCAACCATTTCAGGTTAATTACTGCCATTCAAATCACATGGTTCACTCAAATTGGTGCCAGAAATTATCCACCTCTGATATACAATGAAGACCTATTTTTCCATAGAATCGTTCCACTGCATACTTACAATGACACCCATAGAGAGATATACGGTATTGGAGTACACATATCTTCAGATCGAATATTGACGTCGTTTAATCCCTACAGACAATGGATAAGGAAAAAAGAAGAGCTTGATAAATTAAATACTACGGCTCTTATGGGATACGGAATGAAAAACGGAACTCAGTTTTATACCCTTATTGATAACAACTTGGCTTGCGGCCGTCAAGTTCAGATTTTACCCGATTCTGTAATTAATAAAGAGGATTTGTGGCATGGGACGGGCAACAGACACTGCCCATTACACGATCTGTTAGTCTTCAGAATAGATAACAGTCTGGAAGTAAGCACTTTCGAAACAGAAAATGACCTGCAAAATGATGTCGAAAATACCGAAGACGATTTTAGTGTTACTCATAACTTATTTTTGACAAAGCTCGCGGAGCCAATGCAAGGTCTTGATGGTGACTTTAAATTTTGCATGGTTGTAGATGAACGTTTTATAAAAGTTACTTATTATACGGAAAATGAACGCGCACTGTTGAATTGTAATGAGTGGCTGCCACGAAACTGGGGAGTTTTTTTTTGCGTTCGAAATAAAGATAATCACAGGGAGGTGTCATCAGGCGCAATGCTGGTGTCCAACAATACTTTATTCGGTGTGGGTAGTTTTGTATTAACTAGAGGAAAAGAAAGCATAATCGTATTCACAGACGTCAGACCTTATTCCGAGCTCATTAATAATACCTGCACCTATGATGATTCAGGAGAAACAGACCAAGTTTCGAAGTCAACTTCTGGGTCCAAGAGTTATGAACATTTTATACCGTTATTATGACCAAGACGGTAAACCTTTACATTCGGTTTTGTTCCCTTAAACTGGTTTAACACTGTAACTGTTTTTTTTTTCTTAAAAGAGATACCGTAGAGTGTTTTGCTGGCTCTTCCCCATAGGAAACGACCATTTGGAACCGGGCACCGAGCTTTTGGCCTTTCATAAGTTCCCATGTTGGTTATTTGAAATAAAATAATTTTATTTTGAAACAATGTGTTTTATTAAACAATAAATTACAATATTTGCTACCATATATGCGTTCTGAACATAGATATCAGAAACATAAGGAGATAGGTTAGAGCGCAATTTGTTCGAGGCCTAATCTCGCTAAATTTTACCCACATGCCCACATACGTAAGAAGAACGTCTAAAATAAAGAGCTATACTTCGTTACAAAACACAAAGCGGACGCTGGCCGCACAGCCGCTAGATTAAAGTGAGTCACGGCTGCCCATATCTGTCGCATGTCGGAGCAGCAATATGCAAAAGCCACCACTCATTGGTTCAACAGGCAGGAAACGATTGCGAAGCAGGCCCTAAAATAAATGGCGGGACGAACTGGGCCCTGTCTTAAAGGAATTGAACGGGAAAAGTGGTAGACATTGGGACAACACAGGCTTAAAATGAAAAATAAAAATATAACTACCTTTGTCTACAGTGACCATAAATCTGCCACCATGCTTGGCCAAGCACACTTCCTGCCGAACTGAACTCAGGAACATCGTAAGTAGGTACGGACGACAGCTGGTCAAGCCACCCCAAACTGTCAGATATTCCCAATCAACCTTGAGCCTTAAAGCTTTATAGATAAAGTTGAAAATCTAATAAGGAAATCTGACAGATTGTGATAGCTTGACGTGCTGTCTGCACAAACCCACATAGTAGGTATGCACCTTCTATAAAGCCAGCATTAAAAGGCGTTAACAAAATGGTAATAGCTCTTCGAGTCGTAATGAGCGGGGCACATTGCTTGTAGAACCGATGGCCGATCGGCAGTAAGGTCGGAGTGGCGATCACGTACTGAATGCCGCAGAGTAGGTAGGCCCCCAACAAGGTGGACCGATGACCTGGTGAAGGTCGCGGGAGCCGATGGATGCGGGCAGCACAAGACCGGTCATCGTGGAAAGCTTTAGGGGAGGCCTTTGTTCAGCAGTGGACCTCTGTAGGCTGAAGAAGAAGAAGCAAATGGTAATTTAGATCCAGCCCATCTTGTTGCCCTCTCTCAGTAGAGTCCTAAGCTGAGCTGTGTATCTCACAGGGGGTGCGCGTAGCCTGTAGTCGTTTAGTTATAATAGTTTTAAATAATTTACTGCTTAGGTACCCATAGCCAAGTCCTGTAAAGCAAACGACTCCTAGATGACCTACGAGAAGCTTTCAGAAAAAAAAGTGGCAGTATCAATCTTTAACCGAGTAGTTTTAGCCGCTAAGGCAGAAATTTGGTTTATTTATACCTTTATTTTTAAACGACATTTATGTCGTTACAAATATAGCTGTGTCGAACAGACAGTATTGTATTTCTACGTAGCATTCAAATTCGAATTCACTCAAAAATTTAAAAAACAAACGGTATTTAAAAAAAGTAATAAAAGACAAATTAATCAAAAAGATGATGATTTATGATATAATGAAACAGTAAAATAAAATAGAAAAAAAATGCACCATAAATTAATACATTTTGACACAAAAAGCCTAGTACTTACCAATTAAAAGAAACCGTGCAATTATGCAGTGGCATTCCCATACAATTTGTGTCCCCCACGCGATATCTACTTCATAATACACCCGCTTATTTGCGTACTTATGTGCCGAGACCACCACGCATGCGCGGATTCGATAATTCTATCTACTTGTTGCCCTAAATTATAGCGACAACAACCCCATGCAAAGAACTATAGTAAAAATAAACTGCCGCGCTTTTTCACCATAGAGCAGTGATGAGCGAGAGCTCCATGACGCACCCGTGTGACGTATTGCTTTTTTTTTAATTTATTCAACTTTTAGCAAAGGACCTCAAAGTAAAATTCAGGGTGATTTAGAATAGTAAGATTCGTAAATAGTTTTTATTGTAAAAATATTATGTTGTCTTTATTTTCGGTGAAGTGTAAGTGTGTATTAGTGAACCTATTTGAGACTCTTGGGAACTTTGAAAAGTAAGGCAGAAAAGTAAGCGTTAAATACTTTATTTTATTCATAGTTTGGCCATTTATGATACATGAATTACTTTTACGACCTCAAATCCTTACATTTGTTAAGCTACCAAAAAGTTCAGTATCCCCCACCGAACAAGAAACAAAGCCATCAGAAACAAGCTATTGTGTTATCTGAATCGGAACATAGATAAGATGCTCATCGAATCGCTCTATTGTCTATGCTTGCCATAGATACCTACCGCATCCGGTAGTCAAAATTGTAAATGGGAGAACAAAAAATCAAAACCTCATGTTCGAAAGGTTTTAGGGATTCCGTAGACTAATGGCAAAAACGGACCCCTTAGACCTTTCGTCATTTCTATCTGTCCGCTTATGAAATAAGTATAAAAATATTTTTGCTGATGATAAAATAAATACAGGGTATTGAACCTCGGTGGTGAGCAGCGGTGCCCTAGTGGTTATCGGCCGCGACTTACAAGTTTTAGGTCGTAGGTTGGAACTCCATCAGGCGCTTTCATCATCATCATCAACCTATTTATCGTCCCACTGCTGGGTACAGGTCACCTCTCGTACAGAGAAGGATTGAGCGTAATCACCACGCTTCCTCAATACGGGTTGGCGATTTTAGACTTAAAGTTCAGGTTTCCATAAGATGTTTTCCTTCTCCTTGTTTATCAGTTATTGCAGGCGCTTTACTTTGTGTAAATTATTTCATCATTGCTGTTCTCAAAACAGTGAAGGAAAAGATCGTAAGGAAACCGGCTTGTCCTACAGCCAAAAACTTCGAAGACATGTGACATCTATCAACCCACGCTGGGCCAGCGTGGTAGATTACGGCCCACTCCCTATCACCGAGAGGAGGCCTGTATCCCACTATGTATGTGGGAACATTATAGGCTGATTATGGCTGAACCTCATATTCGTAAATAATTATACCGATCACGGAACCCTTTACAGTAATTCCGACACGCACTTGGGTTCTTAAATAATAAAAGCCGTACAAGTCGATCGGTCAGGTTAAGCTACCCTTATCGCGGTTGGTGTGTCGATTGGTGACCCTACCTGCCTCGGAAAGCACGTTAAGCCGTTGGTCCCGACTGTAATTTTTAGATATTTGACTGTCATTACGGGACGTCAGAAGTTCTAAAGTCTGACAAACAGGCACCAGTGTTACCGTCATCATCATCAACCTTTTATAGTCCCACTGCTGGGCACAGGTCTCCTCTCATACAGAGAAGCATTGGGCGTAATCACCACGCTTGCTCAATGTGGGTTGGCCATTTCAGACTTATAAAGTCCAGGTTTCCTCAAGATGTTTTCCTTCACCTTCAGTCATTGGTGTCCAAGATATACTTAGAAAGTACATATAACTTTAGAAAAGTTACATTGGTACTTACCTGACCTGGAATCAAACCCGCACACTCATACTTGAGAGGCTGGTGTTTTAACCACTAGGCCACCACGACTTCGTGTTACCGTATTACCGAGTAACTGGTCAGATAGGCTCCATGTAAAGTCCACGTAATTCAGCAAAGTTTAAAAAAAGACATATATTAAATTCTTTCTATTCGTCGTCTTCCGTGGCGCAGCGGTCAACACGCCTGCCTGCGACGTGGAGGCCCCGGGTTCGATCCCCGGCCAGGTCATGATGGAAAACGATCTTTTCCTGATTGGCCTGGGTCTTGGATGTTTATCTAGTATCTATTATAAATATAGTATCGTTGAGTTAGTATCCCATAACACAAGTCTCGAACTTACTGTGTGATTTGTCAGTATATGTTTAAAAAATATTTAAATTTAAAAAAAATATTATGTCCTCATCAGCATTTATACTATACTATTAATAATAAACTATCTAATTTCAGGTAATTTAATGAAATGGCGACGTTACCGATTTTTGTATCTCTTAGCAGGTAAATATGTTGTTAATTATTTTGTAATAACTATGTCAATTTTGATACAGACTTCCTACATTTTTTCTCTCTCCTTCCCCTTATTATTCCATCCAAAGGTTGTCTGTAAAAGATCGCTCTTAGCGATAAGACCGCCCATTGTGTCACCCTTTGTAAAATCATTATATTTATGTTCTGTAATCTATATGGTGTACACATAATAAAGAGTACTTATTCTATTCTATTCTATATACATACCTACTCAAGTACAAATTAAATCGTAAATAATTCATTCAAATTCAAAAATTTTATTTCAGATATAATATATAAATTAATATTCTTATAATGCTTAGTCACCCAAACACAAGCTCACCTTAAAATGTTTGTGAAAAGCGTTAGTTATTTGAGTGGGGTCACTCACGCCCGCGACGCTCATTGGTACGCCCAACTTATGTTTTAATTTATTTGTTAATTTCCAAAAACTTTTTAAATTGCTTACTTTTATGACAAGATGCTAACATATATTGTCTGTAAAAGATCACTCTTAGCGATAAGACCGCCCATTGTGCCACCCTTCGTAAAATCTTTATATTTGTGTACTGTAATCTATATGGTGTACATAATAAAAAGTATTGTATTCTATATCCATTTTAATTTTCTCTTTATTGTTTTGACAATAAAATATTTCGCGATTTACAGATATTTTCATAAATAATTCCGGAGGAAGGTTTGTTATAAAACAGCCACATTTGATAACATAGTCGGGCATCGCAATGAGCCTCACGAACGTGTTTGTTCCACCCAAATTTATAGTTTCCTTTATAACGCTTTTTAATGGAAACTGCATGGGAGACGTTCCTTTTTTCAATTTCCGCAGCACCCTAATTACGTACCATACTATTACTAACAATTTATAATTTTGAAGCGTATTCAAATCAAATCAAATCATTTACTTCAAATAAACCAGTTACAGGCACTTTTGAATTGTCAGAAGGTCGGTCAGTCAATAAGATGAAGCTAGTCGCCCATTCCAAAGAGTAGGTACCTATGGAGAAGAACGGGCAAGAAACTCCATGGACACTCTTTTAAATTTTCAAGCTATTGTTACAAATATTTGATTACATCATTCATGTTGAAATCAACCATGTGAGGACGATGCAGAAATATATTGTACGCTGAGAGCGTCCATTATGGAAAACACACAAAAATCAATTCAGAAATTGAAATACGCCGTGGCAGCTAAGAGATGACCAGTCCCCTCCGACGGCGTCCGTTCACGAACATGACGTATGGATCAGCATCATTCAGCTCAACCATATTGAAGGGAACCCAATAACCTAACACACACGCCACCATCAGCGAGACATTTGACTGAGCATGACATACTCTCAACAGCCAGAGCGCAATCAAGTTAATAAAAAAGACTAACTCAACAAATAAATGCCTTGCAGCACATTCGTACATTGTGCTCACACGTTTGCCATGCAATTATACAATACTAAGAAATTGAATCTATACAATGCTAAGATAGTTTTGTCCAAGGTTCAGCAGCTCCAACAGTGTTCCCGAATACTAAGTTTAGCTGTATAGCTGTACAAGTGCCGAACACCTCTGTCAGCGATACAATTCCGTAACGTACAATATGCTTGGCTACATAGTGTGTAATATTGCTAATCCTTACATATTTGAAAAATGTGTTTTCTCAACAAGGTAAACAGTGAATGTTGTTGAACTGTCAAAATGAAACCCATTGATACTAATAATGTGTTGCTCGATTACCCTGTGGATTAGGATGACAAGTGCACTTTTTAAAGCACAGCGTCGGAAACCCACTGACTACGACTAGTTGGTCGGATAACCTGGAGGATGGCCGGCAGCGCAGAGTCGTGGGACGCGGTGGTGTCCTTCTGCGAGGACGTGATGTCGCAGAAGGAAGCTGCGGAACGGGAGAGGGAGATCTCAACTCCCTTCCCGGGCCGCAGAAGACGCACCGGGCGCCGAGGAAGAGCGGACGACGCCCTCTTCCGCCCCCCATGAATGGGTCTAGGGGCGAGGGACATGGGGAAGTCCCCGCCCCCTATTCAATGGACCCCGAGGCGGAGGCGCGCGCGAGTGTCAGCGCGCGCCTCTGAGGCGATGCCCGGGGTAGCTTAACACCCCACTACCCCATGCAGGAGACGAGGCCCGGTCAGACCGGGCCAGCACGAGAGTGTGGGGCTGCGGAAGAATTTAGACTCCCGCGGTCCCACGCGCGCTCATGATAGAAGAGATACCGGGGTGGTTTTAGTCAGTAAAAGTCTGACAGACCCCGTCGCCCACCCTAGGGCGGCGGACATACTATGAGGATTTCCATCCCGAAAAAAAAAGAGGTGGTCGGATGACCTGACCAAAATCGCAGGTGAGCGCTGGATGCAGGCCGCGTCCAACGATCTTTTTAGAAAACCTTGGGGGAGGCCTATGTCCAGCAGTGGATTTCCTGTGGCTGACATGATGATGATGATTAGTAGCAAAATCAAAAAGTTGAGTTACAAGGCTAATATTTACATAATTTAAAGAGTAAAAAAATAAAATAAAATTATGTACGTGTAAGTATATAAAAGAGGAATTGAAAAAACTAGAGGGCATCAAAAAATTCATCCGCATCGCTGTCAACAGGAAACGTGCCCAAAAGGCTGGCAGCATTGCCACGTTGTATGGCGATGCTGATTCTTTGAAAAAGAAAGTAAAAGTTGAGTTTGAGTAATTTTGCCGAAACTCAAACGCAAAACATTCATTTCAATTAAAACTATTTACTTTAACTTTTAAATTGTCAAATAGCGCTTAGTTATTCAGAAAGTTGGATTGGAACTTTTATGTTGTAACGTAATGTGTACTTAAAAATGAAATGCGTACTGTGTGCTTAAAGTTTCGGCTGCCGGCCGTGGCATCCGGCTGCCAAAGCGCACTTCCTGTGTCCGTATTAGGAAGTAAATACCAAGACGTGTCAACACCTAGGGCTACCAAACAAGAATAAAATAATATCCGAAACAATATATGCGTGGATGTGACGCAATTTTCACTCACTATTTCTTATTTTTTGTGTTTTTGTAAACTTTTGCGTCATGTTGGTCGTGTTGTTGGGTTTAACATTGCATCACCTCGCTCAACTGCCGTCTTCCTTCCTATTCACTCAGTTTTTTTTTTCTTTTTTTGTGTGAGTAGGCTTACTAAGCTAGCGCGCTTTACCATTAACGATTGCATCACTGCTTACCTACTACTACTCTCTGCTACTCTGGTTATTCTAATAAAATTATAAGTCTATTTCAGTCCTACAATCTTGTAAACCTATTTTTGGAGCCCACGAGAATAACACCTACTTGTGCCACGTGCCTAGATAATATTTTTACAAACCTAATACCAAGCCACAAAGAAGTTGTAAATTTACTTGATTCTGATCACTGCGGACAAAGGATTACTATTCCAAACCATAGTAAAAAAGTGACCAAAAAGGATATCACTGTTAACCCCAAAACTGAAAGCCGCTTGGAGGTTTTTAGATTTAATCTCATTAATAAATTGCCAGTCTTATCCAGTGCTGTTAATGCTGATCCTAATCATCTCTATGACAATTTTTTTAATATATACTGTAAGCTATTTGATTCCACCTTTGTTCCCAAGACTATCTCTGTTAATAGTAACGCATCTTTCTCTGATTGGGCTACCATCGGTATTTATAAAAGTAGAACTCGGCTTTATGAACTGTATAATGAGAGAATTTATATTAACACTGTTGAATTCAATTTGTATGTTAGAAAATATTCAAAATTATTTAAACAAGTTTGTTATATGGCCAAGTCACGTTACTTGAGTTCAAAGATAAAAAACAGTGGCAATGTAATTAAAACGACTTGGAAAATTATTAATAGTGAAACGGGAAGGTCCAGTGATAGAAATACTGACTATAGCCTGTCTATTAATAACAACATAATTAAATCAGACTCGCAAGTCTCTGAGGCATTTGAAAATTTCTTTTCGGATATTCCTGTTTCAACTACTAAATCCCTAAACTCATCACCTTCTGTTGCCGAGTCTTTGCTTAAAGAAAATGTTAATGTTTGTGATTCGGAGTTTCATTTTGAATATGTTATCAGTAGAGATATAATTAAAATCTTTCACACTCTAAATGTAAAAAAGACTGCTGACCTATGGGGCCATTCGGTGGAAGTTGCTAAGTCTATTATTGATATTGTGGCACCCACTCTAGCTGATATCTTTAATGCTTGTATTGACTGTGGAGAGTTTCCTGATCTCATGAAAAATAGTAAAATAATACCTTTGTTTAAATCAGGTAGTACATCAGACCCCACAAATTATAGACCTATTTCTGTACTACCTACCTTTAGTAAAATTTTTGAGAAATTAATTTTAAACCAAATGCAAATTTTTTTTAATAAACATAAATTATTACATAGCAAACAGTTCGGTTTTACAAGGGGTCGTTCAACTACTGATGCCGGTGTTGAACTTCTAGGACATATTTATAATGCATGGGAGGATAAATGCGATGCCTTGGGCATCTTTTGTGATTTGTCTAAGGCATTCGATTGCGTTCTTCACGATACGTTAATCAGGAAACTCCGCCACTACGGGATCCGGAATTCTGCACTGGATCTTATTACATCTTACTTGAGTGGTAGGATTCAAAGCGTTGACGTTAATGGAACAAGATCTTCCGGGTCTTTGGTAACAATGGGAGTCCCACAGGGGTCAATTCTTGGTCCTTTTTTGTTTCTTATTTACATCAATGACCTGCCGTACCTAATAAAGGATAACCACGATATAGTGTTGTTTGCAGATGACACTTCACTTTTATTTAAACTGAAACGTCAGCAGCAGGTTACTGATGATGTAAATAGCGCGATCTCCAAAGTAGTCCATTGGTTTAATGTTAATAATTTACTCTTAAACGAGAAAAAAACCAAATGCATTAAGTTTACTCTACCTCACGTTAGGCAGGTGGAAACTAAAGTGTTGATAAAGGGCGAAGAATTGAAATCTGAAGACAGAACAGTATTCTTGGGTATAACTCTGGATGCTAAGCTTCAATGGGGTCCACATATAGAAAAATTGTCAAAAAAACTAAGTTCTGCTGCATACGCAGTTAGAACAATTCGTAATTTGACTGATGTTGAGACGGCCCGTTTAGTGTACTTTGGCTATTTCCATAGCGTAATGTCGTACGGCATTCTGTTGTGGGGAAATGCCGCCGATATTCAAACAATATTTGTTTTGCAGAAACGAGCTGTTCGTGCAATTTATAAATTAAGTCCGAGACACTCTCTCAGAGAAAAATTTAAAGAGATTAATGTACTGACCGTGCCGTCTCAATATATTTATGAAAATCTTTTGTATGCTCATAAAAATATAAAATTGTTTAAAAAATACAGTGATGTCCATAATATAAATACTAGGAACAGGCACAAATTTATTGTACCCACAACAAGGCTCAAGAAAATAGGTGGCTCCTTCAGATGCCAATGTATACATTTTTACAATGGACTTCCAGAGGTGGTTCAAGATCTGAGCCTGAATAAATTCAAATCCTTCATTAAACGTAAGTTGTGTCAGAAAGCATTTTATAGTGTGAAGGATTATATTGAGGACAAAAAGGCTTGGGCTTGAGCTGCGTCCGATTTCTAAACACTGATTGTTCTCTGATTTTTCCTCTTGTAGTTTTAATATGTAACTGTTAATGTTACTAATTCAAAGCCTGTATTACACACTATGTAGCCAAGCATATTGTACGTTACGGAATTGTATCGCTGACAGAGGTGTTCGGCACTTGTACAGCTACACAGGAGCTAAACTTTCCACAGATTCGGGAACACTGTTGGAGCTGCTGAACCTTGGACAAAACTATCTTAGCATTGTGTAGATTCAATTTCTTAGTATTGTATAATTGCATGGCAAACGTGTGAGCACAATGTACGAATGTGCTGTAAGGCATTTTTTTGTTGGGTTAGTCTTTTTTATTGACTTGATAGTGCTCTGGCTGTTGAGAGTATGTCATGCTCACTCAAATGTCTCGCTGATGGTGGCGTGTGTGTTGGGTCATTGGGTTCCCTTGAATATGGTTGAGCTGAATGATGCTGATCCATTCGTCATGTTCGTGAACGGACGCCGTCGGAGGGGACTGGTCATCTCTTAGCTGCCACGGCGTATTTTAATTTCTGAATTGATTTTTGTGTGTTTTCATAATGGACGCTCTCGGCGTACAATTTATTTCTGCATCGTTCTCACACGGTTGATTTCAACATGAATGATGTAATCAAATATTTGTAACAATAGCTTGAAACTTTAAAAGAGTGTCCATGGAGTTTCTTGCCCGTTCTTCTCCATAGGTACCTACTCTTTGGAATGGGCGACTAGCTTCATCTTATTGACTGACCGACCTTCTGACAATTCAAAAGTGCCTGTAACTGGTTTATTTGAAATAAATGCTTTGATTTTGATTTTGATTTTTACCATCAGGCGGGATTACAGTCAAGCACAGTTTATTATTGTAAAAAAAAGTATTCTTTTTGTTGTGAGACAGAAAGAAAATACATTTTTTTTATGCTTGACTGCAATCCCGCCTGATGGTAAGCAGTGATGCAATCGTTAATGGTAAAGCGCGCTAGCTTAGTAAGCCTACTCACACAAAAAAAGAAAAAAAAAACTGAGTGAATAGGAAGGAAGACGGCAGTTGAGCGAGGTGATGCAATGTTAAACCCAACAACACGACCAACGGCTTAATAAACCAGCGCGCTTTTACATCAACGAAAGCAGCCTGCACCATCAGGCGGGATTGTCAAGCATAAAAAATGTATTTTCTTTCTGTCTCACAACAAAAGAATACTTTTTTTACAATAATAAACTAGTGCTTGACTGCAATCCCGCCTGATGGTAAGCAGTGATGCAATCGTTGATGGTAAAGCACACTAGCTTATTAAGCCTATTCACTCAAAAAAACTGAGTGAATAGGAAGGAAGACGGCAGTTGAGCGAGGTGATGCAATGTTTAACCAAACAACACGACCAACGATGTTGCGCCAGAGGGAGATTGATCTGGAGACCCTCCACGACCAAACTCCCGACACAACAACATTTGGCGCATCGTACCCGGCACACATCGCGACACAACTGCTCAGACCCGTACTCCGTACGGCTTCATCAGACATCATGCCGGAACACGACGAATCGCTTGGCGACAAGACTTTGTCTGGTGGGTTACTTCTGCCGACAGCCGATCTTATGGCCTACCACCGAGAAGATATACTATTAAAATGTATGCAAACTGTGGATTTTGTTTCTCTATGTTTGTATTTTAATATTTCATCTACCTTCTTCGTGTGCGAGTTTCAATAAATATATTTTCCTTTCTTCTAAGGCGTTCGTACGGTCATTGTGGCGGGGTTTTATCGCTCACTGTATTTTTAATGGTCGGTATTGAGATGAGCATTGAGATTTTAACAGACTACTCTGCTGGAATCCCAGCGCGACAAATAACCAGACTGTTGGTTTTTTTTAGCTCTCGGCTTTAAACAGTGCGTTCAGCCCTCTTTCTTTTAATAAAGTGTTTCCCAACCCTATTGTCAATTGACATTAATTCAAAACAGTACAGAGACCTTATTAACATTATTATTTCGTGTTGGCTATCATTTCTCACATACAAATTGCGTACATACAGGGGGTATGTTGATACGTGTCGTCGCCTTCCTTGCGTGGAGGTACTTATCTGACCTGACTGTATTTTTGCATTCAGTATATTTTAGTATTCATTAATTTAATTATATATTAATCCATATAGAATGATCTAGTTGGGATGGGCAGCATTTGGTAAACTTCGTCGGGTATTTTCGTAGCCCATACCCCAATGTTTGAAGACTAAAATCTTCAACCAGTGCGTCCTACCCGTCATGACTTACGGAGCCGAGACGTGGACACTAACGGTCAGACTAGTCCATAAATTTAAAGCCGCTCAGCGAGCTATGGAGCGGGCTATGTTGGGCGTTTCTCTGAAGGACCGCATCAGAAATGAGGTGATCCGACAGAGGACCAGAGTCACCGACATAGCTAAGAGGATTAGCAAGCTTAAGTGGCAATAGGCTGGTCACATATGCCGCAGGACCGACAACGGATGGGGTAAACGAGTCCTCGAGTGGAGACCGCGTCTCGGCAAACGTAGCGTAGGACGCCCTTGGGCGAGATGGAGCGACGACATCAAAAAGGTGGCTGGTAGTGGCTGGTGGAGAACTGCTCAGGATCGAGCTTGTTGGCGTGTCATAAAGGAGGTCTATGTCCAGCAGTGGACGAATAGAGGCTGATTATGATGATGATGACTCCATATAGCTCCAAAGTCCGTGATTTTTTTAGAGATGGCTATAATAAGATATATCTTATCTAATTGTCAATATACATATCTAATTGCCGTTCGATCTCTATACAACTTGCTATCTCGAAGCTACTGGAAAAGATAATTAACAATGATACACAAAATATTTAAAAAATAAAATATTTGCTTGCTAATAATCAGTGTGGCTTTAGAACAAATAGATCGATGCTGTTTATTTGCTGAACCAAGTGTGTTATTACTAACCTGCACAGAGAGCACAAATGCTTGTCTATCTCCATATATCCTGGATCTGACTGAAGCATTCGACACTATTTCTATTCCCATCTTAATTACCAAGCTACAAAAGTTTGGAGTGAGAGGAAGACAACTCTGGCTTTTCAAAAGCTATCTGACTGCGAGGACGCTGTGCGTTAAGAATAGGGTACCATGTTGATTTCTAGTGGTTTTTGCCATACAGGGCAGCATTTTGGGCCCTAACTCTACTAGATACTCAACGCTCCGCTCAGGCGGGCGACCGGTGCGTTGACCTATGGCGTCAGCTGTTGCGCGGGCATGCGCACACGCCAAGTACTATGATCTACCGTAAACTGAACTTGTGCGCTCGGTAACCACACTGCAAAAATTTCTAAATGTAGGTATTTAGGAAAAAAATATAAAATGGTGTAAAAATGATTGGAATTGATTCAGTTGCTCATTCTGAACAAACTATATTTAGGTTTCGAATAAAAAAAACAAAAGTTGAATATACGATTATGATGATAGGTAGACGGGACGCTAAACTTAGAAATAAGCAGCCTTTTTATTACATTTGACAACATGATTCGTCAAACGCATAATTATATTTATGGAGTGTAGTACATATCTACGCTTCCTTATAATAAAATATGTCATAGCCAAATTCAGTACAAATGCGCAACGAACTCACACGTGTGATAAACACTACTCACGTGTTCAGTATCATCGACTAATATTATAAAGGGAGATCCTGCACCTATAAGGATTGTTTGATAACTATTAGTCAGCTAGAAGCCATGCGCATGCGTGGCTACTGTCACGCACGATCAGCTTTGACAGTGATAGACGGCAAGGTGCGCAAGCGATCGTGGAAGTACATTACACTGTGCTAACTATACCTTGAGAGAAGGCAAGATGGCCGTTTGAAATCTCCTTTAGACATTTTGTAATTTTGTTTAATACTTATCTGTATTTTCGCACGTGTTATTGGCAAAATTGTGGTGTCTCTTCCACAAAGGCCATTCATTGATCAAGAGTTGAAGTTGAACTATACCTACTCCATTCGAAATCATCATCTACCTTTTTATCGTCCCACTGCTGTGCACAGATCTCCTCTCATACAGGGAAGGATTGAGCGTAATCACCACGCTTGCTCAATACGGGTTGGCGATTTCAGACTTAAAGTCCAGGTTTCCTCAAGATGTTTTCCTTCACCTTATAATCAGTCATTGGTGTCCAAGATATACTTAGAAAGTATATATAACTTAGAAACGTTACATTGGTACTTGTCTGACCTGGAATCGAACCCGCACACTCATACTTGAGAGGCTGGTGTTTTAATTCAACTGCTTTGGCACTTGGGATTAAACATTCAAAGAAATCATTTTTACAGACTTCTATTTCGTAGGCATAAGGATGGGATTAAAAGAAAAAAGTGGTTAGAATTCCAATTATTTACTGCAGCTGTCATTTGTAATGCCACCAACGCCCGTGGGAATATTGAGGTATAAGGTATTCTGTGTGATAATTCTAGTAATAAACTATCGTTGTTCCTGATCCAAATCAATTCAGCCGTTTAGGTCGTCTATCGTGGTGGCCTAGTAGTTAAAACACCAGCCTCTCAAGTATGAGTGTGCACTGTGCGGGTTCGATTCCTACCAATGTAACTTTTCTAAGTTATATGTACTTTCTAAGCATATCTTGGATACTAATGACTGATTACAAGGTGAAAGAAAACATCTTGAGGAAAGTCTGAAATCGCTAACCCGAATTGAGCAAGCGTGGTGATTACGCTCAATCCTTCTTTGTATGAGAGGAAACCTGTGCCCAACAGTGGGACGATAAAAAGGTTGTTGATGATGATGTTCAGGCAAACAAACAGATAGAGCACTTACGCATTTATACAAGTTGCTCTCCGCGATTTCATACGCTTTAGTTGCGAAGCCGTCGGATATCAGAATATATAAAAATTATCTTATAATTAATTCTGGTTATAAACTAAGTATTTGTGTGCCAAATTTCATTCAAATCCGTTGAGGAGTTTTTAAGTGTAACAAACACCCATTAATACATTGTCACAAACTTTCGCATTTATATTATTAATAGGATAGAATGAAATAGTTTGTCGTTCTCCATCGCGAGGCGGTCAACACGTCTGCCTGCGACGTGGAGGCCCCGGGTTCGATCCCCGGCCAGGTCATGATGGAAAACGATCTTTTCCTGATTGGCCTGGGTCTTGGATGTTTATCTATATATGTATCTATTATAAATATAGTATCGTTGAGTTAGTACCCATAACACAAGTCTCGAGCTTACTTTGGGGCTAGCTTGATCTGTGTGATTTGTCCGTATATAATAATTATTATTTATTTATAGAATGTCAGTTTTTGGAGTATGAATACACAAATTGCCGATAGACTGCGTTTCTCAAGGTCAATACGGTCAAACGCATCTGCACTAATTAACCATTATCCAGAACGGTAAATGTTAACATAAGCAAGCTAAAGTTGCGCCGGTGCACATCCGGTTAGGGCTGTCATTATCAAGTTCCGGCTGCAACTGGTTTGGCAGCCTCGTCAATGATACAGTTAATTCTCCGATGTCCTTTAGCTGGCGAATCTCCGAAGAAAAATTATACATTTAAAAGGAGCTACATAACATATTTTCACGCCTAAAAGCCCCGAAGACAGAAAGCAGAAGTAAGTATAAATGTAAGTATATATGTTACATTTTACTAATTAGAACTATGTTCGGGATGAAGCTAATTGTTATTAAATGAAATCATTGAACGTTACATTACATAATGAGGTCTGGATTAGTGTAAGGTGACTCATTAGTCAGCTTACGTTTATTATCTATCTGGAAACTAAAAAATGACGTTGACAGCCAGTCTAAATGCTGCACAGCCTAAATTAGATGCTTCCCGGTGCGTAGACTTCAGCATGTCACAAATTGCATGTCTTACCGAGTCAAATTCACGTCGCTTCTCGAAGTTGTGAAGGATTATGTCTACCTAGGACAATTCGCACAACTTTGAGAAAGAAGCCGACAGAAGGATCCATTTTACAGCCCAGAGCTCAGTTGTTATAAAATAAGCGCCTGTTAAAATCATGGGAGCAAAATGTACGTCCGCGTTCGCTCCCGTTTTCGCAACATTTTTTGTTACTGCTCTGCTCCTATTAGCATAGCGGGATGTTATATAGTCTATGTCCTTTCTCAGACTCTAGACTATCTATGTACCAAATATCATTACAATCGGTTCAGTAGTTTTGGCGTGAAAGCTGGACAGACAGACAGAGATACTTTCGCATTTATAATATTAGTATGCATTTTATGTAGATGGAAAACCTCAAGTTTTCTATAAACTAATATTTTATTTTCTATCCTTTTCTTAATTAAATTGAAAGAAAAAGAGGCATTGAACTTAAATTTGGTTAAGTTTGTTAACAAAAGAATCGGCGCCATGGGTTTAATTTTGCTTTTCATTGCGTCATTTGCGTTGGTTAGCAGACACATTTCTGAATATATGGAGCAATTGATTAGCAAAATGCTTCAAATTGAGAGTAAAAGTATGCACTTAGGGTGTTGGACATACGTGCACACATCAGTTGCGCTTGCGTTTCCGTCTGGTGGTAAGCAGTGATGTAATGTATGTTAGTCTTTTTTATTGACTTGATAGTGCTCTGGCTGTTGAGAGTATGTCATGCTCACTCAAATGTCTCGCTGATGGTGGCGTGTGTGTTGTGTCATTGGGTTCCCTTGAATATGGTTGAGCTGAATGATGCTGATCCATTCGTCATGTTCGTGAACGGACGCCGTCGGAGGGGACTGGTCATCTCTTAGCTGCCACGGCGTATTTTAATTTCTGAATTGATTTTTGTGTGTTTTCATAATGGACGCTCTCGGTGTACAATTTATTTCTGCATCGTTCTCACACGGTTGATTTCAACATGAATGATGTAATCAAATATTTGTAACAATAGCTTGAAAATTTAAAAGAGTGTCCATGGAGTTTCTTGCCCGTTCTTCTCCATAGGTACCTACTCTTTGGAATGGGCGACTAGCTTCATCTTATTGACGGACCGACCTTCTGACAATTCAAAAGTGCCTGTAACTGGTTTATTTGAAATAAATGCTTTGATTTTGATTTTTGATTTTGATTTAACGTTGATGGTAAAGCGCACTAGTTTCTTATGAGGCTATTCACTCTGGACTTCAGTTAAACTGCATTAATGATACGTATTTCATTTTTGCTTTGCTGGTATTTTGGCGTGGCTAGCTGGCATATGATAAATAATTTCATTGTTGTTGTGTTTTCTTGCGTTCATTACTGTAGCTACCCGTATCTGAAAAAAAAGAGGTAATGGCCCGGCTCGTATAAAGCCATGTGCTTTTTTTGAATGAACAGACAGCTGTGCTGCTGGGGAGTTTGTTCCGCCACTTCTTCTTCCCAGCGAAAGCACTAGGAAGTGTCGATGGGTGGGCGTTTTGGGGGACTTATGCTTATTAGTCTTATGTAATATTGACGTTCAAAAAGTGCTGATTATGAGCCTAATTTTAATAAAAGACTTTTGATTTTGAGGTACTTTATTAAATTATCAAAAAGTTAACACAGCTTAAGTCAATGAACTTGGGACGACGTCCCACCTCCCACGAGCTCATAACATAATGTAGGTATATTAATGGCACCTAATTCATCCGTAATTTTGGCGAATTCTCGCTTTTGAGATAATAATCATCTTCAGAAAATTGGATGCGGTAGCAAAAATATTAAGTGCTAGCTTTCCGCCCGCGTGGAGTTCGGTTATATCGCGCTTTTTATATTTCCCTCTGGAATATCAAATTTTTCCGGAATAAAAGGTAGCCTATGTTCTTTCTCAGGGTATAAAGATTGTCTGTGCCAAATTTCATCAAAATCGGTTGAGAGGTTTAGGCGGGAAAGCGTAACAGACAGACAGACAGAGTTATTTTCGCATTTATAATGTTATACTATGGATAGTATATAATATAGAGGCATGTGCCATCAAACGTTTATTTTTGCAAAGACAATTTAGTAAAATGCAGTTTCATTTGACAACGATTACAAATCTGGTCCTCCTGATAATATCAAGTTCGTATAGCAGTGTTCTCAGATACTTTACTTAACAACGCGACTGAGTGAAATGTATTCTACGTTGGGATTCTTTACTTTTGAGTTCGGCTGCACGATTTCTGACAAATAAAGTGCGTTGGAGTAAGATCGGTTTAGCTAGCATGGCTTTATTTTTTACGCTAGCTAAATTTATTTAAAAAATAAAGCCAAATAAATGGGATATTTGATTTGTACGTTCTTACCCCAGTGCCGATCGTACGTACACTGACTGGAGTGGTCCTCTCAATCTGTGTAGTTCATTATCATCTTAGAGTTAATTCCAATCACATCCGAAGCTTTTCAGCAGAGTTTGGGGTCCGCTTTACCAGTGTAACTTCTGATTTTGGTTAAACTTCGATATTTTCCATGAAGCCACTGCCGTCTGACCTCCACAACCCGAAGCCGATATCGAGGCATTGCAGTTAGACCAATTGTTGGAATTTTGAGGGCTCCAACAACCCGTAACGACTTCCATTAGATGTTCGTATGGCAACCGGGACCAACGGCTTATCGTGCTTTCCGAGGCACGACCAGATCAGTGCAAATATTCATATGGTATTTCCATACAAATATTTGCACTGCTCTGGGATGAGGGATCCAAACCGTGCCTCCCTGCGCAGCGGCCACGGCCACTACCGCTACGCCACCTTGGCTGTCAATGGCCTCTCAATATGTGTAATTCTTCCCTCAAAAGACTATCTTAGATATCCATCCATATGGTCTTCATTATGATGTTCAATGATGATTCAAGATTATGTATGGACTTTCCTCCATACTTTATATCACTTTCCTACATACGAATCGCCGACCTCATTTATTTTTAACTGTTTTAATATGATTGACTTGTAAAAATGTTAATAATAATCGAAATAATCACCTCCTTCTCTCCATATCAACAGTGATAATATCATTTGATTTTTACTGACTATCAAGTAGAAATGTTTTTTTTTTGTTTCAATGAAATTTTAACTTGGTTAAGTAAGTATGTCAACAATTTCTGATTGTGACTCTTTGCTAGTCCATATGTCTGTACCTCCACCAGCTATTTTGAGTAACTGCCTTTCACCCTTTCATCTTATAAAAACAAATTGCGTTGTTGATTTTTAATTGTTGGAAAAAGTAATGAGATATCAAACTTTTACGAAAAAAGGTTTGATATCTCTTCTTCTTGTAATTTTCTTAAAGTAAAAAAAGACACCTCCATCAGTGAAAAATAAATAATTTTGGAAGTCGGTGGCAAAAACAAAGGAAATACAAAAACAAAAGACACCGACTTTTTAGTTCTTGCTGACCCCAACTTCATAGTTAGGAAAAGGCTAGCAAGCCAATGACACAATGTCGTTTGCTTTATTTTTAGCCGTAATTTTGGTTTAAAAATCAAACCACTGAATCTGTTTTGATAAAACTGGAACAAAACTTAAAGTGTATCATTTCTTATAAAAAAGAAATACTTAATGCAAATTAAGACATATGGTTTTTTTATGTATGTGACAAAACTGGACCAAAGTGAAATGGAACACACGGGAAACACCAGCTTTCAAACAAAAAAAGAATCATCACAATCCGTCTTAGCAATCGAAACTTATGAGATAAAAAATACGGTCAAATTGAGAACCTCCTAAAATCTTCTAAATACAGGTGAATTTGCTTTAATGAGCAATAGCACGAGAATTTAATCTGAACAAAGTTTATTTACAATTTCATGTAATATTTATGGAATAGACCATGCTACCACGGGGCAGTAAGGTTCTGGAGTGGCGGCCACGTACCGGAAGACGCAGCGTAGGAAGTCCCCCAACAAGGTGGACCGATGACCTGGTAAAGGTCGCGGGAAGCCGATGGTTGCGGGCAGCACAAGACCGGTCATCGTGGAAGGCCTTGGGGGAGGCCTTTGTCCAGTATTGGACCTCTATAGGCTGAAGTAGAAGACCATGCTCAGTGCGGTCAAATAGTGTAAGAAAGTAACTGCTGTCCATGTGAAAAGAAGAAGGAACAAATATTCGTCAAGATGCCGTGACGCAAATAGCGTGTTGTCTCAAATACTTAGTTGCAACATCTAGGTTACAATCAGCATTCCGCCAACGTCCAATAATTGACGTATTTCTAACGCTAATTACTAATTACAGCTCGGTATTGATTCTTTGGCATTAGATACGGATGCAGAGATAACTCGGGAGTCTCTAGAAAGCGATTTACTTGAAAAAGAAAGTTCGGGAACAAAAGGAGTATGTGAATCATAACAGAGGTATTGTTATGAAAAAAATATTAAACGTTAGAATCATTTTGACGCCCATTGCTAATCCATTGACCCATATGTTCGGAAAGTATGTCTGCTCAACAACGTAAATAACGCAATGGATGTTGTTGAACTGTCAAAATGAAACCCATTGCTACTGATAGTGTGTTACGCAATTACCCAGCAGGCGGTGAAGATCTACCCTCATTAAAAGAAGGTGGTTTTACCGATTCCACTTTATCACCTTCCTGTGGAAATTTCGTTGTTTTTGAATTTAAAAAGTATTCCATGTATTAATCCTAATTATTGAATATAAATAAATGTCGTGATAGCCTCCGTGGCGTAGCGGTAGCGAATGCGGCCGCTGCTCAAGGAGGCGCGGGTTTGATCCCCGTGCAGTGCAAATATTTATATGTATGAATATGAATATTTGCACTGGTCTGGTCGTGTCTCGGAAAGCACGTTAAGCCGTTAGCCACGGTTGCCTTACGAACATCTACCTAATGGCAGTCGTTATGGGTTGTTGGAGCTCTCAAAACTCCAAAAATTGGTCTGACTGCAATACTTCGATATCGCCTTCGCTTTGTGGAGGTCAGACGGTAGTCGCTTCATGGAAAATATCGAAGTTTAGCGAAATGAGCAATTAGACTGGTAGATCGGACCCCGGACTCCAAAGCTGAATAAGCTTCGGATGCGACTGGGATTCACGCTGAGATGATGATTGTTAACGTGTTAACTATCTTATCATATGGAGTACTAACGCTTTCCGCCCGCGTTATATCGCACTTTCTAGATTTCCCTCGGGAATATCAAATTTTTTCGGCATAAAAAGTACCCTATTATTTAATCCGAATTTCTAATTTTACGTCTGCAAAATTTCAAAGCAATCGGTTCAGTCGTTACGGCGTGAAAACGTAACAAACAAACAAACTCACTTTCCAATTTATAATATTAGTAAGGAGTATTATCATCATCATCATCATCAACCTTTTTATCGTCCCACTGCTGGGCACAGGTCTCCTCTCATATAGATAAGGATTGAGCGTAATCACCACGCTTGCTCAATGCGGCTTGGCGATTTCATACTTAAAGTCCAGCTTTCCTCAAGATGTTTTCCTTCACCTTTTAATCAGTCATTGGTGTCCAATATATACTTAGAAAGTACATATAACTTAGAAAAGTTACATTGGTACTTGCCTGACCTGGAATCGAATCCGAAAACTCATACTTGAGAGGCTGGTGTTTTAACCACTAGACCATGGAGTATACCTATAGCCTGCCAGAAACAAGCAGCCAGAACTTCTAGGTCATAGAGAAACATCGTTGTTTTACCAAACTTTTTCGTATGTTGTTGATTTAAAAAGTATTGGTAAAAACCACATCCGATAACAAATTCATATTTTCGAACGTCAATGAAATTAAAAATCCTACCCACCACCCAAAACTGACGCCTCCACAATTACTCAAAGTGCATTAGGACCTGCCCTTATATAGCGTGCTGGATTACTGCATTCATAATCCCTCCCTTTGTCTCTAAAGTTAACTAATGGAGCAGTATGATAAAATTAATATACACACATCAAAAGTGTCTAGGGATCAAGCATTTTTATGCGGATTTCTTGAGATTGAGATGTGGCTTTGTAATAAATTTATGATTTTATAAATTTATATGGATCCTTTTTGGTGCATTTCATAATTTGAATCAGGAACTGTGAATCAAATTCGAGTAAAAGATGAAAATCAGCTGTCAATATTTTCCCTATAAAAACATACAACGCATTGAAGACATTATTAGTGCTACTGTTTCCCTACTACTGATTAAAACCAACGTTATTATGGAGCGGCGACGTCATTTAAGCAGGGAAGAAATGCTCAGAGCCGTGGGAATGATAGAAGCTGGTTCCCGGCAACGTACTGTGGCTTTAGCTCTGAATACAAGTCAGAGTGTTATCAGTCGACTTTGGACACGTTACCGAAGCACTGGTACCGTGGCTGAGCGCCATGGAGGACGGTATCGCTGCACCACACGGAGACAAGACCGATACATTCAAATCTTAACTCGAAGAGCTCCAACAATAACCGCCATGATGTTAGCCGTGAGGCTTCATCACTCTTCAGGGAACTTAATTAGCGACCAAACAGTCAGAAACCGCTTGCATGAAGTGAACCTTCATTCCCGAAGACCGCTACGGGTACCACCTATAGCAATGCACAATCGTAGGATTCGATATCAATGGGCTCTTGAACACAGAAATTGGGCAGAAGAACAATGGCGTTTCGTGTGCTTTTCTGATGAGTCTCGTTTTGGTATGAGACCGGATACAAGACGTATACGACACTGGAGAACCCCTGGACGCCAACAGCGATTAAAATCCTGCCAGGAAGTCCATCCTTATAGTGGTGGAACCATCATGGTATGGGCGGGTATTTGGATCGGCGGAAGAACTGAGTTGATTTGGATCAGAGGCAACCTCAACGCTCAAATTTATGCTGAAACGATTGTATCAGACGTCATCGTTCCTCTACAAGTGCAAATCGGTCCCTTATTTCAGTTAATGCATGATAATGCACGACCGCACACCGCAAGAGTTGTAAGACAGACTCTCGCCGCAGCTAACATCAATGTCCTGCCCTGGCCTGCTCAGTCGCCAGACTTGAACCCGATTGAGCATGCATGGGATATGCTACAGAGAAGAGCTCTGCCGAATATGGAGGGTATCCAGTCGCAAGAAGACCTTTTTTTGTTGTTGCAACGAACATGGGCGGCCATTCCACAGCGTGATTTGGATGAACTCATTTTGAGTATGCCAAACCGATGTTCTTGTGTTGTTAGTGTTCGCGGTAGAAACACGGATTATTAATTGTTTAAGTTACCCAATAAAATTTTAGAGAAAACTGTTATTTCAGTCTTTTTTTCGAACTTTTGTGTTAGTGGTTCAAATGTCAAATATCCCTTTATTAGGAAAATGGCAAATTTCTTTATTAATGCAAAGGTGACTTGGTTTATCGTTACTGTGACAAACGAAAACACTTTATTTGATGAATCCTTAAAGAAAATTTTAATTAATATCAATCAGGAGAAAAGTTATTGCAAAAATATATGTTGATCCCTAGACACTTTTGATGTGTGTATTATGATATACGTTATTTTTTATATACATATAAGAAACCCGAAAATCAAAATTGTTTATTTCAAATTAACCATCCGTTGGTGCTTTTGAATAGGTAGTCAATGTCTGTCAGTCTAAGAAAAGTGAAGCTAAGGCTCAAGCATTAATCTCTGCTTAAGCATTACTTAAAACTAGTTTCAACCAATCAAAAGACTTCAAAAGAGACTTAAGTAGAGCTTGAGTTTTGAGTGACGTTTTGTAATACGCACCTAAGTGTTCAATATTTTTAAGTATAGAATCTATGTATGTATAAAATTTCAAAAAGATATACCTAATGAAAAATCACAAAGTTATGAGCTTGCTATTCTACTTGGTTGTTCCAAGAAAAATATGGGCAAAGCTCCGCTCGGGCGGGCGAGCGCGGTGCGTTGACCTCTGGCGTCAGATGTTGCGCGCGCGAGTACATATGATCTATCGTAAAGCTGCGTGCGGGCGCTCGGTATCCACACTGCAACAATTTCTAAATGTATTTGTGAAAAAATATAACATGGTGTAAAAATAATTTGAATCGATTCAGTTGCTTATTCTGATACATACACAACATTATTTTTTGTTTAGGCGAAACCCGAAACACGTGTTCAATATTTTTAAGTATAGAATCTATGCTCAGAATTTCGAAAAGACATGAAAAATCACAAAGTTGTGAGCTTGCTATTCTATTTGGTTGTCCCAACAAAAATATGGTCAAAGCTCCGCTTGGGCGGGCGAGCGCGGTGCGGTGGCCTCTGGCGTCAGCTGTTGCGCGCGCGAGTTTTACGATAGATCATAATCTATCGTAAAACTGTGTGCGTGCGCTCGGTATTCACACTGCAACAATTTCTAAATGTATTTGGGAAAACATAAAACATTTTATTTTACGATTTGATAATTTCAATATCCATACTAATATTATAAATGCGAAAGTAACTCTGTCTGTCCGTCTGTCTGTCTGTCTGTCTGTCTGTCTGTCTGTCTGTTACGCTTTCCCGCTTAAACCTCTCAACCGATTTTGATGAAATTTGGCACAGACAATCTTTAGACCCTGAGAAAGAACATAGGCTACCTTTTATCCCGGAAAAATTTGATGTTCCCGAGGGAAATCTAAAAAGCGCTATATAACCGAACTCCAAACTTTTATCCCGGAAAAATTTGATGTTCCCGAGGGAAATCTAAAAAGCGCGATATCACCGAACTCCACGCGGGCGAAGCCGCGGGCGGAAAGCTAGTTTTAGATAAATCAAAATTGGGACACTTACCGGGGCCATCAATTGCGCTATTGAAATAATTTTAAAATGTGGGGTTTAACAAGAAATGTTTTGGACTGTCAGTTTGTGAACCACTGCTGCTTTTGTATTGTTTGTAAATGTATTACTAACATAGTTTGTGGGCACATTGTAACTAACACTATGAGTTTGGTTGCTCGAAATAAATAGATAATAATAATAATAAAACGGTGTAAAAATGATGATGGAATGGATTCAGTTGCTTATTCTGAACAAACTGTATTCAGGTATCGTATAAATAAAAATTACTTTAAAATTAAAATTACTTTTTAATTAACGTTGTAGATACGCCAACCTTTTAAAATCCCCTTAGTCTTTAAATTAGTACCATACTGAGTTACAGTGGCGAAGGGTGAAATTTTGACAAAGGGAAGCCGGCCCAAAAAAATAAACACTTAAACACTTACCTACTGCAGGATATCTTGGAGGAGGTCTTCAGATAAGAATAATATTGCCGGTAGAATAATATAAGCCATAATAACAAACAAAATCCACAGTATTTAACCAAATCTGCGATTAAATTACCTTACAGAATCAGTCACAGTTTAAATAACACAAATATTAAAATATAACAAACAAAATTATCACGCACCAGTGGTATAGCAACACATGTCACATTCTAACAATAATTTATTTTCAACCAAACGAAATGAAACACGAAAATATGCCAAAATAAAAAGAATATGACTTGCGAAGGATTTCATTATAACGCTAATTCTTTTTAATTTTGTCGTGTTTTCTTTCTCCCGTGCCGTGGTTTCTTTGTCTCTTTCTAATAGAGGAGAGGAGAGAACTGCAAGCCGGTCGCCATTAGCCTATCTTTCTTTAAATTTTACGTACGGTTAGCGAGCATTAGAAAGAGATGGTCTGACACGCTGTCTCTTTTCGCCTCATAGTAAAACGTTGGCCGAGATAAGCTGAAATTCGTCGAGTTACCTTTAATGTAATTTAGGTACGAAAAATTGAAGCGCTGATTAATTTACGACTATAAAATGAAATGTGATACTTAGGGTATTGCTAAGAATTACTATTGCTATTGTAAATCGCGCAGGCATTTAATTAATAATACTTTGTTAATGAAATAGAATGTAAATACTTTTGTATGAATATGGAACTGATTTTTGAAAGGTAACCCGGTGGGAATCGGCTTGTATGGACTATTCGCCACTGCTGAGTTATCATTTTTGACAGCCACCGTGGCGTAGCGGTAGCTGACGCGGCCGCTGCGCAAGGTGGCGCGGGTTCGATCCCCGCACAGTGCAAGTATTTGTATGCATGAATATGAATATTTGCACTGGTCTGGTCGTGCCTCGGAAAGCACGTTAAGCCGTTGGTCCCGGTTGCCATACGAACATCTAGTGGCAGTCGTTACGGGTTGTTGGAGCCCACAAAAGTCCAACAATTGGTCTAACGGCAACGCTTCGATGTCGCCTTCGGATTGTGGAGGTCAGACGGCAGTCGCTTCACGGAAAATGTCGAAGTTTAGCCATAGCAGCAGTTGGACTGGTAAAAGCGGACCCCAGACTCCAAAGCTGAAAAGACTTCGGATGCGACTGGGATTAACGCTGGGATGATGATGATGATTGATTTATCATTTTTGTATAAAAAACTACATTTTTGTGGTTATAAGTTCTTAATTCAGTCTATGACAGCGACTGCTGGCGAGATGATGTTTCGACTAAAATTTAAAAGTTTTTGGGTTTGATTGATCTTCAGACATAAAAACAAATCAAATCAAATCAATTTTTTCTTTATTGTGGATCATAGGTTTGTACATAATACAGGTCTTAAAATAATTACATGGATCAGCTATGTCCCGCCCTTAGGGCATACAATAGTCATACTATAACAATATAGGGCATACAATAGTCAATAGTTTTAGTGGATTATATATTATTCTTACATTTTTTAATATTTACTGAACACATCATGACTGACAGGGGCTATAATGGAGCAATGATTTGTCCAATAAAAATTCTTTTGTAGAGTAGTAGCACTTTTCTACCAACAGATCATGGAGGCACTTTTTAAATTTGCAAAGCTTGTTTTATAGCCCAGCTTGATTAAGAACAAAGTGTTATTACCCAACACGTAGTACCAACACTTGGAATGAATCGTTAGGTTCATTGTTCGAGTAGGCTATTCTGTTCACTGTTAGTTCCCATACAAACCAGCATACCGCACTCCAACGACAATGTTTAGCGCGGTTGACCGTGACGTCAACCTACGTATTACTGCATAGTTCCCTAGGAACCTATGGTCAGTACCCAGGGGTATAATGGACATGGAACGTCCGCTCAGCTGGAATGATGACTAAGGAAATTGTAGGAAATCTGCTGTATAACCTTACGACTACCTATTATAAAATCTGGTTTACGTACCTGCAGTTCAAACAAAAGTGCTGTGCAGGGTACTTATGTAATTGTCTTTTTAAGGGTTCCGTACGCATAGAGAGAAAAAAGACGGATCGTTTATTGGGGGTAAACATGACGCAAAAAAATTACAAAAAACACAAAAATAAGAACTGGTTGAGGGAATAATCGTGACATCCACGCAAAACGGCTGTCGCTCAGCATTGTGCTGAGACCCTAAGCTAAACAGAGCCCAGCGTTGTTTTCAACGTCAGCTGTCCCCGACGTAATGATGTCACCCGGTGCAGCAAACAAGAATTTAAAGAAAAGTAAATCTACATCATAACCTGCCTATAATGTTCCCAGTATTGGGACACAGGCCTTTTTTCAGTGAGAGGCAGTGGGCCGTAATCTACCATTCTAGCCCAGTGCGGGTTAGGTTACCTCAAGATATTTTCCTCTACCGTTTTGAGAATCATCATCATCATCATCAGCCTCTACTCGTCCACTGCTGGACATAGGCCTCCTTCATGGCACGCCAACAAGCTCGATCTTGAGCAGTTCTCCGCCAGCCACTACCAGCCACCTTTTTGATGTCGTCGTTACCGTTTTGAGAATAGTGGTGATGAAATAATTTACACAATGTAATATGAAAAAATCAAATGCGTCTGATGGGGTTCGAACCTACGACCATTCGGCAACCGCTGCTCTCAAATCTACATGGTGAGAGAGTATTTTTTAATTTGGGTTTGTGTAAAATACTTTCTCAAAAGAAAAAGAGGATGTATAAAGTGTAAAAGTGGGACCCAATTTCTAAGGTTCAACTGTCTCTCTGTCCCACGAACTGTGACAACTAGACAGAAGCAGCAGCATCTAGACAAATTATGTTTTCCTTTTTCTTTTAAACACAACAGAGATTTTCAAATAATTTAAATCATTATTTGAACTCGTGCGAATTCCCAACAATCTGATGAGCACACACAATTGAATTCCTACTTAATTTGCATAAAAATCTATCTGTAATGTTTGCTTAGAGAAAAGAACTTCACATGCGACAGGAAAGTTGCAGAACATTGAAGCTGTATAGTAGTCGACTGTTGTATATGTACATAGTTAAACCTACAACCGGGAGTGAAGATTTACTTATTCTCAGACCGAGAATCGAGTTCCATTTCAGAGCTAATTTCTGTTGCTGTTGTAGTACTAAACATGAAACATTTTATATTAGAAATGATTTATTGCGATTCCGTTGCCATGCAGTGAGAGACTACAGGCTTTTAATAAGAACTACAATATAATAATAATTATATTATATAATAAACTAGCTTTCCGCCCGCGGCTTCGCCCGCGTGGAGTTCGGTTGTATCGCACTTTTTAGATTTCCCTCGGGAAAATCAAAATTTTCCGGGATAAAAGGTAGCCTATGTTCTTTCTCAGGGTATAAAGATTGTCTGTGCCAAATTTCATCAAAATCGGTTGAGAGGTTTAGGCGGGAAAGCGTAACAGACAGACAGACAGAGTTACTTTCGCATTTATAATATTAGTATGGATTAGGGTTGTAACGGAGCTTCGCCTCCGCTTCCGTTACTGCGGAAGTTCCGCAAGAAATCGTATCTTCGCTTCCGCCTCCGCCTCCGCACAATTTTTAGCGGAGTTATAACGGAGGTTTATTTACGTATTTATGCAATAAATAAATAGTCCGGCCGCGTTTGAGCGCGAAATGGTCAAGACTCAACTAGTGCGAGGCGGGAATGCGGCAAACACAATTTGTTTCTCCTTAATTTTCATTACAAGAAGGTAATATTTTTTTTTACCAAGTATACTACTTTTAATGTACGTATTTAAAATAAAAATTTTGTTTTAATTAACCATAAATTTCAATTTTATCTATATGTACTTTCACCTCCGCCTCCGCCTCCGTTAACCTCCGCATCCGCGGAGGTGAGACACGTCGCCTCCGCATCCGCCTCCGCCTCCGCTAAGAAGCCTCCGTTACAACCCTAGTATGGATATTCACGGCACGGTTGGAGCAGTAGCTATGCTATTGACTGCTGCGTTGTGTGTCGTGGGTTCAATTCCCGCACGGAACAAATATGTATTTGTATGACCTACAAGTAGGTAGTTGTGCCACGTCTGGCTGTTTGTGTATGTATATATTAGGGTTGTAACGGAGGCTTGTTAGCGGAGGCGGAGGCGGATGCGGAGGCGACGAGTCTCACCTCCGCGGAAGCGGAGGTTAACGGAGGCGGAGGCGGAGGTGAAAGTACATATCGAAAAAATTGAAATTTATGTTTAATTAAAACAAATTTTTTATTTTAAATACGTACATTAATAGTAGTATACTTGGTAAAAAAATATTACCTTCTTGTAATGAAAATAAAGGAGAAACAAATTGTGTTTGCCGCATTCCCGCCTCGCACTAGTTGATTCTTGACCATTTCGCGCTCAAACGCGGCCGGACGGTAATTGTCGAGCGTCGCAGCTTGCGCGTTATTTATTTTATAAATACGTAAATAAACCTCCGTTATAACTCCGCAAAAATTGTGCGGAGGCGGAGGCGGAAGCGAAGATACGATTTCTTGTGGAACTTCCGCAGTAACGGAAGCGGAGGCGAAGCTCCGTTACAACCCTAGTTTATATGTTTGTAAAAGCACCCACGATACAGGAGAAATTCCTAATGTGAGGCAAAGTATTTTTGTAAAAAAAGGAATATTTAATTTGACTGATATGTGACTGCATTTTAATTTTATTAATAATTGATTTGGATATTTGTGTTTTTAATTATTTTATTTCGTTTGCGTCATCTGAATACTAATCAATATTATATTTTAATGTAATGCAATGAATAATATCTGAAAATAAATAAAATCAATACTCTATGAGTCTACGCTATTCACGAGAATCTGTTATTTATATTTTATGAGAATTTGTTATAAATTTTCCTCTTACAGGTAGTCCGTACTGACTATTTCAACTTCTTTATTTCTTTTATACGGTGTGCATTTGTATGGTAATTTGTTTCTCACGCCTGTTGTCCAAACACTTAAAATTCAAACGTAGTTTTAATTTTTAGTTAATAATTGCATAAACATTTAGCTCGCTCTACTCTTCAATTAATATATTTTGATTTAATAATATTATAATAGCAAGGACGTCGTGAAATATTTTTTTAGTAAGAGTACGGAGGCCCGATTTTGAATTAGCTTTTGTTGATGCGGGTAGCACAAGACCTGTCATCGTAGAAAGCCTTGGGGGAGGCCTTTGTCCAGCAGTGGACCTCTATTGGCTGAGAAGAAGAAGAAGAATGGCAAAAGGCTGGCTGGACTTATCAAGGATATTTATTCATTTCATTCATTTTTTTTTCAGGTTTTCCACATCAAACTAATAACTATACTCCATGTAAAGAATAACAAAAACTCATGTGACTTTTTGAACGTAATTTTACGACTTTACGAGTACCTACTACTGTGCCATATAATGGCAACTGAAATGACTGGTATTTCATGTTTACGTGATTCTTTTTATTTACCTTTAGTTTACTACTTAAACGGATGGAGTTTAAAAAGGGTCCCATACACTTACAGTCCGCCTGCAGTCTCTGGTCCTAACGGGCGGCAAGCCTTCCAAGATCTGCATACCTCAGCCACTACAGCGATTATTGCCTGCGGGCAATAGTTGAACAACGGCTCGGAGTCTACACAATAGCAGGTGGCAGTCGACAGTTTCACACGTTTCGTCATGGACTGTCCGGCCGATACCTGTCGACGCAGGCCTGTAACGGCAAGCGGCCACATATTTACTGTGGGTTCGCATTGACCGTCGACAGGGAATCGTCAGGGGAACTGCGTGTCTGTGATCTTTTCCGGTTAACTCATCATCATCTCAGTGTTAATCCCAGTCGCATTCAAAGCTTTTTCAGCTTTTGGAATCTGAGGTCCGCTAATTACCAGTCTTAACTGCTTATTTGGCTAAACTTAGATATTTTCCGGGAAGCGAATGCCGTCTGACCTCCACAACCCGAAGGCGATATCGAAGCATTGCAGTTAGAACAATTGTTGGACGTTTGAGGGCTCCGATAACCCGTAACGGCTGCCACTAGATGTTCGTATGGCAACCGGGACCAACGGCTTAACGTGCTTTCCGAGGCACGACCAGACCAGTGCAAATATTCATATTCATGTATACAAATATTTGCACTGCGCAGGGATTAAACCCGCGCCTCCTTGCGCAGCGGCCGCGTTCGCTACAGCTACGCCACGGAGGCTGTCGATCTTTTCCGGTTAACTGACATTCTGATATCCACCAGCAAACTGTTAATGTGTGGGGCCCTTAAGGAGGTACAGTTACTGAGTAAGACGATGCTTATTGCAGTAAGTTTCTAACAAAGATCTTCGCTAATTCTCACAGGTTTTACTACTCACATCATGTGTCATAGTTACGGGTAGTTGTGGCGAATTTCCCCGTCAACAATGGTACTGTATGTGGTATTGTTTATAGTCATCCATGGGATTGTATCGGCAAGTCTTTTGTTTACAATTATGGTGAGAATTTATATACAATGACGTGTTAGAAAGTTCTTTTTTATTGTCGTTTAGTTGTGAAAATCAGCGCTGCCTTCGAACATCGACGTCACTTTGAGAGTCTGTGGAATATTTCGTCAGGGAATACTGTTAATATTCATTTTGGAACAACTACTTGTAGGTCATAAAACTATTTTTTCCATGGGGGCAACGACCCCGCAACACTTCGCGCAGCAGTCAATGACAACCTACTACCGTATCCTTCCCCGTGTGGTACCGGGCTTAGAATAGTACGAACCCATATCGTCCAGTAGGTATCGTAAGAGACTAAGGGAACTCGCACTAGGGAACCAGGCAGCAGCGTTTCTCCTATGGAATATCAAATTACTGCGATCCCCAACTCGCTACGTAGCGTGGGGATTATGGCAAACCCCCCCAATCTGGAAAGCCTTGGGGGAGGCCTTACTCACTAAGATTTTTAAGTGAATAGGCTTAACAAACTTGTGCGCTTTACCATCAACGATTGCATCACTGCTTACCATCAGGCGGGATTGTAGTCAAGCACTAGTTTATAATTATTAAAAAAAATACTCGTAATATTAAGATCGTTTACAATCTGATCATTTTCTCAATGTTTCAAAAATACCTACTTCTAATTTCCTTACATTTTGACACGTTTTTGACTATAGTTAATCACCGAGATGAGGCTGTAACTAGATAATGGACGTTACGACAATCGACCTTCAGATTGCAAACCAAGTCAGCGCTTCATTCCCAAGAATGACAGCTGGTACATTCTGAAGCATCATTATCAACAAGACAAGGTCGTGGGTAGAGCTAGCAGTCAAACAACTGTTTATAAATGGCGCTACTGGACAGGTGTCTATCTGGATGTATGATTAAATATCTGAGGTTAAAAAAAATACGCCAAATTGGCGCGATACGTTTTATTATTAATTACTAGCTTTCCGCCCGCGGCTTCGCCCGCGTGGAGTTCGGTTATATCGCGCTTTTTAGATTTCCCTCGGGAGCATCAAATTTTTCCGGGATAAAAGGTAGCCTATGTTCTTTCTCAGGGTCTAAAGATTGTCTGTGCCAAATTTCATCAAAATCGGTAGAGAGGTTTAGGCAGGAAAGCGTAACAGACAGACAGACAGACAGATAGACAGACAGAGTTACTTTCGCATTTATAATATTAGTATGGATTGTAGAATGAGGCTGCTCTCTATTTATATACTGTACTGGCTAGTTATAGAAAAATATCTATTAAAAAAAGTTATTGTAACATGTATATTGGATGCATATGTACAATATTACATAGGACAGACCCCCCAAAACGCCCGCCCTTCGCAACTTCCTAGTGTTTTCGCTGGGAAGAAGAAGTGGCGGAATAGACTCCACAGCAGCATAGTTGAACAAAAATGGAAATCTAAGTAAGTAAAAACTTATTACTAAATAAAATCCTCCGTAAACGCGGTAACGCGGCGCCAGGCAATATTTAAATCTGTGGGTAATCTTCGAAAATATTAATTTGTATCTTAAGCTGTAAAGGCAGATAGAGATCTATACTAAATCAACAATGGATAAGGATCAATGCTGTATTGGTTAAAATCGCTTCGAAAATTAGCCGGTGTTTGTCGTGAAAAGTAAATAACAAAAAAAAAATATTGTGGGATATCGAGAGATAAACATATACCACCCCGGACTTTTTTGTAGACCTTTACAATTGTGTACAATATTTAAGTACATTATTTGGATAAATCTCGTAGGGTTCAGCCTACATTTCACTGCAAAGGCGGAAAATATGTAATTATTTACGACATCACATTAGAAACCACAAAAATATATGTAATAATAAGTATTTCTCCATAATTTAATGGATGTTATTATACATATAATATGTTGGACGATACGGAAAAAAACCACAGTTTGATTTATCTAAAAGTACAAAGTTTAATGTTAGTATAACTTAAATATCACAATCAAATGAAAAACACATGTTTAAACGTACGATGTACTAACCTAAAAAATCAACAATTAAAGGTTATTACTTCCAGTATATTAGTAGAACGACACTGTATCACTTCAATTGAGTTTACTTCTTCTATTTTCTTTATTATTCACTTTAATGTAATCTTTATAAGTATAGTATTATATTAACAAGCAGGCTGAAAATTCTCTCACATCTTTTGACGTGGGCTGTCCTGTTCGTATGGAGTGTCATACTCTTAGGCGACGTACACATAAATAATAAAGTTAATACTAATCTATGTACACACATACAGTAAACAAAGCTTACATATAAACCTTTCTTTTTAATCACTCTATCTAATAAAAAAAAAACGCATCAAAATCCGTTGCGTAGTTTTATAGATTTAATGATACAAAGGGACATAGGGAAATAAAAAGTGACTTTGTTTTTTATTAGATATCACTACTTATTATCATATCACAATTCATATGATATGTATATCATATAAGGACCTTATAAGAAAGCTCAAGGTCACTATGCTTGACGTTTCACTGCGTGATCAAATGAACGAGAGTAACCGACATAGCCCGAAGAATTGCAACACTAAAGTGGCAGTGGGCCGGGAATATTGCCCGTAGGACCTATACCTGATAGGGCCAACGAGTTCTCGAGTGGCGACTAAGCACCGGAAGACGCAGCGTGGGTAGGGCTCCGACAAGGTAGACCGACGGCCTGCGGCGGGAAACCGCTGGATGCCGGAGGCGCAGGACCGGTCGTCGTGGAGATCCTTGTTGGAGGCCTATGTCCAACAGTGGACGTCTTTGGACTGAAATGATGATACATATGTATATCATTCAGGCCATTAGTTAAACAGTCGCAGTTTGGTTAAATAGTTAGGTGGGTAACTATACCATTATATGTTGTAATAACTTTTTCGATTTTATTTTAGGTATTTTATTTTAATTTATATCTGATTTCTAATTTGTTATTTTTTCTTGAATAATGTTTGCTCATGTAATATGTTTAATTTTATCTTTATTACTTTTATGTATATTTTTATGTGTACGGCGCAAGCCGTTGTAATTAATCTATATACTAATATATAAAGCTGATAGCCTCCGTGGCGTAGCGGTAGCGGACGCGGCCGCTGCGCAAGGTGGCGCGGGTTCGATCCCCGCACAGTGCAAGTATTTGTACGCATGAATATCAATATTTGCACTGGTCTGGTCGTGCCTCGGAAAGCACGCTAAGCCGTTGGTCCCGGTTGCCATACGAACATCTAGTGGTAGCCGTTACGGGTTGTTGGAGCCCTCAAAAGTCCAACAATTGGTCTAACTGCAATGCTTCGATGTCGCCTTCGGGTTGTGGAGGTCAGACGGCAGTCGCTTCACGGAAAATGTCGAAGTTTACCCATATCAGCAGTTGGACTGGTAAAGCGGACCCCAGACTCCAAAGCTGAAAAGGCTTCGGATGCGACTGGGATTAACGCTGTGATGATGATGATGACTAATATATAAAGCTGAAGAGTTTGTTTGTTCGCGCTAATCTCGGGAACTACTGGTCCGATTTGAAAAATTCTTTTTGCGTTGGATAGCCCATTAATTCAGGAAGGTTTTAGGCTATATAACATCAAACTGCGACCAATAGGAGCGGAGCATAACTAACTTCACGCGAACGAAGTCGCTAGCGGCCGCTAGTTAGAAATAAATAAATAAATGGCTGTTACAGTTATATGGTCTATTCTTGATAGGGCTAAAGTCTCCGTTACAATTGTTATCAAGTTACAGAGCTAGCACGGCTAGAATTAACAATACATTGGATGGGAACTAAAGATTACTCGTTGTTTTAATTTGATACGTAGCTGAGTAGCGGTATTTAATAGTTGTGCGGTTTCATGAAGGGATAATTGATACAAAGAAAAAATATACTGAGTGTTTATGACACTCATAGTTAATTAAAGGTACCTACTGTGGAGTAAACATTAATTATTTATTTTATTTTATAATATTTTACGTATATGTATGTTATGTTACCCTATCAGAATACCACCACTGCGATATTTACTTTTAAATGTCGAAGCGTTATGCTCAGATAGGAACCTTTTGGCCTCGTAAGGGACTTTCTGATTATTGTTACTTAGTTTAGTTTTAAGATTTTCCTGTACGAGCACAGTAAATATTATTTCTTTCTAGCACAGTAAATATTATTTCTTTCTTTTTAAAAAAACGCTGCCCCTACTAGGAATTAGGTACTCTTGTATCGTGGGTACGTCTACAAGCATTTTAACTCACATACAGAAAAGCCAGAAATGAAATGAAATAAAATGAAATGAAACCAGACCCGGTACAACCTGTAAGCCTTACAAATATTTGTTCCGTGCGGGAATCGAACCCGCGACACGTAGCACAACAATAGATCACTTAGCCACTGCGCTACAGTATTGACTTTTTTTGGTGAGTTTGTGAGTCTGTCTGTGTTTGTATGTTTGTTACTTCTTCATGCTCAACGGCAAGACAAATTTTAATAAAATATTGTAAATTGAACCACTGGCATCAACATCCTAACAGTCTCCAAAGCCTAGAGCACAGGCGAAGAGTAGCCAGCCTGTCGGTGTTCTATAGGATGCATTTTGGAGAGTGTGCGAGGAAAATTGCATGATTTAATTCCCCCATCTCCGTTCCACCATCGGTCGACCCGTCGTACGGCGAGTTTCCACCCTTACGTTGTTGACACCACTGCGATCCGGGCGAAGCGTTTCGCCTCGTCGTACAACAAAACACTGGAACAATTTGCCTTCGGTGGTCTTCTTGTCTGATTACAATGTAAGTGTCTTCAAAGGCTAGAAGTGGTAAGGCTCTTAATGAACTACTGCGCTTTACCATCAACGATTGCATCACTGTTTACCATCACGCGGGATCGCGGTCAAGCAAAAGTTTATAACATTAAAAAAGTAAATAAACAAGAAAGTATTTTTTCTAACAAACTAAAAACTAGTGACTACCATTAATTACCATCGGCTCAATAGTGCTGTTTTTTGATGTTTTTTGACGTAAACTATGATAAAAAAGAGAGGCAAATACTCCTATTAAACACATTAAACACAACAATATTAAAGTCGCATTTACTCCAAAGAGAGGCACTCTTTGGAGTAAAGGCGACTTTAATAAATTGTCATCTATGGTTAGCATTACAATCAATGAACCACTTGGTGGTATAAAAACAAGAGCATTGTTTTCTAGTTCTTTCATTCGTTCATTCAATTCCCTTGAACTTCTTTGCGGGTTCAAAAGCTAATGAACTTTATGTTTTATTAATGTACATAACTTCGTCTTATATTTTTATTCACGCCAAGATTTTTAATGTGAATCCTTTTTAAGCGCACTTTGGGGTCTTTGTGTATCGGGCTTATACTCCATTCGTGAAAACATTAGACAGAATCTAAAAAGGTTTATTTTTAAGGTAGATACACTTTGTCATAAAAGTACATTATTTAATAAAAAAGTACATTAAAATAAAGTACATTATTTCTTTAAAAATGTTTGTATTCTCACGGTTGCTTCGCTATTCATCTTAGCCAACATCTTATATGTTAGACAAAATATTCACGTGTACACCAAAAACTGTGATATTCATAATATTAACACCAGAAACAAGAACAAACTGCGAGCCCCTTTTCACCGACTTCAAAAGGTTCATAACTCTTTTGTTGGGCTTGGTATAACTTTTTCAAATTAAATCTAATCATGACGAGACGAAACAATCAAAAAAGCAATCGTGTGACTGACAGAACTGAAAACTGAAATCATTAAAAAACATAGAAATACACAAAAAGTAAAAAACAGAAAACGGTCGCGGTGTCAGGTCGGTCACGCTGACCAGGAGGCATCGGTCTTCGTGGATCCCGTCACGATGTGCTGATATCTCTTTGAGGCTCGCGTGAAATACAACGCGCCGTCGACTCGGGCCTGGTCCGCGAGGGGCGGCGAGCTGCCCAGTCCTCATCGCCCCCAGACCTGCGCCTACGGTGGCGGGGATTTCGATGTCGTCTCCCGACTATCGCGTCTCCTGCGGCGGCCAGTGGCCTGAGGGCGCTGGGATTCCCACTGCTTAATGCGCCCGCCTCCTTCTTTGCCAGCATCACTGCTACGCAGAAGGAGGCCGGACCATGGCCTGGACCAGGGTCGGACGCGAGAGATCGCCGCCGATCCCGCTACGAGGACATGGCGGTGCTCAACCCAAGCCGAGCAGACCTCCATCGTATGCTCCACCGTGTCCTCAGGACGATCGACACAGTGGTTAGTAAGGAAAATATTATTAGTAATAGTTAAAAAAAAGGTCGGTCACGCTCACGTGAATTCAATGGGTTTTCATATAACAAAAGTGCTCAACGTCGTCAAAAAAATTTTCACTTCAAAAAACGTAACTTGTATATTCTCAATCAAGAGCTGCAGAACAGAAAGAATGCTAATAAGTAAACGCGATCCGTCAATAAGTTTGGTATGAAACAACCCATTGTTGTTGGTTTACGAGCGTCGCGTGGAATGCTAACAGGAACCGGGCTGGTGCTGAACGATAACAAGCAAGTTTCCTGGTTCCTGGACATTGGGTTCAATCTTTCGTTTATGATCGGTTATTTAACTGTTATTTTAGTAAAGGGCTGGGGCGTTCTTTAGCCAAAGATTTATCAGCATTGCCATCTTGCCAGCAGGGTAATGGCGTTACACACTATCAGTAGCAATGGGTTTCATTTTGACTGTTCAACAACATTCATTGCGTTATTTACTTTGTTGAGCAAACATTTTGTTCGTACATATGAAGCAATGGATTGGCAATATGCTTCAGAAATACACTAATTGATAAATTAGTGTTTTACGCGATTACAGTGCTGGGCCCGTTTCCAGATGAAAGCGATGCGGATGAGTCTTTCGCGGCTTTAAGTGTGTGTCTTTCAGTTTGTATAGTAATATGGTTAGTCATTTAATTTTGTATTTATAAGCTACAACAACTCATTATGATGGGCAACGTAGAAGGAAAGAGGCGCACTGGCCGAAAGAGAAAATCGTGGCTCCGAAACATCAGGGAGTGGACCAGCATTACTTAGGTACGTCGGAAAAACTGTTCGGACACTCGTTTAACAAGACCGAGTACAAAAAACTGACGGCCAACCTTCAGGATGGAAGAGGCACTGGAAGAAGAGGAAGTACCTATTTATTCTACGTTCGAGATTTATTTGCTAAAAATGCCAACAAATATGAATTGATGGAAAAATAACTATAATTCCTACGCAATAAAGTTTAGGAACTGCAATATTTTTAAAAAAAATATAGTGCTATTTCACTCTAAAATCAACTTAATTTTCATTAGAATAAAGTAAATATTTGCTTAACTAGAAACAGGAGCCAGTACTGAGCTCTTTTCTTTTGCTAAATCTTCAGTCGACCCGAATTATTTTGCTAATTTAATGTCGCATTCCGATTTTCATGTGAAAGCCGCACTCTGTGGCTTATTCTGCAATAAAAACTGGGTGTGTCCAGATGGAGAAAACATTATATTTGCATGCGTAAAAATATTGGCGTGTCCAGATGACATATTATAAGTTATACTAATTTTGTAAGAAAGACTTTCGAACCCCGCGCTGTACAAATATTGCATGAATATGAATATTTACACTGGGCTTGTCGTGCCTCGGAAAGCACGTTAAGACGTTGGTCTCGGTTCCCATACGAACATCTAATAGCAGTCGTTACGGATTGTTGGAGCCCTCAAATGTCCAACAATTGGTCTAACTGCAATGCTTCGATATCGCCTTCGGGCTGTGGAGGTCAGACAACAGTCGCTTCACGGAAAATATCTAAGTTTAGCCAAAATCAGCAGTTAGACTGGTAAAACGGACCCCAGATTCCAAAGCTGAAAAGCTTCGCATCCGAAGCTTTTCAACTGGACTTATCATTCAGATGATGATGATATCACAAAGACTTTCTAGGAAAATTATTTTGAACTTGATCGGTTGAACAGATAATGATAAATTTTACATAATCATTTTTGATTTACTGGCTGGAAGCGGGTATTATCTACTCTCTGCCGACGCCCGGTGCGCCTGCTGTGGACCGAGTAAGTGGACGAGAAGTCCCTCTCCCTTTCCACAGCCTCCTTCTGTGAGACGATTGTTTCATAATCAAGTCCATGGTCGGCAGTGAAGACTCCTGGGATGCGGTGGTTTCCTTCTGCACACAGGTCACTGCCTACTTCAGAGATGAGGGCGCGGAGCAGGTCCTCTTACGCGGTACACTCTACCAGTATGCCGTGCCGTGTCTTCCTTCTTTGAGTCGACGTAGTAGTAACACCGGGTGTCCGGTTCCCTGTTTATGCGACACAGGTACTTTCCGTAGCAACCATGCCCCGAAAGCACCTGTGTTACCCGAAACGTCAGGCAGCCGTGAGCCGTGCCTTCTCCCGAGCCAGTCCGCCAGTACCGGCCACCTACGGAACCCTACACTAACCCTACACGCGTAGCCCGACACGCTCTTGACTGCTTTTTTTTAACTTATGTATCGGGATAATATTTGAAGAAGTTCATCCACCATGCCTCCCCAACCTTGAACTCTAATATTTATAATATAAAATAATAATAATATCAAGGAAACATTTGACCGTGACATCATGAAGGGATCTTAGCCAACTTGACTTTGTAACTCTTTGCATCCAATATCGACCTTAAATTTAAAGCCATAAAGGTTATGACAGGTGTGTCAAAAGGTGGTTCAGTTGAACATCCTGTGGCTTGCGCGTGCGCGGATGCGGTGTAGGCAGGCGGTAATAAAGCCATACTTGTATATACATAGGAGTCGATAGCCTCAAACTACATTACGTGGGCTAAAGTTATGGTAAGATATTGAGCTTATATCATATTTAGGGAAGATGTTTGTCTTATTTTTGGCTAAAGTTATTGTTATATGTGCTTTAATTTATGCTTTTTGAACTGAATGATTTTGTGCTAGTTGCGCCCCTCGGTTTCTAAGTAATATTAGTAAGGATGCTTGAGCTCTAAAAGCGCTTGCACGTATTTAGGGTAACTATATCAATCTTTGTACACTCAGTCTCTCCCTTATTTATTATTACCAGGACAAAAATAAACTATTCTATATGTTAATCCAAGATATTAGCTAAGGTTTTTTTTTAATAATTGTAAGTCAGCGCTTGACTGCAATCCCGCCTGATGGTAAACAGTGATGCAATCGTTGATGGTAAAGCACGCTAGTTTATTAAGCCCATTCACTTAAAAAAAACTTAGTGAATAGGAAGGAAGACGGCAGTTGAGCAAGGTGGTGCAATGTTAAACCCAACAACACGACCAACGATGTTCCGCCAGAGGGAGATTGTTTTTCTTTTTTTTTTATGGGACAAATCCCGCCACACTGTTCCCAACCCACAGCAACTCCTGAAAGCCAGAATCAACAGTGGAGACCGCCAGAAAAACGCCGAGCAATGAAGTTCGACGAGTCTCGGAGAAACGATTCAACTGTCTTGGGTCCCGCAACGAAATTAATCAGAAAAGAATAGCGGAGGAGTAAGAAGAAAGATATCTTTCCACTTCCCTCCATAATAAGCAGGAGACAGAACAGAACTAGGCCAATCGGCACAAAGGGACATTATTGCAAGTGGGAGAAGCCCAGATTGCCAAGCACCACGGAATAAAATTTGATTAAGTTAATGGGTCCTAAGAAGGTATGTGCTGTTACAATTGATTCCAATAATAGGTATGGCAAAAGCGCCTGAACGCACGGAAATTAGTTCTAGTTTCTACAAGGTCCGTATAATAAACAACTCCGGATGTAACTTGTATACTATCCAACATAATATTGCGTTCATTCTGCCAAAGAATACACTCCCACAAGATGTGATGTGCGGACTGTTCAAATTCACAGTTCGATGTAGAACACTGACACAAAGGCGAAGGAACAAGTTTAAAAGAATACAGTATACTTTTATAGTTGCCATGACCTGTGAGAAATTGGGCAACGCAGTGGTCAACCTCCAGCCATGTCTTAGCCAGCTGATCGCCAACGGATGGAAAGAACATTCACAACAACAGGGAGATTGATGTGGAGATCCTCCACTACCAAACTCCCGACACAACAACATTTGACGCATCGTACCCGGCACACAAACAACATACATTTTTGACATTTCGAACGTCATTTCATTGGTTATAAATAAACAACTTACACCATCCATTAAAAAAAGACCGTGGCACCAGAAATTACTCCATGGGCGCGTTTACAAACATTAAAACTCAAATACACAAAAGTCAGACCCGGAAAAACTACCCGTAGGCTATTAACCTATTTGTTCCATGCCGGAATTGAACCCGCGATATACAGCACAGCAGAACGTTTAAACGTCTTGCTGTCAATATGAAGTCATCACTTAGATGTAAGGTTGATTATATCTACTTAGCATCTTCGTGTATCCGGAAACACGTCTTTAAATGAGCAAATGGTTCCGGGCAAGGAGACAGGTTAATAAGCAAATGGAAGAGCGAGCTTATAATTAGCTCTTCGCTAGATTGTCCTTAATATCAACATCGATCAGATCCTCATGCTGTTACCAGGGTATTTAGCTCAGATGGAGGATTTCATATAAGTTTTTACCGAAATAAGTCATATGAAAGTACATCCTTAGATAAAATATGCTTTTTAAATCCAAAAACAATGTGAAATTACTTGTGAGCTTCTGTCAACATTGACTTTTTTATAATTTTCAATTCGTGCTTGACTGCTATCCCGCCTGATGGTAAGCAGTGATGCAATCGTTGATGATAAAGCTCGCTAGTTTATTAACAGATTATTCACTCAAAAAACTGAGGGAATAGGAAGGGAGACGGGAGTTGAGCGAGGTGATGCAATGCTAAACCCAACAACACGACCAACGAATGCTGCGCCAAAGGGAGATTGATCTGGAGACCCTCCACGACCAAAATCCCGACATAACAACATTTGGCGCATCGTACCCGGCACACGTCGCAACACAACTGCTCAGATCCGTCCTCCGTACGGCTTCACCAGACATCATGACTTAATCAGACTTGGAAAGCATTCGATAACTTCAGCACCTTTTTTACATGACCATCATTTGGATATTTTAGACTGATCGGAACGAAAGTTTTTCGTTAAACTAAAATAGTTCCCAAAGTTATGTATCTAAAACCACACTGAAGCTAAGTACGACTAAACGCCCCAGCAACAATGTAACGAGGGTTCCCACCTGTTGTCTCAACTAATGAAGAGAACCTGTATAATTAGTCTTCAAACCGATCCATTGTTTGTCACTCGGGCAGAACTGACGCGAACGCCGACGGGCCAACACGCGTACCGATCAACCGTTCTGACACAGAGTAGAATCAATGACTCGATCTAAACGCGAAATAAAACGGAATTAGAAAATTTGCTACACGAAAACGGAAAAATTCAAAAAGTGAACTGTAATTTTGTTACAAAAACTCGAATTTCGAACTTTAAAAAAAAAAGAAGTGTATTCGAAATTGGAAAACTGTTTTTATTTATTTTCCTAATTCGGTTTTTGAATTATTTTTGTGACGGATTTGGAAAATTTGAAGTGAAGTGCCTTTAACGCAATGACCCCTGTCGGGCTTCTGTTCAAAGTAAACAGGTACGTCTCGTTTACATGTTTCACGCTGGAGAGTGTTAAATATTGAACATGGGATGTGTTAATATGTGTCGTGGAGGTTATTTTCTATAACATTGTTATTCCACTGATGTTTCTATTGTAATGCTTTCGAGCGAGTCTGAGACTTGGAATCTTTGGCTTAAGATTATATTGTCGATCAGTTCACTTGGTGAATGCATAATACTTGTCTTTTAAACTTTTTTTTTGTGTCTATAATGTGAACCATTTGCTTACCATGTCATACAAAGTCTTGGACAAAAGATTATTTATTTCATTATTATTCTGAAGCAGATTTTTACTAAAATTTTATTCCTAGAAAATTTATTTTATTTTACACTCGACTCCTTACCAAACTAGAACTATGAATATTCTGAATTACATCCTGGTTACTTATACTTTTAATGACTATACCTCAGAATAAGTCTGAACAAACAAAAATAATTTTCATTTCTTTTTTTTTTCCTTTTCTTGTATTCTTTCTTTTTTTTTTAACTTTGTCCCACTTGTATTGTGGGTGCGTTTACAAACATATGAACTCAGATATGTACACAAAAATCCAGACCCGAAACAACTACTTGTAGGTCATGCAAATATTTTTTCCGTGCGGGAATTCAACCCGCGACACGCAGCGCGGTAGTCAATAGCTTAATCACTGCGCTTAGCGTGCAGTCAATTTATCGGGTCGATGTATCGTATTCTGTATTCTATTCTATTCTATTCATGATGATGGGTATTTCAGGACCTCGGGTCTATATAGTCTTGACATCCTCACGGGGTACTGGCATACTGGCATTTTTTTAGTGTTTGTAGATAAGCATGATGAACTGTTACCTAATTGAATAAATAAGATATACATTTATTCTCAGTAATAAATTATAAATTAGTAATAAAAATAGTGTTATGTAATTGTATACAGAGTGGTGCTACCAATATGACAATAAATTAAATATCGTGTACCTCAACACATTCTCAGTCTACCCATAAAAAAATTATATAAATATATCCATTAGATTATTCACAGGAAATTATTTTTCATTTTGCACATTTTCTACATGATGTATATGATGATAAGGAAGCGCTTACAGGTTGATGACCGCCGCATCCCGCGGTACTAAACTTTAATAATAATGGCGCGAATAAGCAAGTCGATACAGGAACGCGCTGTCGCCCGCTGATGACGAAGGTCATTCAACCAATATTTTAAAGGATGTTTTATTCCGTTTGCAATTTTATGCGATTTAGTTTGTTTGAAATTTTCATTTTTTTATTTTTGGTACTAGGTTTTTTTCTTTGGCTCAGGATTATTCCTATGAACCAGCATGGTCTGTGTTTTCATTTATTGTCGTATTGTCAGCACCACTCTGTATAATTATTAAAGCTGTATAAAAATGAAACGGAAAGATTCGACTTTATTCCTTGACTGTACTTATAATTAAATTGGGCAGCGGGTCCAGTCGACCCATTCAAAATGGGATAGGGTCTAGTGGTCAAGCGGGCTCATTTCGAGCGGGTTCAGTTCACCACAGACTCGTCATAAGTCCAGGGCCTGTAGCCAATGTAACATCGCTTCATAGCGAAGCGATGATACATTGGCTAGGGCCGCTGTAGTGGTAAGGCACTAATCAAAAGAACACTCAAGATTTTAATAGATTACTGCAAGTTTGATATTTGTCATTGATTTGTCATTATCGACGAGATTACCGAATCTTCTCTGGCTCAAAACGATGACGGAAAACATAGTGTGGGAATCGGGTAAGTATGTAAAACCAAACATTCGGGGACGTGTGAAATCTAACAGCTGGAGCCTTCCAGCGGAGTGGGCCGTAATCCCTACGTGTAGGTAGGTGCCTACCTGTGGCCCAGCAATGGGAACATTTAGGCTAATATGATTAAATGAGGGGTGGTGGTTTAAATAGCGTTTAATGATAAATTTATTTATAGCATGAATTTGTCAGACTTATTTTTTTTTTAAATTATTGTTTATTTTATAATACCTTGATTGTCATAGGATACAAGCTGCGTAATCTTATTAGTTTTAACATGTTTTAGCTTGCAGCGGCTGCTGCAAGTGCGGAAAACCTCAAACGGCGGAAATACTCCAATCTCATTGGAACCTATTGTTCGAGCCGTTTGGGGTTGAAAAACTAGGGCCATGGGGTCCGAGTGCACACATGTTATTTCGAGATATCGCCAAACGTTTAATCGACTCTTCACGGGACCAGAGCGCTGGGCTATTTTTTGGAACAAAGAATCAGCATCGCCATACAACGTGGCAATGCTGCCAGCCTTTTGGGCACGTTCCCTGTTGACAGCGATGCGGATGATTTTTTTGATATTTCCCCTCTAGTTATTTCCATTCCTCTTATATATACTTTTTTTTTTTAATAATTATAAACTAGCGCTTGACTGCAATCCCGCCTGACGGTAAGCAGTGATGCAATCGTTGCATAATTTTATTTTTTAAACTTTTTAAATTATGTAAATATTAACCATGTAATTGGTGTTGTATCACATTAGAAACCTCAAAAATAATAGTAGGTATTTCTCTTTTTAGGTGATGATTTACTTGGAAAATTTTATTTTGGTTTTTTATGGTAATATTTGGCACTGTGTACCTACATTTTATTCCACAGTACTTTTTTACCAGACAAGTTCTAGACTTGAAGAGCCGTAATTATCTGCCTGACTACCATGCTGTTATTTATAAACACTTTATTTAAGTCATTCAAAGTTATGAAATAAATAAAACCGTACGGGTAAAGGGTTCCGTATCATTAATTTATGAAATTAAAGGATTTAAGTTAGTTATGAAAGATTAGGCGGTAATAAGCGGTTTACGATTTACGAGGTATTAAAAAAAAAAACTACTTACTAGATCTCGTTCAAAACAATTTTCGTTGGTAGTTTTTATAGTAATGTACATCATATGTTTTTTTAGAATTTTCATTTTCTTATTTTAGAAGTTAGAGGGGGGACACCCCACACATATGTGTTTGATGAAAAAAAAATTTCGAGTTTCAGTTCTAAGTATGGGGAGACCCCAATATTTATTATTATTTTTTATTTTTGCATCAAAATTTTTTTTTTTTCTTTATTTATTTTTAGGGACTGTTATACAATTATTGCACATGCCAGTCCCATCAGACCTTATAATTAATAATATTAGCAAAACACAACAATAAAAAAACCTACTTTTTACCGCACAACGTAATAATACAAACTTAATTAATTTATAAGCAGCTCCAGAGGTTGGTGTCGACAATATATGATGGTACATACAAACATCGTTTACATTTAAATTTAGCTCTCTAACTAGATCCTCTCTGGCGGACTGAAATCTGACACACTCCGTCAGTCCACGATAGTCACGATATCTTCCAGAGTGCCACACACCTCACAATTGCATGAATTAATTTTTTTCATTAGAAATCCAAAATTATTCAGCGGCATGTGTCCAGATCTCAATCTTTGAGCTACAATTATAAATTCCCTAGTTAACCTAGTGTTATTAAACCACGGTATATGAGGAGGTTCCGAAACTATAGACCTGTACCATATCCCTTTATCTTTCGCTCTTTGATTAAAATACTCTTTCCAAACTTCGTGACACATATGTTTATACTTAGGCAATATTTCTATATAATTAGGTCCAATATCAAAATCTAAATGCGGTTCACAGAATACATCTACCTAGCAAGTTTCAGCAGTATCTATAGAAAAAAATTGGCTGTGACATACGGACGGACAGACAGACATGACGAATCTATAAGGGTTGCGTTTTTTGCCATTTGGCTATGGAACCTTAGAAAACCAGCCATGTGTGATTCAGACTCGCGCACCGAGGGTTCCGTACTTATTAAGTGTAAAAAAAAAATATCTTTAGTATTTCCTATTGTAGTGGCAACGAAATGAGATCATCAGTAAAATATTTCAACAGCCCAACTATCATGTTTCATATAGTGCAGCCTCGGGACAGACTAACAGTGGAGTCATATAGGGATAGTGCCTTTTTTTTCCGAAGATGGAAAAAACCTCATAGACTATCTTTCGCTTAGGGATGCGAAGGGGTGTGCCAGACTCTTACCGGCTAAAAAACCACGTAAGCGTTCGTCATCTGCCTTTCCGTGGTACCGGGTCTTCCCAACTCTACGCTACCTCCTTGGGTATGGTCTGCCGTACTAGTCTGCTGATACCCCAACAAACACTATCTTGGAGATCTAGTATTCCCACGTTGTTGTAGCCTGGTACAATCAGTTATAGTTAATACCAATGATGGATGCGAGCAATTCGTCATGAGACTCATGTTCGTGCATGCAATACTAACTTTAATTGTTACCAGTCAGCCATTTTATTGTTATTCTATAACCATGATACCGTGAAAACTTAGGAGAAGTTCTATAGGATGCTTTTTCCAGAGTGTGCGAGGGAATAGAATGATTTAATTCCGCCATCTCCTTTCCATCATCGGACGACCCGTCGGCGACTTTCCACCCTTACGTTGTTGACACACACCTAGTGAAGATGGGTGGGCGTTTTGGGGGACTGCCTTATGTAATACTAGCTTTCCGCCCGCGGCCTTGTCCGCGTGGAATTAGGTTATATCGCTTTTTAGATTTCCCTTGAGAATATTGAATATTTCCGGGATAAAAAGTACCCTATTATTTAATCCGGACTTCTAACTTTACGTCTGCAAAATTTCAAAGCAATCGGTTCGGTAGTTACGGCGTGAAAGCGGAACAAACAAACTTACCTTCCTATTTATAATATTAGTATGGATTGACGTTCAAAAAATGCTGATTCTCAGCCTAATTTGAATAAATGACGTTTGATTTTGGTTTTAATTTTGAAATAGGTTGGTAATTTCTTTTTTTAATCCATATTAATATTATAAATTCGAAAATATCTCTGTCTGTCTGTCCGGCTTTCACGCCAAAACTACTGAACCGATTGTACTGAAATTCGGTACACAGATAGTCTAGAGTCTGAGAAAGGACATAGGCTATATAACATCCTGCTATCCTGGAGCAGAGCAGTAACAAAAAATGTTGCGAAAACGGGGGTAACGCGGACTTACTACATATTGCTCCCATTATTTTAACAGGCGCTTATTTTATATCAACACGCGGACGGAGTCGCGGGCAGCAGCTAGTACTTTCAATAAGTCGGCATATTTTCCTCCTTGAAGTTACAGCTTCACTTTACAGCTGTAGCTACAATACTGCTTACCCCACAAAGAAGAACATACCCACATTTTATGCTTTTTGCCCCTTTATGCATGAGCGTGATGTTATTTTTAACTGAGTTCTCTACAATTTCCATGTATTTGTATACTTAATTGGAGGGTACATTAATTAGGGCTGTCAAACTTGTTCTAAAAATTTAAGAAAGATAGGAAGGTTTTGTTTAAAATGTTTCTTTCTCTCAATACAAGCAAAGAAACTCATAGAAAAAGGAAAGCCTAAGGACTCATGAAACGACACAGATTAAATTAAATCTTAGAATATTTTTTTAATAAATGCTTACACGAGTCCTAAAGAAATATGTAGATATCTGGTTGAAAGTATTCATGTTTAATGTTAAATTCCATAAGAAAATATAAAAAAAATTGACAATCCATGTCTCGGGTCACATTGTATCTAAACCCTTTAAATTCGTGATTGACTTTAAAATATTGTTAGTAGAAACGACACGTCATCATCAACCTTCTTATCGTCCCACTGCTGGGCACAGGCTTCCTCTCATACAGAGAAGGATTGAACGTAATCACTACGCTTGCTCAATGCGGGTTGGCGATTTCATACTTAACGTCCAGGTTTCCTCAAGATGATTTCCTTTACCTTGTAATCAGTCATTGGTGTCCAAGATATACTTAGAAAGTACATATAACTTTTAGAAAAGTTACATTGGTACTTGCCTGACCTGCAATCGAACCCGTACACTCATACATGAGAGGCTGATGTTTTAACCACTAGTAGTAGCGCCACGTGGCAGCCCTACCACTAGTAAGGCTAGACTACATATTTTTGCCTTTAAAGGCCTGTAGAGGAATATCTAATTACTTGTCAACTAACGGTTACTTCATGTTACTTAACTCGATATTTTCCATGTTCGTCCGGTGTCGGGGTAGGGAGGGGGGCGTCATGTTGACGAGGTATCAACTGTGACTTTTTACCGACTTGACAAAATATACTCAAGAACACTACTGCAAATGGATGTTTAACCCCTTTTGAGTCTCTGATAATCTCACGTCATAACACGTGACCTGATCATAATTTTGTAAGATGGAGGGAGAATATACCGCCGGCGCGGCATTGTTAATGTCAGGAAATGTAATATCCCCCTCTCTTTCTATAGCATCGCGAACTTGTATGCCTGTTTCTGCTGTTTCGTTTAAACAAACTCGCGCAAGCGCCCTGCACCTATGCAGGGCGCTTGCGCGAGTTTGTTTGTGTGATGTATAGCCTGCTAGACGCATGGTCTTAAAATAGTCATGCTTATGTAGGTTAGTACAATAAATTAATATTGTATTTTATTATAGTATAAATGATAGTAAGTACTTTAGTAAAAAAAAAATATTTAAAAAAATAGTGGGGTCCTGGAAACAATTCCTCCCCAAGTGACTATTTCAATCAACTCATCCCATCGCAGTCCACAACTGGATATGAACCTTTTCAAAGGTTGCATTATGAGGTTCTGGCATCTATCTTCCGCACCTAGTATGATGTGGCCATGTTTTGTGGCTAAATATAAGCCATTTCTTAGAGAAGCCAAGTGTCTGTAATCGGGACCTTTTAGGAAGTAGAGTTATACCGGATGAAAAATGTTTTTTTTTTTTTTGCAAAAAATATACCTGTGTTGATCGATGAAGCCATACATGCATCCGTTCTACGGTGTTATAATGAAGTTTTTGACCTCATTTCTTGGTGTTGACTATATTGTCCTTGCTAAAGTAAAACTGAAGCGGTAAATGATTTGGTATTTAGCATTCTCTATAAGTATGAGGAATAGGGTGTAAAGCGCACTCATTATCCATAGAAAAGGGAGGATCTTCCCTTTGCTGCAACTGCCCGAAGATTCACGTCGGGTTGTAGTATACAGGGTGTATCTGACATCGTAAAGCAAACTTCTCGAAAAGGCTACACCGCATGCCACTAACAAAACTATGATAGTCATTTATGTCGTTAATTAGCGGTTACAGAAATAACAGTGTTTAAAAAAAGTATCGGGTCGGCCTTTGAACGTCGCAAGCGTGCCGCCGTGCGTGTTTTTAGGTATGACGTTGACCTCTGTTCCGTACTCTATAAAACAGCTGATAGGATAGTTTTTCTATTGTTCACATTGCGCTTTTTAGTGTAATTAACGAATTAATTATTTTTACTTTCAAATTTTATTGGGTTATAAAAGTATAGCAATTATAAACGGTCTACAGTGAAAAAAACGGCATATTCTTGTTTTAAAATCCCCCGATTTTAAAACAAGAATATGCAGTTTTATTGCCAACGAAAAATTCCACCACTGGGGGGTTCAGAGTCATGTACTGGATCCATGATACTCGTTTGTGCGTCGATGTCAGATACACCCTTGACAAGGTATTTTTTATACCCCATAACTCTAGGATATGATCGAGATCATATCCAAGAATCAATTGGCATACGAATTATTTTTCAATTACATGTTTTTTTTTTGTTTTCAATCGCCAATACGACCGCTCTTAACCACTTCCTATTGCATTGCCTGGGGAGAAGAAGTGGCGGAACAAATCCCCCAGCAGCACAGCTGTTTGTTCAGTTAGAAAACTTGATTCTAGTAGACATGCAAAGCAGTTAACATTACGAGACATAGAACATCAAATTTAACTACTTATTTACTTTTCAGCTAGCCACGCCAATATATCAATAAATAGAAAGTAATATAAAAGCAAAAAATTACCTACTAATGAAAACAAAATTTAACATCTAAATAAAAGCCTCCGGGCGTCAAGAGCGCGACAGCCTTACATTTATGCAATGCTAGGTTATGATAACCCACACAAATTATATACAATTTGTGTGGGTTATCATAACCTAGCATTGCACAGCCAACAATCAGAACCTTCGATAATGTAATGGAAATAGACTCTTTAAAAGCGCCTTTTACGAGCGTACACAATCATGAACAGTGCAAAATTTTAGCATGTCTAAATGAAATCACGAGGTATTTTATTACTTAAACACACTTAGGCCTCTGCTGATATACCGTGACTAAAGAACAAGTCATGCGTTGAATATAATCGTATAGTTATATATAAGTGTGCGTATAAATTACACACGCGCTTGTATTACAAGAGGAACATGGGTTTGTGAAGCGTCTTCACAATTATCTGAAAAAGTTAATTATGAATAACTGAATAAACAATTTCATTAAAGTCTTCATCTTGTAACAAAGGATTTATTATAATAGCTTGGATGAAGGGAAAAGTAAAATGGTAATATAGCATGATGTCTTGTGAAGCCGTACGAAGGAGCTGAGCAGTTGTGTTGCGATGTTGCGTTGTGTTGTTGTCGGGAGTTTGGTCAATCAATCTCCCTCTGGCGCAGCATCGTTGATCGTGTTGTTGGGTTTAACATCACATCACCTCACTCAACTGCCGTCTTCCTTCCTATTCACTCAGTTTATTTTTATAGTGAATAGGCTTTTAATAAACTAGCGCGCTTTACCATCAACGATTGTATCACTGCTTACCATCAGGCGGGATTGCGGTCAAGTACTAGTTTATGATTATAATAAAATAGATATATATATAGCTGAATGTATGAACTTGTTGAACGTTGTCCTTGCGTCAAAATAACTACGTGAGAACTGAACACCGTACTACAATTCTTGCAAATGAATTTCATTTCATTTCCTTCGTATTTTCTACGAACCCAAATGCAGGAAATTCATGTCGTTTTTTCGACAATTTTGATTTATGTTGAATGACCAGTTTCATGGGCGTTCCCAAGGAACTTTTTAAGTAGCTGACTTCAACTGATTGAAGGCAGGGTAAATGGACTTGTTTAGCTAGTGTACATAAAAAAAAAAACGTAAATTGTTGGGGCGATTCTTTCACAGAAGAAGTTATAACCGTTTTGCAGTAGATCCTGGAAAATTATTTTAAGCAGAAGCGATTTAATTTTAATAAAATAAAAATGCTACCATAGTAAAATTTACGGGTCTTTGCCCTACACACTACACTACAAATACCTAATGTTTTATGGAGATGTGTATGATAAAATAACCCCGGGCGATCTGACCCCCCCCCCCTCCCCCTCCCTCTAGGTCAAAAGCAGGGTACGCCCATGATCAGCTTCATTACTACACCGTTAAGCAGAATCAGCTTACAACCTTTCCACAGACACAGGACACAGGCCCTCTCTTGCACCACGCAGACCCAGAGCGGGTTGGTAGATGTCCCACCGTATACTAATTCATTGCATACAGTACAGACACACACATGACGTCATGACCAGACACATCATAGACAGTGGGATCTTAATTCCGTATTCCAGAAGGAAACTCAAGCATTGATCTCTGTTTAAGCATTACCTACTTAAAACTAGTTTCAACCAATCAAATGGCTTGAAACGAGACTTAAGTAGAGCTTGAGTTTTGAGTGACGTCCTGTGATACGGACCTTAGTCATCATCATCATCTCAGCGTTAATCCCAGTCGCATCCATAGCTTTTCAGCTTTGGAGTCTGGGGTTGTCTTTACCGGTCTAACTGCTGATTTTTGGTTAAACTTTGATATTTTCCGTGAAGCGACTGCCGTCTGACCTCCACAACCCGAAGGCGATATCGATTGTTATACTTTCGAGGGCTCCAACAACCCGTTACGTTCCGAGGCACGACCAGACCAGTGCAAATATTCATATTCATGCATACAAATATTTGCACTTTGCGGGGATCGAAACCGCGCCTCCTTGCTCAACGGCCGCGTTCGCTATCGCTACGCCACGGAGGCTGTCACAGTGGGGTTTTAGTAACGGGGCCCAATTTTTACTCTTTGTATACGGAACGCTAAAAATAAGTGGTCATGTTATATTTTTTTAGGGTTCCGTGCCTTAAGGGTAATACGGAACCCTATTCATGAGACTTCGCTGTCCGTCTGTCCGTCCGTCTGTCACCAGGCTGTATCTCATGAACCGTAATATCTAGACAGTTGAAATTTTCAGAGATTATATATTTCTGTTGCCGCTATAACTACAAATACTAAAAATAAAAAGAATAAAATATTTAAGAGGCGCTCCCATACAAAAAACGTAATTTTTTTGCCGTGATTTGCTCCATAGAAATAACGGATAAGTATATGTATGTAGATAGACGCTTGAAATGTTCACAGAATATTTGGTTACAAATTTAAATTATTCAATATTTATATTAAAGAGGGGCTCCCATATAACCAACGTGATTTTACGGAACCCTTCGTGGGCGAGTCCGACTCGCACTTGTCCGGTTTTTTTTATTTCATGAAATTACCAAAGTTACCAATTGTTCGGCGCTCACATCAATTCACAAAAACATGAAAAACCCGAATACCAAACCCACTTTTTTCACACTTTACAACGAAATTTATGAATGAAAAATTTACCTGCGCGTGAGTCGATACTATCATAATTCGTTGAATTAACTTTGTACGTAACCACATGCCTTCCAATAGTTATTTAACACTAATACATATTCACACATTCGCTCATTAACTAAGTTTATTGTCTGTGAACATTGTTTCATGATGTATTGGTGTATGTTGATAGATGGCGTTATGTCATTGACAAGCAGCAAGTTTTATTTAATTTTACCACTGGTCAGTGACAGAGAAGTAGATCAAGGCTGGGGAATATACATATAAGCAAATAATAACAATAATATTATTTTAATAACATAAAACAATGTCAACAATAGTAGTTTGTAGATACACTTGACTTATACTTTGAATTCAGTGGAGAGGCGTACGAAGAGGCTGATTGGCGTCCCAGATTTAATTCAAAACGGTCTCCAAAGCCTGGAGCACTGGTGTAGAGTAGCCAGCCTTTCGGTGTTCTATAGGATGCATTTTGATTTTGAGTGTGCGAGGGAATTGCATCCACCATCGGACAACCCGTCGTACGGCGAGTTTCCACTCTTACGTTGTTAACACCGCTACGATCCGGACGAAGCGTTTCGCCTCCTCTTTTATACCGCGTACATTGTGGGACTGGAACAATTTGCCTGCGGCGGTATTTCCATCGGACTACAATTTGAGTGTCTTCAAGGCTAGAGTGAATAGGCTCTTAATAAACTAGTGCGCTTTACCATCAACGACTGCGTCACTGCTTACCATCAGGCGGTATTGCGGTCCAGCACTAGTTTAACATTTATAAAAAAAAATACTAATTATCAAACCAGCAGTTTCAGTAGCTTCACAGAAAACATAATTTATTTACTAAGTACTATTCTGAGGTCTGCTCGCTTAGCTCGTAGTTTCCAAACCGAGTCAGGCGTCTTACTTTATGTTACATTATGTAAAGAAAACCCTGTCCGATCCGTGAAGGTATTGTCAGGTATCGATAACTGATTCTAAACAAACCCCGCAATCCTGCGCATACTTTTCTAAAGCAAAACTTAAAAAAAAACCCCTAAAAAACTAAATATTATTTCGCAAAAAGAGGTAACTTAATATATGTGCGTAAACAACCCCTTCCGCGGGCGGCGGGGGGCAGGGCACGCGGCACCTGTGACGTGGTCGCATCGCTATTCGCTTATAATAATACTGGTGTTGTCACTTTTTTAAAAATTACCAATTTTCGGGGAAATTGGAATTAATTCCCGGGAAAAAAAGGATTATTTCAAAATTCATTAGTATTGTTACTATGATGATTATGTAAAATTTTATATTATATTTGGTCATATGTTTACCTAACCTTTATTATCCTTATGGGTCGGACAGGGTTTTCTTTACATCCATACTAATATTATAAATGCGAAAGTAACTCTGTCTGTCTGTCTGTCTGTCTGTCTGTTACGCTTTCCCGCTTAAACCTCTCAACCGATTTTGATGAAATTTGGCACAATCAATCTTTAGACCCTGAGAAAGAACATAGGCTACCTTTTATCCCGGAAAAATTTGATGTTCCCGAGGGCAATCTAAAAAGCGCGATATAACCGAACTCCACGCGGGCGAAGCCGCGGGCGGAAAGCTAGTATTGTATAATTTCATCACTTCTATTCTCAAAATGGTGAAGGAAAACATGGTAAGAAAACCGGTGTTCTGTAGGAGAAAATAAAAATTTGAATATATGAGATACTAGCTTTCCGTCCGCGGCTTCGCCCGCGTGGGGTTCGGTTACATCGCGCTTTTTAGGTTTCCCTCGGGAACATCAAATTTTTTCGGGATAAAAGGCAGCCTATGTTCTTTCTCAGGATCTAAAGATTGTCTGTGCCAAATTTCATCAAAATCGGTTGAGAGGTTTAAGCGGGAAAGCGTAACAGACAGACAGACATATAGACAGACAGACAGACAGAGTTACTTTCGCATTTATAATATTAGTATGGATTAAACAACTCACCGCCGGGTTAGGTGGTGGATTACTCGCCAAGGTGAAGTCTGCAGTGAGACCCATATAGTATACGATTTTTTTTTTGTTATATTTTAAATTTGACCGCGATCCGGTCTGGTGGTAATCAGTGATGCAATCGTTGATGGTACAGCGCGCTAGTTTATTAAGAGCCTATTCACTCTAACCTTGAAGACACTTAAATTTTAATCTGACGGGAAGACCGCTGCTGGCTAATTATATCTTTCGTTTTTGGGTTCTAGACTACAACGTTCACCCTTTATAAGCCTACAATTTTTAGCGCCACTACACTGCAAGATTTTTAAGGCTTTTCCACCATTTCTAGACTAATTCAATACTCCTTCTGCCTGCCACCTTAACTTTAAAGTCATGGCAAACAGTCGGTAACCTGATAGCTCGATGGACAGCCGCACCACAGATTCCCATCTGTATCAGTTACAGCGCCATGTCGACGGACCTGTGTTTACAGCCTTGTTTTAACGCTCTGCGGGTTAAATGCAGTGGATTTATTGACTACTAGTCTCTGCCCACGACTTCGTTCGCGTAATTTCCTAATATTCTGCTTCCTACTAATATTATGAATAAATTTATGAGGATGTAATTATGAGGATGGCGGAGGCGGGATTGCGGTCAAGCACTGGGCTTGACCGGAATCCCGCCTGATGCCTATTCAGTATTCACTCTAGCTTTGAAGACACTCAAATTGTAGTCCGACGGAAACACCGCCACAGGCATATTGTTTCAGTCCCTAGATGTATGTATGTGGTATAAGAGGCGAAACGCTTCGTCCGGGTCTTAGTGGTGTTAACAACGTAAGGGTGGAAACTCGCCGTACGACGGGTCGTCCGATGATGGAAAGGAGATGGGGGAATTAAATCATGCAATTCCTGCGCATACTTTCATAAATGCATCCTATAGAACACCGACAGGCTGGCTACTCTTGATGCTCTTGATCCACAGACTTGATACACGGACTGATGATGGTCCTTGAGTTAATCCCAGTCGCATCCGAAGGTTTTTCAGCTTTGGAGTCTGGGGTCCGCTTTACCAGTCTCAACTGCTGATTTTGGCTAAACTTCGATATTTTCCGTGAAGCGCATGCCGTCTGACCTCCGCAACCCGAAAGCGGTATCAAAGCATTGCAGTTAGACCAATTGTTGGACTTTTAAGGGCTTCAACAACCCGTAACGACTGTCATTAGATATTCGTATGGCAACCGGAACTAACGGCCTAACGTGCTTTCTGAGGCACGACCAGACCAGTGCAAATATTCATATTCATGCATATAAATATTTGTACTGTGCGGGAATCAGACCCGGTGTCGCTACGCCACGGCGGCGGCTGGAACTAGGAATAAGACATATAATATTTTTCATCACGATAAACCTTCGGGAACAAATCTTATATCCGGGGCGTAGCTAGTATGTACTAATGCGAAAGTTTGTGAGGATGTGCGTATATGTATTGATGGACAGATTCTTGTTACACTTTCACGCAAGAACTACTGAACGGATTTGAAAAACCCGTTCAGTAGTCCGCACCTGTGGAAAATTTGTGTATTTTTAGATGCCATGTTTTAAATCACGACTAAACTGCGAATAGAGTATCTTAATTTGACAGGACTAAACAAATATTTTATCTTGTGTCCTTTTCTAAATGAAATAGAAAGAGGGAGATGCAATAAACTTAAATTTAGTTTAGTTTGTGGACAAGGGAATCGTCGCCAATATTTAAGGAGCGCCTGCGTATCTGACCTCAACCTAGTTATTAGGTAAGATGATATCACTTGAGTTGTTCTCAGACTTTAAGGCTACTGAGATCTAGGGAAGTAAGAGCACGCTAGAGTTATCTTGCAGTGTAGTTATCACGCTAATTTCAGTTCTATTTTAGGGGAAGTAGATATATTTTTAAATAATGTGCCAGTCCCATCATATTTATTGTAAACTATGCCATCTACTTACAAAACTCAATCTAAATTTGCTTCCAACGTTATTAAATAAACAAAAAATAAACTGATAACAGTATTTGTTGTATTTTTTTATCTCTCTTTATTTAATTTAGTTACTTTTAGAGGACTGTGTATGCCAGTCCCATCGTACCTAACGCAAAACTTAACTAAATCTTAACCTAATAGAATTAACTTAAAATAAAGTAGGTGGTGGTGGTTATTAAGTAGGTGTGGACAATGTGTGATGGAAAGTACCAACATCATATCTATTTACTTGCAACTCTTTAACCAATTTTTCTCTTTCAGACTGCAATCTGATAGGTACATTCCATCAATAAGTGTGAGACAACCTCGTTAGAAGCGGCAACAGAAATACTTCATCTGTAAACATTTCGACTCTCTAGGAATTGTGGTTCACGAGATAAAGCCTGGTGACCGCCAGACAGACTGATAGCGGAGTTTCAGTAAGGTGCACTGTTTTGTTACCTTTAGATACGGAATCCTAAAAATCCTTGTTTTGTAATAAGGAACAAATCCTCCTCCTCAATTCATTCTTCTCATTACTAAGGTTCGTGAAATCCCTGTGGAATTATCCTCTTCTTTACAATAGTTCGCCATATCGCCATTTGTTACGATCCCTGGCCGCTAGTACAGCATCATGCAGGCCGGTGTCCAGAGATGAACGAATTTGGTCAGTCCACTGTATTGGACTGCGACCTCTAGAACGTCTTCCACCCACCTTCCCAGTAACCATCAGATGTTCGAGGTTGTCTTCATCCTTTCTGGCAATATGGCCAAAATATTCAAAAAAATTTCGAAGGCAGACAGAGGAGAGTCTGATTGTGACACCCAATGAATAAATCCCTGTCTAATAATATCACTAGTAATAACTTGGATCATAAATATTTCATACTATTTGCAATCGATTTTAATCTGCGAATTAAAATAGCGATTTATACTCGATTTGATCAAACTCAACTATCGATTCAAAATATCTATCGACTAACTTTTCCATTAGAATCGCCTTTGAATAGTAAACAGGTTACATTTATCGGCATATATCAGATTTTGTTAGAAAATGCGCAAAATTATCTAGACGTAGTTTATATTCTAGTATAGCAATAAATATTGTTGCTAAATTGATTTAGTAGAATGTAAACAGCAATAGATTTAAGCAAGATTTAAGGCTAAATTATATTATTCATTTCTCTCGGACAATAGCTACAAAAAGTGTCTTTAACATTATGTTGTGGCAGAATGTATAGAATTTAAAAAAAATAACGTCATACTAGATAAAATGACATTCTTGCAAATAATTAAATCATAATTCTAAAAACATAATCTCCTATAATGTTGCAAAGAAGAACCAAAGTCACCGACATAGCTCTTCGAGTCGCTAAAATTAAGTGGCAGTGGGCGCGGCACTTTGCTCGTACCTAGAACCGATGGCCGATGGGGCAGTAAGGTTCTGGAGTGGCGGCCACGCACCGGAAGATGTAGCGTAGTGAGGCCCTCAACATGGTGGACCGATGACCTGGTGAAGGTCGTGGGAAGCCGATGGATACGGGCAGCACAAGACCGGTCATCGTGGAAAGGTTTGGGAGAGGCCTTTGTTCAGCAATGGACTTCTATAGGCTGAAGAAGAAGAATCTCCTATAATGTTGAACTTCGAGAGGCAGTGGCCTGAAAACCTTAATCTACCACCTGGGCCCAATAGGAGTTGGTAAATATCACATATCTTCATAGTTTTGTTTCTAGGATATGCCAGTTTCATTGAATAATGATATTATCCTTCACCATGCAAAGCCTGACACTTATCATTAAAAAAAAAGGATATTAAAATAATTTAACCATCACTGCTCCCAGAACGGTTAACGGTGTTTTTTTATGTAGGTAGGATTTTTATACCACTTTGGTGACAGAAAACTGCAAGAGGATGTATCATAATACTTATGCTGTGTATGGGATCGCCAAAACGCAAAAAGCAAGCATCGATCAATGCCCAGAATCTCAGCACAAGAAAAATAAATCTCCCAGCATTTAAATAAAATTACAGACCACCATTATTTTTATTTAACAGCCAGTAAACGTATCTAATTAAACGATCGTTAAATCTGGAAGTTAAAGCTCAACCTTTAATGTATCCGCTGTTTATCACAACGCGTTAATTGCAAAAAGCTGACTGAGAGAACCTAGCGGTGCTTTGTAAACAATGAGATTACTTCTTGTGAACTTATTAGTAACTTGTAATATTTCATAGCATTTAGAATACTTCTAGTTTTATCTTCTTCTTCTTCTTCAGCCTATAGATGTCCACTGCTGGACAAAGGCCTCCCCCAAGGCTTTCCACGATGACCGGTCTTGTGCTGCCCGCATCCATCCGCTTCCCGCGACCTTCACCAGGTCATCGGTCCACCTTGTTGGGGCCTCTCTACGCTGCGTCTTCCGGTACGTGGCCGCCACTCCAGAACCTTACTGCCCCATCGGCCATCGGTTCTACGAGCAATGTGCCCTGCCCACTGCCACTATCACCATCTAGGGTCTACCATTTTCTTTTTGCTCCTCATAGGTGTCTGTTGCCCTATACCCTAATTGCGCAAGACACTGTTACTATAAGTTGGAATCATCTTGAAGCTTATTGCTAGTCCATTGGTCCATATGTTCGATAAATGTTTCTGCTCACTGTCGATTCGACAACGTAAATAACGCAATGAATGTTGCTGAACTGTCAAAATGAATCCCATTTCTAGGTACTGATAATATGTTACGTACCCTACCCACGTACGTACGTTACCCTACTGGTGTGGGCGGCGGGGTGTCAGTCTCTTACTAACTGATCTAGTGTCAGCCCCCTAATTGGCGAACATATTTTTGTCATATGATTGCGACTAGTTGGGATCGTTTGGACCGAACGATCCAATGGGCGGTCAAACGATCCCAACTAGTAGCAATCATTTGACGAAAATGTGTTCGCCGATTAGGGGGCTGGTCTATGCTAGGTAAGTACTTACATACAGCAAAGAAGTTCAATGTTAAAATCAAAAATGATGGCTGTGGAAAATATTAAAAGACGATTTGAAAATAATCGCGGTCGCCATGTTGGATTTTCGTTTTGACCACGCACGCTATGGACTTAGGTACTTTCGAAAATCATAAAATCAATTGGCAGTTTTGACAGGAAAGCTTTTAAAATATTTATAGTGTCGTTTACTAAATAAAAGCGCGTGATCTATGTGTTAAAAAGTGTTAAAAATTAACGTATCCAGCATTAGCGCATTCCCCGAGTACTTATATTATTTACTAAATTATAGACCGTATCAGCTTCACACCATTTATTTTATAGTTCTATCATGACGACAGACAGCGCATCATGTGTTGGTTGCCAAGGTAGGTATACAACCTCCAACACGCCTCCTCAATCTACTACATGATGAGTTACACAAATTAGAACCAAAAACGCTAACTTGATTACATATAGAAGTTATAAATCCAACGCGTCACATTAACAAAACAAAACAATATCAAAATTAAAAATAACCATTACAACAGATAGGTATAAAACTCAAATTACAAATCCTAAACCTAACTGTACTTGCCCGCCCTCTTAATGGGTAATTTTTGTACAATCTGTTTAAGTTTTGGGCCTGGCAGAGACTTCGTTAACATGTCTTCTAACATCTCTTGAGTACACAAGTATTGTACATCAATCGCCTCCTTAATCAAGGCTTCGCGGACAAAATGATACCTAATATCTATATGTTTTGTTCTATTATGGTTCATTTTATTTTGCGATATTTTATGTGCTGACTGATTATCGTTAAAAATAATCGTTGGTTTGTCGCAAGCATTTTTAGTCAAACTAGACAACAAACCTCGCAAGTAAATTGCTTCTTTAGCAGCCTGACTGAGTCCTATGTATTCTGCCTCAGTCGAAGACAATGCTACACATCGCTGCTTGCGACTCTCCCAAACTATTAAATTATCGCCTAATGTAAAAAGCATTCCTGTGAAGGACTTTCGATCGAATGATCCCCCCCAATCAGCGTCAACGTACCCGCGCATCTCTAAGTTACCGGATTTTCGGAAGACAAGCGCAAAATCAGATGTCCCCTTTATGTATCGCAACACCCGTTTAGCACAATTGAAGTGGGTCTCATCATAGCACGAATTGAATTGAGACAGTAAACTGACAGCATGTGCTATATCAGGCCTAGTAGTTTGAGCCAGATAATTCAGACATCCTATCAAACTTTGGTACGGCAACCTACAACCAGGCTCAGCTTTTTCTAGCTAGATGCCTACCTCCATTGGGGTATTGACTGATTTGCAGTCTGACATTTTAAATTCCTTCAATACATTCAGGACATACTGTTCTTGATCGAGATAAATAGTTCTCTTATCTCGTCGTAACCTCATACCTAGTACGTGCCTAGCTTCGCCTAAGTCTTTCACTTTAAACTTTTTGAGCAGCCCGTTTTTCAAAGCTTGCTTCTCTTTATCCTGCTTTGGAGGACATAATACAAATATATCATCAACATAGATAACTACCACTATCCTATCTTGACCTATTATCTTTTGATATAAACAGGGCTCTATCTTTGATTGTATAAAACCTAAATTAAGCATCTCCTTATCTAATTCGCTAAACCAAGCATTAGAGGCTTGCTTCAATCCATATAATGACCGTTGTAGTTTACAAACTTTGTTTTCCTGACCTTCGGATATAGCGCCCTCTGGCTGAAGCATGTAAATGTCTTCCTTTAATTTTCCATACAGGAAAGCAGTGGTAACATCCCACTGGTCAATGGTCCACTCGTATTCTGCAGCTAGTGAGAATAACAAGCGAAGCGTAGAGTGCCTCACGACGGGAGAATAGGTTTCATTATAATCAATTCCACGTACCTGTGCAAATCCTTTAGCTACCAACCTCGCCTTGTATTTCAATATGTTACCATCACTATCTCGCTTGATTTTGAATACCCATTTGTTCTGTATAGGCTTCTTATCGCACGGTAGATTAACTAACGTCCACGTTTGGTTCTCCTTCAACGAGTTGAGCTCATCGTTCATGGCCTTCTGCCATAGCTCACGATCAGGCCTTGACATTGCCTCATCCATTGTCGTTGGATCGCCATCAATATCTGCGATAGCTTTTCTTTCAGCTTCGGCTTTCGCACATGTGCATCTGTAGTCTACATTATTCCTTGGACGTAAGTTATATCTTGGCGGGTTTTCACAATCGTTGTTTTCAGATTGTAATATAGGATTGGTACTTGCTTCTTGAGCTTCCTGTCTTATTTCATCAATAGTTTCTTCAAAAACGTCTTCATTGCTTCCTTCACTAACGCTGTGAATTTCCTCACATGCAACCTCAGGTTCAACACGTTCCTCCTCTGTTGAAATAGGAACGACTGAGTTCTTCGTCACTTTCATATCGCCTCCAGGAAAAACATTTTCTAAAAATTGGACGTCTCTCACAACTGAAAATTTTCCAGTCTTTGGTTCTACCAGTTTGTAACCTTTCGTGGTCTCGCAGTAGCCAACAAATATTAGAGCTTCAGTTTTCGTGTCTAGCTTCTTTCTCTTTTGTTTTGGTTTCAGAGCGTATGCCAAACATCCGAATACTCTCAGATGACTCAGATCTACTTTCTTACCAGACCAGAGTTCCTGTGGTACTTTTCCAGTGACAGCCTTCGTTGGGCTTAGGTTTTTTAAGTATACAACTGTTCCGACTGCTTCTGCCCAAAATCTTTTGCCCAAATTGGCTTCAAAAAGTAATGTTCGCGCTTTCTCAATGATTGTTCTATTCGCTCTTTCAGCCACGCCATTCTGCTCCGGCGTGTATGGAACTGTCTTTTGATGTTTTATACCAGCTAACTTCAAATGCTTGTCGAAGGCATCGTTGCAAAATTCTTTGCCATTATCCGATCTCAAGCACTTGATCATCTTGCCAGTCTCATTTTCTACTTCCGCCTTATACTCACGGAACTTGTTGAGACATTGACTTTTGTTTTTTAAGAAATAGACGTGCGTCTTTCGCGAGAAATCATCAATAAATGAAAGCATATACAGCGAACCAGCAAAAGATGGCTTTTCCATTGGGCCGCACAAATCTGTGTGCACAATCTCCAATAAATCATTTGCTCGAGTGCCTTGTTTTTTGAATGGACTTTTGCATCTCTTTCCATTTATACATGGAACACACGGCTCTATTTTGTCCGTAGTTTTGAATTCTATTCCAGATACCATGTTTTTCAGGGTGATCATGTACTTTTGTCCTAAATGAGCTAGTCTCCTGTGCCATAAATTCGACAAAACTTCATTCGATGTTGTTAAATTAACCACAATATTGCTGTTTTCAATCAGTTTAAAAATTCCACTAACTTCTTTGCAAGTGGCAACTTTGCGGTCATTTTTATCTTTAATCAAACATCCATGCTTGTCAAACTCAACTTTGTACTCGTCTCTTACGAGATCACTCACTGAGATTAGGTTCATCGACAATTCGGGAACATGCAGGACATTATTCAATTTGAGTTTCTCATTTTTACTCACAATCAGTGCTGCATTGCCCTTTCCAACTACTGATATCTCATCACCACTAGCAACTTTTATCTTACAGTCGCCTTTCTGTGCCTTATATTGCACTAGTTTGTTCGCATCATTCGTCATATGGGTAGAACAGCCACTATCAACATACCAGGCGTTTTTATTTACGGTATCGGCAGTACCCATGCAAATATTCGCAGTTTTCTTGATGCCATTACATTCTGATGCTTTGTGTCCAAATTTGTGACACTTGAAACATTTGTATGTCGCTGGTTTCCGAGCAGTGTTGTTGTTGCTCTTCCTGTTTTGAGTGGTAAAAGCTTGCTCACCAGCCCCATTACACACTTCGGCTTGTCTGTTGCCTTCTTGTAGTAATTTGGTCTTTACTTGCTCTAGTGTTACCTCTTTACCACTATTATCGATGGCCATCACGAACGGGTTGTATTCGCTCGTTAAGCCAGCCAATAGTATTGAAATAAGCCAATCGTCTGATACTTTTGCGTCTATATCATTAAGCTGCTGTGCCAGGTGTACTATATCGCAGATGTATTTTTCCATACTTGAATAACTTTCCAAACGACACTGCCATAGTTTACGTTGCAGCAAAATTCGCCTGCCCCAGCCTTGATCCTCGTAGGCTCTGCACAAGTTTTGCCATACCTCGCGTGCGGTTTTTGCTTGGTACACGTGCGCAAAACATGTAGGCTCAATAAGCAGACATATAGTTGATCGTGCCTTCCTATCACTGTCTTTTTGTAAATCACTGATATAAATTTCTGTTTCCACAACATCCCACAAGTTTTTGGATTCGAGGAGGTTTTTCACAACGAATTTCCACGATGTAAAATCATTCGCTCCTTGCAGTTTTTTAATTCCGCAATAGGAACCAGAAACAGAATTTTCATCACACATTTTTTTACTTTTTGACAGTATTGTTTTTTCACTGTCAATAACGTGACAATCAGTATTATAAAGGAAATATTTTTTACGATCACTTTTAATAATATTTACTCGGGTACGGAATGGGAACCATAACCTGTTAAAAATTAACGTATCCAGCATTAGCGCATTCCCCGAGTACTTATATTATTTACTAAATTATAGACCGTATCAGCTTCACACCATTTATTTTATAGTTCTATCATGACGACAGACAGCGCATCATGTGTTGGTTGCCAAGGTAGGTATACAACCTCCAACAAAAAGTGCATTCAGTAAATAATTCATAGAGAACATTGAAATATCGCAGCATAGTGGCCACATCATAACTTTGCTTCAAATCTCTCTCATAGACGGTTCACGCGGCCGTCTTTTTCAACTGTTATTGGTGATATCCGCCATCTTTGTGAAATAAAATTTTTAATGTATTTCTATAATTTGTTAGACGTGTTATTGGTAAAATTGTGGTATCTATTTCACAGAGGCCATTGATCAAGAGTTGAGATAAAATCAATTTCCCTCTGTCTCTTACATGTATAATGAAAACTCATAGGTTTTTTTTTGTTACGTGACGTAGTCTTTTTTGGTTTAAATTTTGAAATTTTACAATCAGCTGTGAGATTGACAATCTGTTCATAAACTGTATGTGTTCCTAACCAAAATATTTTAAAAACAAATAATTAGAACAATGCGTTTCGATTCTATGTATTTGTTTGCGAATGACAATGCATGATCCCACGACGTACGACAAAGCAAAACCTAATACAGTAAGTGAGAATCGATAAACAATCGAATAATCTCGTCTCGAGGCACATCACTATCTGAATCCCACACGCGTCGTCCCAGAGATGTAAGTATGTCAAATGTATGCGTCTGAATTATGTATTTGACTACTGCAGTTGCGACATAAACTTACATACATAATGTTTCAATGTATACTGAAGTTATTCGAGTTGAAGGAATCTATTTGGTAGTAACGGATTTGAATTGAATACTGTTTTGAAGAAAATTGATTTCCACTATACTTAGGACAGTCAATTTGTATAGAACGTTATTTTTGTTTTTTTTTATTTTGTGTGGATGGATAGATTTTATGAAGAACAAAAGTTTTCCTTGGTATAAAGAAGTGTGTGTTTGGCAATGAGTGAAATCATAATATCAAAATAAAATGTCATTAATTCTACACTTTATTTGCGAAAGCATTAGTCAGAAGTTATTAGGGTACACTTTGTAATTAAAGTACAATATATGTAAATTGTGCTTTCTTACAGATAATTTGTACAACAACTGTTTTAATTAAATCAACTCATTTGAACTATCTATCTTCTAAATGTATGAAGCTTTTAAATAAATAAAATATTTAGTTTTTACGTAAGCTGCAATGTTAAAAACCTAAAAGAATCAGTGGTGGTCAGCATCTTCTTCTTCTTCATCATCAGCCCATTTATGTCCCCACTGCAAGGGCACGGGCCTCCATCAATAAAATGAGGGATGAAATGAGGGAGATTGGCGAGGGTTTTGGTATAAATTGCAGAGTTCTCCTTCTCTGTGTGCTGGTGACTTTGCGCGGAATTTACCTTAGTCGCCTTCTACGACATAAGAGTGAGGGTGGACTATTCTACTCTGCCGGGTAACACACGGCATTTAACTGTAAAACCAGTTCTGAAAGGTTTTCTAATAAGATCATTCGTTGTGTCAGCAGAGGGTTTTTTTTAATTTTACTGGGTTAAAATGGTTTCGGCCAAAATACGTAGCTGTGTTTGATTGTCTGTGAATGGTCATCATCATCCCAGCGTTAATCCCAGTCGCATCCGAAGCCTTTTCAGCTTTGGAGTCTGGGGTTCGTCTTACCTGTCCAACTGCTGATATGGCTAAACTTCGACATTTTCTATGAAGCGACTGCCGTCTGACCTCCACAACCCGAAGGCGACATCGAAGCATTGCAGTTAGACAAATTGTAGGACTTTTGAGGGCTCCAACAACCCGTAACGACTGCCACTAGATGTTCGTATGGCAACCGGGACCAACGGCTTAACGTGCTTTTCGAGGCACGACCAGACCAGTACAAATATTCATATTCATGCATACAAATACTTGCACTGTGCGGGGATCGAACCCGCGCCACCTTGCGCAGCGGCCGCGTCCGCTACCGCTACGCCACGGAGGCTGTCGGATTGTCTGTGAATGGTATATTAATTATTTTGTGACGATTTTCGTTATTATTTGGTTTTATTTTGTTATTTATTAAAATTGTTTAAATTCATCTCGAATATTAGATGTTTGCGATCTCTGGTTCTATGAACTCTTTTGGCTAAAGCTGCCACGAACAGCACCTTATTTGCGTAACACACATTACTCTCAGTTGAAATCATTTCGAAGCATATTGCTAATCCATCCATTGCTCTATATGTTTGAAAAATGTCTCTAATCACTGTCTACCAGACAATGTAAATGACGCACTGAATGTTGTTGAACTGTCAAAATCAAACCCATTGCTAAACTAATAATGTGTTACGTCATTACTCTACTGATTATAATTACTAATCAATTTGTATAACACGTAGGTAAACCCCTTATTATTACATATATCGCATGCAACCAGAAACCTGTGTTATGGCTTAAAACAACACTACATTATATAAAGCTACAGCGACGCAATAATTACGCATATTACAGCTCGGAACTACTAAACTAACGGTCGGTAACTACTCGTAAGGCTATCTAAGTACAGCGCAGGCGCACATAACGCGTGGTAAGATACAACATTGATGCATAGTGTTTACATATTGTATAGGAATGGGGGATAGAGATCCGTTAGTACCACTTATTACATTGTTGCGGGTTCTTTGGTGTATCTAGGTAGGTACTCACTCAAGTGTACCTAGACTAGACGCAGGTTGATTTATGAAGAACAGGTGATATGCTGACAGTTACAAAATACAAATACAAATATTTATTGGGACAAAAAATACATTGTTCAATTTCTGTGTATGTACATTAATTCTGCATTACAATACTAGGTGTCAATGTTTACAGCTTCCGTGGCGTAACGGTTTCGAACGTGGCCGCACATGGTGGCGCGGTTTCGATCCCTGCGCAGCACAAATATTTGATTGCATAAATGTGAATATTTGTACTGGTCTGGTCGTGCCTCGGAAAGCACGTTAAGCCGTTGGTCCCGGTTGCCATACGAACATCTAATGGCAGTCGTTACGGGTTGTAGGTGCCCTTAAAAGTTCAACAAAATTGGTCTAACTACAATGTTTCGATATCGCCTTCGGGTTGTGGAGGTCAGGCGGCAGTCGCTTCATGGAACATGTCGAAATTTAGCCTAATCAGCAGTTAGACTGAGAAACGACGCGACTGGGACTAACGCTGAGATAATGACGATGAGGAATAGATGGAACACTTCGTATAGCAGATGACACACACACAAAACTAAAATGATAAAGAGAAACGTGTACTGCATGTCGATTATAAGTTTTAAAGACTTAAGTATCCATTATGCCATATGCCATCAACGCGTCATACTTATGACACGCAAATGCTACATCTTGTAAGAAGAGTTTATTTACCGCACAACTAGCATACATACAGCTTCCCTATATCAATCACCGGGCTAGTGCCTGCCAGACACAACACCCCTCTGGTCGGAGGATCGTTTCTTTTCTATGGAGGATGAACTTCACACTCAGTTCCTATTACCTATATAAACAAATCATTTTCATCCAAATGGGCGTCAACCATGTGCTTTAGTTGTGGTGTGCTAAGACCGTAATGGAAACTCCACTTAGCACCCGATAATATGGCACACCGAGATGAAGAAAATGTTTGGCTTTGCAAAGCTTTACCTGTTTTGTGTACGTACTTCTTACTTCCTAATACTCGCTGTTAAAAGAAGTCAGAAGATCAATTATCGCATAACTTAAAACGTTCAAAATGTAGTCACAATTAATTACAAAGACTAAAAAAAAACAAATGACAATGACAAAGAATTGGCAAAATGTTGGGATGTTAGAGGTATTTTTGGCAGATTGTGACTGATTCCAAGCAACTCATTAAAATACAGACCACCAAAACTTTTAGTATTTTTTTAAATTATAAACTAGTGCTTGACTGCAATCCCGCCTGATGGTAAGCAGTGATGCAATCGTTGATGGTAAAGCGCGCTAGTTTAGCCTTGAAAACACTTAAATTGTAGTCCGACGGAAACACCGCCGCTGGAAAATTGTTTCAGTCTCTCGATGTACGTGGTATAAGAGAGGAGATAAATCGCTTCGTCCTGATCGTAGTGGTGTCAACAACGTAAGGGTGGAAACTCGCCGTAGGATGGGTCGTCCGATGATGGAGGAATTAAATCATGCAATTCCTCGCACCTCGCACCAAAATGCAAGTTTTTAAAATGTATTTTAAAATGCTCAATGTTTCCAGCAGACCAAGAATTTTAGCGTGGCCGTCCACATGCAAATGTTAAATTAATAAGCAAACAGCTTTGTATGCTCAGTGTCCTCGCAATCTAAATATGGAGAATATTTCACTCACACGCCTGCTAAATGGATTAATTATGCAAATAACATTACGTGGTACAATGATCGCCTCTGTCGCTGCCCGTGACATCATAATAAGAGGCGTGATGGTGCATCGAACTAAATGCACGCTATTTACATGTTTTTCTTTGAGTAAAGTTGTTGATTTATATCGATTTCTCTTATAACTTCAATACACATTTGCTAGTGAGAAGAGACTCATTCAAGCGTGGGTAAAGCTATGAGGTTTTAGCGATAAAATTATATGCGCCCTGCGGTTTTAAAAACCCGCATAAGGTTCGATCATCAAATCCATTGCGTGCCTTTTTTTTATATATTATAAACTAGCGCTTGACCGCAATCCTGCCTGATGGTAAGCAGTGACGCAATCGTTGATGGTAAAGCGCACTAGTTTATTAAGAGCCTATTCACTCTAGCCTTGAAGACACTCAAATTGTAGTCCGACTGAAACACCGCCGCTGGCAAATTATTCCAGTCCCTCGATGTACGCGGTATAAAGGAGGAGGCGAAACGCTTCGTCCGGATCGCAGTGGTGTCAGAAAAAATAAAAAAAAAAAAAAATATCCATCTATGGATGTTTTCTGGATGGATCTTTCAACATTGGCACTAGCGACTCATCATCATCATCTCAGCGTTTATCCCGGTTGCATCCGCTGCTTTCGCGTTGGAGCCCGGGGTCCGCTAAAATGTGTACCGTAATGTAATGCCATGTTGTACCGACTCCTATAAAGAATGGAGACTCTGTTCTCGAAGTTGTTGACAGTTACGTGTACCTGGGACAAACTATCCAGTTAGGAAGGTCCAACTTCGAGAAAGAGGTCAATCGTCGAATCCAACTCGGCTGGGCTGTTTTTGGGAAGCTACGTAAAATCTTCTCGTCCGAAATACCGCAGTGTCTGAAGACAAAAGTCCTCGACCAGTATGTGTTGCCAGTGATGACTTAAGGAATTGAGACGTGGTCGCTAACAATGGGCCTTATAAGAAGGCTCAAAGTCACTCAAAGGCAATGAAGAGGGCTATGCTTGGGGTTTCACTGCGCGATCGAATCAGGAATGAGGAGATCCGCAGAAGAACGAGAGTAACCGACATAGCCCGAAGAATTGCAACACTAAAGTGGCAGTGGGCTGGACACAATGCCCGTAGGACCGATGCCCGGTGGGGCCGACGGGTTCTCGAGTGGCGACCACGCACCGGAAGACGTAGCGTGGGTAGGCCCCCGACAAGGTGGACCGACGACCTGGTAAAGGTCGCGGGAAACCGCTGGATGCGGGAGGCGCAGGACCGGTCGTCGTGGAGAATCTTGGGGGAGGCCTATGTCCAGCAGTTGACATCTTTCGGCTGAAATGATGATGGTGATGACTATTATTTTAAAGTATGTACGGACGACAGCAGGTCAACCTATACCCAAAAACCGTTGAAAATCTAATAAAGAAATCTGACAGCTTGTAGTAGCTTGATGTGCTGTCGTCTGTACATATTCTTCGTTCGTCATAAATAAAACAAAATTGATACATACTTTTTTAACAAACATTTTATTTTTAATTCAAAACTAACTTCTAACGTAGTAGCAAACCACTCTTGTTTGAATTTTAGCTTCTCTTCCTGTATGAAGTTGCTTCATTTAAGTTTGATTTGTCCTCCATATCTTACATCGTTGAGAGTAGATCGAGTGTATGTCGGACAGTTATAATTTTGCAAATTATTAACCTCAATTTGTAGGCTGGTTAATATCATCACGTCAAAGCATCTCTGGGGCTCTGTCTTATATAATAGGGTTGTAGCTTTATGCTGAGCGATGGCCGTTTTGCGTGGATATGAGTATGACGCACTTTTATAACCAACCTGTACTTTTTTATGTTTGTGACGTTTTTGAATCATCTTTCCCGCAAATAAACGTATTTTCTTTATCTTTTTCAAATACAGCAATATTATTAGAAGAACTTATCATGTACCAATAAATTTTATTTAACACCCGACCTGACACTGCAATTTGCACATTCTTTGTAAAGCTACCTAGTCTAAATTTATACCTTACTAACCTCTTTCAATTACTTTTGGTCACTGAACTAATCTCCCCAAACAGCACCCCTAAAATACATAACACATTCATCCAACAGAAACACAAACCAAATAATTTTGAAGAATATTGCGGGTCCGTTGCTTTATACAAAGTTATTTTTTGTATATGCGAATCTCGAACACGTGTCCAGTATTTTTATGTAAAGAATTAATATACTTACAAAATTATAAAGAGTTATCATGAAAAATCACAAAGTTATGAGCTTGTTATGTTACCTGGTTGTCCCTACAAAAATATGGTCAACGCGCCGCTTGCCCTCTCGCGCCTGCAGCGGCGCAGCGCGGCGGGGGCCCTAGGACACTATGATCCGCTGTGAACTGTGTTGTACGCTCAGTAAGCACACTGCAACATTTTAAAAATATATTTGGGGAAAATTATAAGATGGTGAAAAAATTATTGGAATTGATTCAGTTGCTTATTCTGAACTAACTGTATTCAGGTTTCATATAAAGAAAAAATACCGTTGTATAGTCTAAAAATATGTCAGCTAAAAAACGTAAATCCATACTAATATTATAAATGCGAAAATATCTCTGTCTGTCTGTCCAGCTTTCACGCCAAAACTACTGAACCGATTTTGATGAAATTTGGCACAGACAATCTTTTGACCCTGAGAAAGGACATAGACTACCTTTTATCCCGGAACAATTTGATGTTCCCGAGGGAAATCTAAAAAGCGCGATATAACCAAACTCCACGCGGGCGAAGCCGCGGGCGGAAAGCTAGTATATAACCTAATGAATGTTATTGAACTGTCAATATGCTACTGAAATGTAATTAAATCGTTTATTATGCAATTAGAATTACTTTTACACGTCATATTTTTTTAAACTGGAGCCGGGACTACTTGTGGCCGGGATTTCCTAACTCTTCGGGACTATTGTATTTTTTCAAGTGCAGACATTAATAATGAAAATGTTTACAATAACAATATGTGTTTGCTTTGTACATATCTGTAAGTTACTGTTTTACTCAGTTACATTGATGTGTCATTATGTGATTTTAAGCTAATCTGCGCTGGCTGTACGTGGAGGAGAGGAATTGATGACGATTAATCGTCGTCATCTCAGCGTTAATCCCAGTCGCATCCGAAGCCTTTTCAGCTTTGGAGTCTGGGGTCCGCTTTACCAGTCCAACTGCTGATATGGCTAAACTTCGACATTTTCCGTGAAGCGACTGCCGTCTGACCTCCACAACCCGAAGGCGACATCGAAGCATTGCAGGTAGACCAATTGTTGGACTTTTGAGGGCTCCAACAACCCGTAACGACTGTCACTAGATGTTAGTATGACAACCGGGACCAACGGCTTAACGTGCTTTCCGAGGCACGACCAGACCAGTGCAAATATTCATTTTCATGCATACAAATACTTGCACTGTGCGGGGATTGAACCCGCGCCACCCTGCGCAGCGGCCGCGTCCGCTACCGCTACGCCAGGGAGGCTGTCAATTGATGACGATTAATGACGAAATAAATTACCGTAATAGTCCGTTCAACCTATTTTATTGAAATTCTTTTCAAACAAACGTTTAGGAGCTCAACCTTTAATTATAGACGATAATCTCTTACACGATAATTAATTACTAGAACAATTTATTCCAATTTCTTGTTCTAATACTCTAACAAGTAGGTACCTGCACTGAACGACCACGCCACCAATAAATCGATGCAACTACACGAGCCATTGCATCGATTATACCGATTATTAAGCAAAACACTCGGACGGAAACATCGAGATCATCACCCGACAAAAAGTGCCATATCTCATGCGCGTGCGCATATAAAGAGATGCGCTACATAATTTTCTTCGCATTACCTACTAATTACAAACGTCAAACGAAAAAATAAACGTTTTTATCGCGAAGCACTACTGTACATCGCGTTCGGATTAAAAAACATACAAAAATCCACTTTAATGCTGATTGATAAAGTTGATATTTGAATACGTGTTCTTCGATCCAGCATCTTACGCCTTAAGCTGATTAACCACGATCAGGTGATAAAACAATGGTAAGCAATTTAATAGTGAGATGATTTATGGCTTTCTATAACAAGTTGTTTGTTTGTTGAGGAATTAAAGAAGATCACGATAGTAATCATAAAACCTTCAACATGGATGATTCATGTCACCTTCTCACGTGATGAGGAGTGAAGCAGGCGCTAGCAAAACTATACAAAACTCTTGCCCCCTTATTCATCATCATCATTCGTCATTTTAGCCGAAAAAAGTCCATTGCTGGACATAGACCTCTTCCAAGGATCTCCACGACGTCCGGTCCTGCGCCTCCTGCATCCAGCGGATTCCCGTGACTTTTACCAGATCGTCGGTCCACCTTGTCGGGGGCCTACCCACGCTGCGTCTTCCGGTGGGTGGTCGCCACTGGAGAACCCGTTGCCCCCATCGGGCATTAGTCCTACGGGCAATGTGCCCGGTCCACTGCCAATTAAGTGATGCCATTCTTCGGGCTACGTCGGTTACTCTCCTTCTTCAGCGGATCTCCTCATTTCTGATTTAACCACGCAGTGAAACCCCAGAATAGCCCTCTCCATTGCCCTTTGAGTGATCCTGAGCTTTCTTATAAGGCCCATTTACAAAAGATGGATTTTATTTAGATCATGTTTAAACCACTTAAATGGTTATTGAATTATGCACTTAAATGTTATACAAATGCAATTCTTTATACAGTATGATAAATAACAGAGGGCGTTCCCTTAAACTCGTTAATATATATCATTAATGGATTAAAATAAAAATATCAGCATAGAAAAATAAGCATAAAAAAATCCAAATAAAAAAAAAATCTAATTGGAATTAAATTTGAAACCTCCTGTTTTAAATCAAAATAGTAGTCGTCATGTATAAAAAAATTGCGACGTTGCCGTCTTTCATGTTCGCGTGTACAGTGTGTTTCTTTTAATTTTTATTGAATATTTTCATATTGGAAAAAATTTTAAAACATTTTGTTTTCGAATGGAAATATTTTTTTTAGCATGTATGTATGCTATACTATTTCGGATTAACGGGAACGCCCTCTGTTAGTTAACATACTGTATAAAAATGACAGCTTAGTTCGGTATTAAGCTATTCGGTTCGGAAGTCGTGGTGGCCTAGTGGTTAAAACTCCAGCCTCTCAAGTATGAGTGCGCGGGTTCGATTCCAGGTCAGGCAAGTATCAATGTAACTTTTCTTAAGTTATATGTACTTTCTCAGTATATCTTGGACACCATGATGACTGAAGGTGAAGGAAAATATCTTGAGGAAACCTGGACTTTGGGTCTGTAATCACCAACCCGCATTGTCCAAGCGTGGTGATTACGCTCAATCCTTCTCTATATAAGAGGAGACCTGTGCCCGGCAGTGGGACGATAAAATGGTCCACGCAATTAGAATACAGGGTGGTAAAGACATCAACGCGCTGAGACCCTAGCGCAGAATATTATGTTGGGTTATCAAACAAATTTGCTGTGTTATAGAAAAGTTATCATCATCATCATCCGCCCAACCTTTTCTACATTGAAGTCAGCTTCTTGTCTAATCTAAGTATTTAACATGGAGCGACTGCCTATCTGACCTCCACAACCAAGTTATTAGTAAGACTTTATATAGGAAGACCTTTATACCTGGGGCTTTTATTTAGGTATGTAATAAGTTTTTACTTATTTACATTTCCATTTTAATGATTACTATTCCATTTTTTGTTTTTGCTTTTCTGGTATTTTGGCGTGGCTAGCTGGCATATGATAAATAAATTCATTGTTGTTGTTTTTTTTTCTTGTATTACTGTACCTACCTACATAGTATTGTATAAAGTAATGTGTTTTTTCTAAATGAACAGCTGTGCTGCTGGGGAGTTTGTTCCGCTACTTCTTCTTCCCAGGGAAAGCACTAAGTAGTGTTGATGGGTGGGCGTTTTAGGAGACTGTCTTATATAATATTGACGTTCAAAAAGTGCTGATTCTCAGCCTAATTTGAATAAATGACTTTTGAATTTGATTTGATTTTGACTGGTGGTCAGATTTTCTGACTTCTGACCACTCGTAACGACGCGACTGTCAAAGATCAGTCAAACAAATGACAGTCGGGACCAAAGACTTAATGTTCTTTCCGAGGTACGGATGGGGTCTCGGTATGTGTAAAGATGGTCACCCATTCTCAGTATAACCGCGGCAAGAGTAGCTTAACCTGATCGATCGATCTGTGCAGCTGTTATTATTTAGCCACGAGCCCCTTATAGAAAAGTACAAAACCTGAACTTTCAAAATGTATAGAACAGCATTTTTTTAGACTTACGTACCCAAAGGGTTCAAATGGAAAAGGTGGTATCGTCGCCCTTGCTGTTAAATTAGACCCCTGCTCTAATAAATGTATTTACATCACCTGATTGGCGCCAAAAGTTCATGCCCTCTGATTGGTCCAAACTCGTCGCTGCATCTAGGAACAGTGATGATGGCACTGAGCATCATATGAATCAGGGGCCAGCCGAAGACATGGACGTTAACTGCATCTTTTGTGATTTCTCTTATTCTAACGAAAAAGGAGGAGAAACATGGATCCAGTGCCAGGCATGTGAGCTCTGGGCTCATTAGGATTTGTCGTTAAATTAACTATTAGAAAACATTATTTACAGAGATAAATTATTTCTGGTTTCATACTTTTAATAAGGACCCCTGGGTGCCAAATTACCATCAGAAAACCAAGGTCCGCCATTTCTATATCATTAAAAATAAATATGTTTTTTCTCGTAAACTAAAAGACTTTCTTCATGATATATTTTTTAAACGTAACTCATTAAATTTAGAGCCCCCTGATAGCTCGTAAAAGTTTCCAAGGGTTTTAAAAATTATTTATATCTCTAAAGAAATTAGGGGGGGGGGGGGGCACAATACCACCTTCTCCCTGTACTTATTACTAAGAACCGAATGATAAATATTAAAATCTTGGATCATGAAATCTTCATAATAGCATGATTATTTAGTGTGTCTACTACCTCTTTTTGCGGATGGGAAGTCTGGAGGGAGCGGAAGGGCGTGTCAGAATTTTAGTGACTAAAACCCACCCGTGTCTCTACTACCCCTTTATTCATATACGTTGCTTAAAGGTAAACAATAAAGATTAAATTGTTGCCGAATTCCGTTCCCAGAAACATTGCAAAACTCTCAAGTCACTAAATCCCTTATCGGTAACCATTCCAAAGTCCGCCTGCATCCAGATAAATGAAACAATAGCTGTCCGAACATGACACGTGTGTTGTAACAATGTACCTACTGTGCATCCATCATGGAATCACTATGCAACGTATTTTATCGGTAGACAGTATCCGCCTACAGTTCCGGTGATTATTCTATGTGGCCGGCACTATTAGCACTTAGTATGGTTGTGGACACAAGTGTTGGAAGATATTTCTTTCTGGAATGTATTTGGGCACACGTGGCGTAGCGGTAGCGGACGTGGCCGCTGCTCAAGGTGGCGCGGGTTCGATCCCCGCACAGTGCAAGTATTTGTATGCATGAATATGAATATTTGCACTGGTCTGGTCGTGCCTCGGAAAGCACGTTAAGCCGTTGGTCCCGGTTACCATACGAACATCTAGTGGCAGTCGTTACGGGTCGTTGGAACCCTCAAAAATCCAACAATTGGTCTAACTGCAATGCTTCGATGTCGCCTTCGGGTTGTGGAGGTCAGACGGCAGTCGCTTCACGGAAAATGTCGAAGTTTAGCCATATCAGCAGTTGGACTGGCAAAGCGGACCCCAGACTCCAAAGCTGAAAAGGCTTCGGATGCGACTGAGATTAACGCGGAGATGATGATGATGATGATTTGGGCACAGTATGATTTCTGAATTGCCAGTTAGTAAATTATGATTAAAAATATACTTATTTTTAAACGCGCCGTCGACCCAGGCCTGTTCCTCACCAGGCGGCGAGCTTATGGGCCAGCCTTCTGGTCACGTTAAGAGTCTGAAAATAAAAATAAATTAATTTTATTTATAAAATTTGGTGTTTTGTGGCCCAATGTGTAAAATTATTTACCATAAGCTTTGGTATAAGCAGATGGTAAGACTGTTTTGAAAGTTTTGTAGCTATTTGAAGTTTATTCAGAAGACGAGACTCAGGAGAGAGTTTTCTCGGTGGTAGGCCATAACATCGGCTGCCGGCAGAAGTTACCACCCACCAGACAAAGTCTTGCCGCCAAGCGATTCGTCGTGTTCCGGCATGATGTCTGGTGAAGCCGTACGGGTCTGAGCAGTAATTGTGTTGCGATGTGTGCCGGGTACGTTGCGCCAAATGTTGTTGTGTCGGGAGTTAGGTCGTGGAGAGTCTCCAGATTAATCTCCCTCTGGCGCAGCATCGTTGGTCGTGTTGGTCTTGGGTTTAACATTGCATCACCTGGCTCAACTGCCGTCACCCTTCCTTTTCCTAAGTTTTTTAAGTGAACAGGCTTAATAAACTAGTGCGCTTTACCATCAACGATTGCGTCACTGCTTACCACCAGGCGGGATTGTAGTCAAGCACTAGTTTATAATTATTAAAAAAAAAAAAACCAATTCTTGTGGTCTGTTTGGTTTCCAAAATGAAATTAAAATGTAAAAAATCTAGTCACAATCCAGTAGGAGCGACAATAATTATCTTACTTAGAGGTGTTTCTGAGAGATTGAGACTCAGATTAGATTGTGAACCTTATTAAAACAAGAGAAATACCCAGGGGCCTTTTTTGTTGGGATGGAAAATCATCAAATGACTTCTCCCGCTGTGGGCGGAACGGAAGGGCGTGTCACAGACTTTTACTAACTAAAACCCATCCGTGTTTCTTCACTTAGCCTGCTATTTTTATAAATTTGTCATTCCCACACGATTTCATTGTCATTCCATTGCCATTGTACTAGTAAATTCGTAATCTACTAAAATCATAATGATCGATCAATTCGGTCAGTCGTTTCGTAATGGAATGGTGATAGAATGACATTGCCGTATTGCCAATATTATAAAACGCGTTAGTAGAAATGATTTTTTTAAAAGCTACTACTCAATTTGAACATTTATTAATATGGAGTGGAGTATCAGTGGTGATTGACCACTCTTCTTAATCTTCTTCAGCCTATAGAGGTCCACTGCTGGACAAAGGCCTCCCCCAAGGCTTTCCACGATGACCGGCCTTGTGCTGCCCGTATCCATCGGCTTCCCACGATCTTCACCAGGTTATCGGTCCACCTTGTTGGAGGCCTCCTTACGCTGCGTCTTACGGTACGTGGCCGCTACTCCAGAACCTTACTGCCCCACGGCCATCGGTTCTACGAGCAATGTGCCCTGCCCACTGCCACTCGAAGAGCTATGTCGATGACTTAAGTTCTTCTGCGGATCTCCTCATTTCTGATTTGATCATGCAGAGAAACTCCGAGCATAGCTCTTTCCATCTCCCTTTGTGTGCGGGCCTATTGTGAGCGACCACGTTTCAGATATAATGAATAATGGTGATAGAATGACATTGCCGTATTGCCAATATTATAAAACGCGTTAGTAGAAATGTTTTTTTTTTAACTACTATTCAATTTGAACATTTATTAATACGGAGTGGAGTGTCAGTGATTGACTACTGGAAAGACATAATGACGCAATTTTGTTAGTAGGTTACGAAACTTGTCAAAATCGATCATTATGAGATCACTGATCGACTATTTTGACACTATTGTAATAGCAGACTAGGGCCCCTGATGTCGTTCTATTTGATATAATGTCAATTGTCTACAAACTCCCAATTTTTGACAGATACTTACGCTCTATTCACTTTCGCCGCCGACTGTACTACGTCAGTTTATAATTGCTATGCCGACTGTAATCTCGTACAACTGCGTGGTATAATAATTGTTTATTACACTACATTTTTAACACTTTAACTACATTACAACGTCTTAACGTTAACTGCTACGGTTTACGACGAAATGTTAGTTGGGAACACATTATGATGTTTCTAATGTCTTTGCAGCAAATTTTAACGAGGTTTTTGGCTATATATAGAACCTAGACCTGTTTTCAGTGTTTTTTGAGAGCATCTATACTAATATATAAAGCTTTGTTTGTTTGTTTGTGCGCGCTAATATCAGAAACTACTGGTCCGATATCAAAAGTTCTTTTTGCATTTGATAGCGCATTAATCCGGGAAGGCTTTAGGCTATTTAACATCACGCTGCGACCAATAGGAGCGGGGCATATAAAAAAAAACGCGGGTGAAACCGTGTGGCGCAGCTAGTTTATCATACAGAGGAGCAGCAGTAGGTAGCCCAGTGGTAGTCATCCCAACTTTATGAGTTGTAATGATCATGGTTTCGAACCTAAGCAAGCGCGTGCAAAGTAACTCTGTCTGTCTGTCTGTCGGTCTTTCTGTCTGTCTGTCGGAGGTCAGACGGCAGTCGCTTCACGTAAAATATCTAAGTTAAGCCAAAATCAGCAGTTAGACTGGAAAAGCGGACCACAGACTCCAAAGCTGAAGAAAGGCTTCGGATGCGACTGGGATTAACGCTGGGATGATGATGATGATTCAAGTAATATTTGTAAATCTTGGTAGAACATCTAGAATGAGCCTGTGAGGGTCGTGATGAGAATTTACATCGCTTGCTTCAGTAAACAATTCCATGTGCCTCCACATAAACATAAAGGTGTTTTCGTAGTAAATAAATTTTGAAAATGAAAAAAGTAAATAGGTATGTTTTGTCGTGGTAGTCGGATTTCTTCACAAGTAAAAAAGTTTACCGCTCAACAAACTAGACAGTTTTTTACGGGTTAAAATAACCTAACAATATGTTAAATATAAGTTAGGTATAAGTTACCTAATGATATTATTTTCTTTGTTTCAGTGAGGGACTGTTTACTTGTCCGGTCAACGCGTCTCCCGTTGATTACGCGAAGGTAAGTTTACCTATAACTTACTTAAGTACTAAAAGTTTATCAAGGTTATTCCTGATGATGATCTACAAATCTGTGAAAGTCTGTTTAAGTAGTTCCGGGTAGGTCTACGTTTTAATTTTTCACGCATTGAAAAAGATGTTAGAAAATACGAGCATTTTCGATTCCGTTAATTAGCGTGTAAATTAGAGATTTTAGACGAATAAATAATGTTAATAACAATACACTACGCCCTACCCATTAAGCGCAGTGCTTCCATCAATCGCTTTTTATCGTTATCAGATGCGCGCGCGCCGGCGCTGCACGCGGGTGGTCGGCCCTCGATGTAGTTCCACCAGCTGTGAATAGATGGCGCTGTTTACAACTTGCGGTCAAACAAGGCTTGTTACAAACGAATCTTCAAAACTTATTTTATTGACTCATAAAACTACGAGCTTTCCTAGAATTTGTTTTCTAAACAATTTAAATTATTACATGAAGTGATCACGTAGTTTGAACAAGCAACTTTGGGTTGTCCAAACTCGACGTTTAGGTAAAAAATTTAAAGATTTGGGTATCCCTCATACACCAACAAACAGCGATCTCACAGTAATTGCAAATCCTCATCATCTCAGCGATAATCTCAGTCGCATCCGAAGCTTTTTCAGCTTTGGAGTCTGGGGTCCGCTTTAACAGTCTAACTGCTGATTTTGGCTAAACTTCGATATTTTCCGTGAATCGACTGCCCGTCTGAATTCCATAACCCGGAGACGATATCGAAGCATTGCAGTTAGACCAATTGTTGCACTTTTGAGGGCTCCAAGAACCCGTAACGACTACCATTAGATGTTCGTATGGCAGCCGCCAGCCGGGACCAGTGACAATCAGTCTTGCCAAGGGTAGTCGCTCGATATGTAAAATACTGGTATTCAGGTGCATTTGGTTAGAATAGAAGCTGACCCCAACATTCTTCTGGAAAGAAATATCCATCATCATCATTATTTCAGCCAAAAGACCGAAGAGGTTTCCCGCGACCTTCACCAGGTCGTTGGTCTACCTTGTCGGGGGCCTACCCACGGTGCGTCTTCCGGTGCGTGGTTGCCACTCGAGAACCTGTCGGCCCCATCGGTCCTATGTCCTCCCCGGCCCACCATCTGCTTATCCTTTTCCAACTATGTATGTTGGGTTTGGCTTCCCGTCTAACCGCAAATATAAATACATGTGAAAACATTCTACTGTATCGATTCGAAAGAACGCACATAACATGAAATTCCACATCATTACCAATCTCATGCTGTATTACCGTCGTGATTATATTTAATGTTCACGAGAAAGAAAATGAGTAATAAAATTGCAGTTATCTCAAATAGATCGGTGATGCGCGCGCGCAAGCTCACACGCGGTCAATTTCAAATTGAATTGCTTGAATTACTTCGTAAAATTATATGAGTGATTGGCTTCATGAAGAGGAAATTGTTGATGATAATGTTTTGATAAACAGGCATTGGAACTGTGAAAAATGTCAAATTAATAACAACTTTAATTTTTTGACTTTTTGTTTCATCATCAACCTTTTTATCGTCCCACTGCTGGGCACGGGTCTCGTCTCATACAGAGAAGGATCGAGCGTAATCACCACGCTTGTTCAATGCGGTTGGCGATTTCAGACTAAAAGTCCAGATTTTCTCAAGATGTTTTCCTTCACCTTGTAATCAGTCATTGGTGTCCAATTGTATGTACTTACTTAGAAAGTGCTATAACTTTTGAAATACTATTAATACTACTTTAATAATAAAAAACTAGCACGCTTTACCATCAACGATTGCATCACAGCTTACCATCAGGCGGGATTGCGGTCAAGCAATAGTTTATAATTACATAAAACACAACAAACAATTTATTATACAGTTACAATAGAAATTAACAAGCTAACATTAAAATACAAAATTATATCATTGTAACGTCAAACGAATTCTACATCTCGCAATCAGAGTTTACCGTGCAACTAGCATACATACAATTTCCCAACATTGGAACAAGCAAAACCATTGGACAAGTGCCCGCCAGACATAACACCCGTCTGATCGGAGGATCCTCGCTTTTCTATGGAGAATAAGTGAACTTTACACCCTGTTCCTCATGCCTCCACATCACTATAGTCATCCGCCTAGCCTTATCCCACTATTCTGCCGTCACAAGGAAACAAGACACGATCTAACATTTTTTTTATGCGAAATATAAAAATATTGATGTATGCCATTTTCTTTACTGATTTAGAATGTGCATGTAACTCAATTTTGAAAAAAAATTTTAGATGCGTCTTTTTTCCTTATGACGGCAGTATTGTTGAGGTCAGATTTCTATCTGACCTCCACCACCCAGTTACTGGGTAATACAATACCCCTTGATAAGACTGGTAGGTATGTGACCTTATGGGCCATTAGAAGTCCGAAAAAACTACTAACCACTAAACTAAGATGTTATCTTTTATCCTTTTCTTCTTCTACTTCTTCGGCCAGGTCAAAGGCCTCCCCCAAGGCTTTCCACGATAACTGGTCTTGTGCTGCCCGCATCCATCGGCTTCCCGCGACCTTCACCAGGTCATCATTCCATCCTTTTCTTAGTAAAATAGAGAGAGAAAAATGCACTGCTCTTACTTAAAATTAGTTTGCGAATAAGAAAATCAACACCAATATGATAATTAACTCGTGCAGAGTAAATGATAAAGATATTATTCTTCAAAGTTCAACTTCTTTATGAACATGAATAGATATATTGTAAACATTGAACACATGTCTCTCCCAGAGACTGCCATAACAAACGTTCCTGGGGGATACTTACGACTCGCGATCATGTCGATAAACCTATAAAAGGGTTTAAGAACAGTCAGCGACATAGCAATGTTTACATAGATTGTTGGAACTGAATACTGAGGAATAATATTTTTTTTTATAAAGTAGTGCTTGACCGCCATCCCGCCTGATGGTAAGCAGTGATGCAAAAAAGGGGTTATATAAAATCACAGATTATTTAGAAGACAAACAAGCTTGGGACTAAGCTGCTCGCTCTGTTAAGCATTGTTATTAAGCAATATGCGTAATTATTACATAAATTATTGTAAATATTTTCATTTGAAAAAAGACGATGATACCTGAGTTTGTTTCGGCTATTTCTTCTCTGAGGTAGTCAGTTAGGAAATGCCGGCTTTATCTAGTTAAAAAAAATAAAAATAAACATGACGTGGAAAAGTGATCAGTGATCCTACTTGCTTAATAAACGATTTCATTTCATTTCAATCGTTGATGGTAAAGCGAGATTCACTCAAAAAACTGAGTGTGTAGGAAGGATGACGACAGTTAAGCGAGGTGATGCAATGTTAAACGCAACAACACGACCAACTATGCTGCGCCAGAAGGAACCAGGTCCCTAATCGGCAAACACATTTTTGACAAATGATTGTGACTAGTTGGGATCGTTTGAACCGAACGGACCAATGGGCGGTCGAAACAATCCCAACTGATCCCAACTAGCCGCAAACATTTGACAAAAATGTGTTCGCCGATTAGGGGGCTGATCTGGAGACCCACCACGATCAAACTCTCTACATAAAAACATTTGGCGCATCGTACCCAGCACACATTAAAACACAACTGCTCAGACCCGTCCTCCGTACGACTTCACCAGACATCATGCCGGAACAAGACGAATCGCTTGGCGGCAACACTTTGTCTGTTGGGTCATAGAATAAAGAGAGGGAAGTACGTTATCTTCATACAAACGGACCGCGCGCGGCTTGTATGTGTGCGCCATAGTATCTATGCGTCGCCGCACGCACACCTAAACACAATATTAGAGTGCCTATGACTGCGCTAGTCGCGGCTAGCACGGAACGAGGTTCGCGCGTCACGGCTTTTCGGCACATTAGCTTTTAAAAAATGATCACATAAACTGATAAGTTGGTATGTCTATTTATGAACAAATAAAAGACTTATATTTTTCAAATTATATTTCTAAAAGTTATTTACAAGGATACGGATATATTACACATTAAAGTTTAATAACAACGCGTTTCGTAATAGTCGAAACCGAAGAAAGTAGGTATTTTTCTGTAGCTAATTTGTAATTTTGTATTAAATGTGTGATTCAATAGATGTTATGTTTGTATTATTTATATTTGTATTAATTAAAAATAAAAATAAATATGGTTCTTTATGTGTACAAAACTAAAAATAAAAATTACAAAAAAAAACTGACCAGTATATCGTCGGTGCGCTTGCCAAAAGCCGTATGTGGTTTTTATCAACTTTTCAGGAAGCAGAAAAAACTGTTTTTTATGATAACTAACAAATTTAAGAAAAATCTAAAAACGCAGAATGTTGGAAAATTAGGTTATTGTTATACTGAGAAAAAAATATTTTTATAGTATTACTTTATTTGGGCCCAAAATATTTTTTTTGTATTTTACGTGCACATATCAGATTTTGTTTGGTCGTGCAAAATAAGGTATGTTTTAAAATGCACATAAAGGTTTTTGTTTTGAAAACTTTGTACGATACTTTTGTGGCTATGTGCTTATCATTTACATTTTTTTTATCTAGCAGCCTGCAAAGTAAAACAACTCTGTGTTATCAATGAAATGCTATTATTTTTAGAAAATTTAAGTTGGTAATACGTACCTACTCAGAAAAAAGTTAGTATGTACTACAGAAACGTAAGCCACCTGAGGTAAATATAAAGATTAACAATAATTACCTACTTTACAATAATAGTTCTACTACGTTTTGAATATTTCAATAAGTAGGCAGTTAACAGTGACATAAACTAGAACCTTTTATGAAATCAATCTATATATTTTGAGTTTTTGAGTATCACACAATCTAAACAAAGTTGCTTAGTTAATTAAAGGCCATATTGTCATAAATCTTTACTTCAAATTTATAAAGAAAGAGAATTATGAGATCAACGATTTAGTTGAGGTAAATATATAATTTTAAAATTAATATTTATTTTTACATTACTATACTTTTAGTACCTTTAAATCTTTTAAAAAATTGAAACAACGAAACATTTATACAATTACACCATTAATCACGCTGAAGATTGACATGAAACCAATGGTTATCCCTATGCATGTATTGTTTTAAAGAATGCAGGCTATTATATTTAGATTTTTTAATATTGCTTGGGGCACTGTAAAGGCTGGAAAGGCTTAAGTTACCAGCCCGTAATCTTTGTGGAAGTGGTTGTCACTCATCTGGATGTCGCAATTTTCATAATACACTAGCGGCCGCCAGCGACTTAGTTCGCGTAGATTTAGTTATGCTCCGCTCCTATTGGTGGCAGTGTGATGTTATATAGCCTAAAACCTTCCTGGATTAATGGGCTATCCAATGCAAAAAGATTTTTTCAAATCGGACCAGTAGTTCCTCAGATTAGCGCGTTCAAACAAACAAACAAACTCACTCTTACTCTCGTTGGATGCCCTTTCCACATTTTTAAAAACTTGTAGTCTACATTGTGAATAACATAAGGCTTCTTGCGAGCTTACTCCATTAAGCTAATATAGTCACTAGGACTGTAATTGACAGCCTCCGTGGCGTAGCGGAAGCGGACGCGGCCTCTGCGCAAGGTGGCGCGGGTTCGATCCCCGCACAGTGCAAGTATTTGTACGCATGAATATGAATATTTGCACTGGTCTGGTCGTGCCTCGGAAAGCACGTTAAGCCGTTGGTCCCGGTTGCCCTACGAATATCTAGTGGCAGTCGTTACGGGTTGTTGGCGCCCTCAAAAGTCCTACAATTGGTCTAGCTGCAATGCTTCGATGTCGCCTTCGGGTTGTGGAGGTCAGACGGCAGTCGCTTCATGGAAAATGTCGAAGTTTAGCCATATCAGCAGTTGGACTGGTAAAGCGAACCCCAGACTCCAATGCTGAAAAGGCTTCGGATGCGACTGGGATTAACACTGGGATGATGATGAGTCACTAGGACTGTAAATTGGAGGTTTAAAGAGCCTTTCTAGTGTCTGTCCACCTGCATCATCGTATGATCCTTCTCAAGAATTAATTATTGTTCTATCTCAATGTCTTTTTTTAGTGACTCCATGTCACTAAAGAAAAAGACATTGATATGTAAAGCTGATGCTAACATCTTATTCCGATTTTGATAAGAGTATCCGTCTGAAATAAGTATGACTTTCTTGTAACCTTCGTCTATCTTTAGGTTTGAAAAATTCAAAAGCCAAGTAGTAAACTCACTTGCTGACACTCCAGCTTCTCCTTTGTGCCATACATACAATTATACTTCCTTATTATTGTTAATGTAGTACAGTATATAATTATGTACCTACAGCTTTTGTTTATAGTATTGTACGGATACTTGTAGCTTTGGTGATAGTAATACGCTTTGTAAGTCCACAGTTACAACTGATATTTCTGGAGAACACAATGATTTTGCTTTCTGTTTAGCATCATAGGCTTCCTATTTCTTTTTTCTATGTAACTCAAACTCTTCTAGCGTCTACTAGTGTATGCCACTCAATTGGGGGGCGAGGCCATCGAGAAAAATGTCTCCCTTGATGTTTCGAAAGCCTTCGACCGGGTATGGCACGCTGACCTTTTGAGTAAGCTTCCAGCGTACGGTATTTTCCCTAGCCTGACTGGCTGATTAAAAGACTTCCTGACTGAACGGTCCCTCTGAGTTGTCGACGGATTCTCATCGGAGCCCATGTCGACTAATGCCTGTGTTCCTCAGGAGTCTGTTCTCTCTGCAACTCTGTTCCTGCTGTATATTAACGATCTGTTGATGCTCGGTATCTATGGGTATGCAGATGACAGCACAGTTGTGAAGAGATACCTACCGGGTGCTCGGGGCACTAAGGAAACAATCCGGTCTGAAAGAGAGACTAAGGTAGAGCGTACGCTCTCTTTCTGAATAGAATGTTGAACTACAGGCAGTCTCCAAATGGGTCAAAGCGAATTTTGTAGTATTCTATGCCACCAAAACACAGGCGTGTCTATTCACCGCGAAAAGAATCCAGTACACCTTAGCTCCTACTTTTCGGAATGTATCCTTGGAGTGCACCGACCGCCTTCGGCTTTTGGGAGTTGAGATTTCGTTGAACCTGAAGTTTGGGGGGTTCATTGGATCCAAGACCAAGCTGCCAGGAAGCTTGGCGTTATCGCAAAGGTCTGGTGATACTTCACACCAGGACAGCTTCTAATGTTATACAAAGCCCAGTTACATTCGTATGTGGAGTACTGCAGCTACATTTGGGCTGTTGCTATAAAATGCTACCTGACTACTTTGGATTCAGTGGAGAGGCTAATTGGCGACCCAGATTAAGCTCTAAATAGTCTCCAAAGCCTGGAGCAAAGGCGTAGAGTAGCCAGCCTGTCGGTGTTCTAAAAAATGCATTTTGAAGGGTGTGCGAGGGAAATGCATGATTTATTTTCAGCAGAACACCTGTTTGGTCATTTAAAAAAGTTCGAAGTAGATTTTTAATTCTAAATAGGAAGGGATCTCTGCTGTTTGGTCAGTGGGGTTTCAAACATGTGCTCGCAAAATCTGCTATGTGTTTTTCATTCTTTGAAAATCTTCTTTATGTGCACGTATTCGTCACATAACCGTTTTTTCATTGAAAACAAATACATAAATGATTTGGCAAATCGAGATTCAGTGAGAATTTTTACATGAGGGTCTTGGCAATAGATGTGGCGTACAAAATTAATGAATTTTATGAAATAAAAAAAAAATCAAGAAAATCCACATACGGGTTTTGGCAAGCGCACCGACGATATGTAAACTAAATACTAAGCAAATAATTTAAACATAAGCTCTTAGTCTATAAATATTTGTTAGCGGTTTGGGCGACAACCGTAACCGACGAAGCGCGGACAGTCGTCAACCCTAAGACAGTAGGCAATTAAATCGCGGATTGGGTCGCAGATAACCTACTTCCCCTCTTTATTCTATGGTTGGGTGGTAACTTCTGCCGGCAATAATAATTATAATAACATATTTTAGGCTATTTAATCATAAACGGATTTTTATATTTCAGTTTATAATCTATAAGGATCTAACTACAAAAACTTAAAAACTTGTGACTTTTGTCAGTATATCGTCCCAGGATCATTTTTTAGACTGTGATATCGTTGTGTTTAGCCCAAATATCTGCTAAATTCGACATTATCATTATATGGACTTTGACGAAACACTCACTTGCTAGACACACGTTGATTTTGTGGTAAGACCCTTTTTCTTTTTTTGATGGGATGGAAAATCATCAAATGACTTTTCCTGTCCTGGGTGGAGCGGAAGGGCATGTCGAGACTTTTACTGACTAAAACCCACCTGTGTTCCCACTTGCCTGTGCGACGGCCAGGACCACGGTTTTTTTAACCAACCGGCAACCTCGACCCAGGAGGCATCGGTCTTCGTAGAACCCGAAACGATGTCCTGACGTCACTTTGAGGCGCGCGTGAAATACAACGCGCCGTCGACTCGGGCCTGGTCCTTACCGGGCGGCGAGCTGCCCACCGCTCACCGCCCGCAGGCCCGCGCCTACGGTGGCAGTGAATTTGATGTTTTCTCCCTACCAGGGCGTCACGTGCGGCGGCTAGTGGCATGAGGGCGCTGGGATTCCCGCTCTTCCTTTGCCAGCATCACTGCTTCGCAGAAGGTGACGGTCTGCCATGCACTCTCGCTCCGGACCATGGCCTGGACCAGGGTCGGACGCGAGAGATCGCCGCCGATCGCCGCCACGAGGACACGGCGGTGCTCTACCCAAGCCGGGCAGACCGCATGCTCCACCGTGTTCTCAGACCGATCCACAAAATGGTGACACCCTAGCGTTTGCTCCCGTCTTATCCGGAACAGGGAAACAACCGAAACAACTTTCCTGAAACAACCGTGTCTGATGAGGACCTGTGTCAGGCGGAAGGTGGGGGCGCTGTGCCGCCTCTCTAGGTACTCCTCAAAGAGGGGACTTACCGCTGCTTTAGGGGCGTGTCCACGTGGTAAGACCCTTAAAATTTATTAGCTTCTGCTCGCTACTTCTCGTGTGTTCCTGACTCCAACAACCAGTAGCAATATATCGCCGTTACCCTGCAGTATACCTGCAACTTCTTTTTGCTAATGGCCATAGAGTGTTATTAAGTAGCCTATACCATCCTACCTAGCCCATACTTCAAGAAATGGGTTATCAAATTGAAAATGCCGGAAAAGCTAGTTTATATATAATTTTTATAAAAAAATATGAAATACATAGGTACGATAAATGGATACCAATACACGTGTCAATCATCAGATTAGTAAGATTCACACACGCAGTAAAAAATATGTGGCAAAAAATTACACAATTCAAAACTTAGCCTGTAGCCAAGGAATTATCACATTCGGCACACCATGCAGATTACAAGTACCGCACATATCGCGGCGAATCAACCGTAATGGATCGTTAAAACATCGATTAAACACCAATTGTGCCTACAAAATCAAAACAAGATGATTTGGCACGCAAAATGCGCGGACGCACTATCTCTAGACACATCTCACACGAATTTCAACCATATATCTTCATCAGTTAAGTACAAAATAAGAGCCTTTACGGATTAGTGTCACTCACCTCTTGTAACGACCTTGCAATGCTAACCAGTCACGCGACAATGTTTTTATCTCTTTCTCACGCATTATGTCTGGTCGTAAAGTGGTGTTGCTATCTCCTTCTAACAGTGCAAAGCTGTAAGGTTGTTTCACTATGCGTTTGGAGCTAAGGAGCGTTGCGGACGTCCTGTGATTAGTTTGTGCTTTTGAAAGTAGATGGCGCTGCAAAGACACTGACTTCGATATATTCAAATTGAAGAGACCAAAATGTTAAACTTGCGTGTTTTACTTACAGGCAGTAATTTTTAATGGTAAATTAATGATTATATGTTAAAAAAATAATTACACCTAAATCAAATGTCTCTTTTAAACTAAAATCAAAAGATCCATTCCGCATCAGACAATGTTCTCGAAGACATACAAAATACCATATTAACCGAGTGAATAATAGACTGATCAACCTAATTAAGAATAGAAAACCGAAAGACAGCACAATGATATATTTTAATAGTTACATTCATTAGCTTCTATTAGTGACTTCTTCTGGGTAGACTTTAGAATTGATTCCAGAGAGGAAATTGGTAACAGCCAATATGACAGGGCCATTTACCGGCACAAACACTCCTGTCCTATCTATTAATCCAGATTACAAACTGTCTATGAGCCAAGGTTTATCCAAATCCATGAAGCTAATATTTTTGCATAAGTAAGTGAGTAACAAATATACGAACTATATAAAATGTATTACTAGATTCTGCCCGTGTCTTACCTCGCGTGGAAATTATGTCAATGGAAAGTACTCCCGGGATTAGTTAGTTTAGTCCCAGGATGCCATCTTACGGTTATGGCGAGAAAAGGTCATATACAGCTGACTGAAAGTAACTTTGAAGTTACTTTAGAATCTATAACATTGGCACCCACCACCCAAGGAGAGCCCAGAGAGCTATGGAGAGGGCTATGCTAGGTGTTTCTCTACGTGATCGAATCAGGAATGAGAAGATTCGTAAAAGAACAAAAGTCGCCGATATTACCCAGTGGATTAGCTCTTTGAAATGGCAATGGGCGATGCACATAGCACGTAGAGCCGATGTTCGTTGGGGCAGAAAGGCTCTTGAATGGCGACCACGTACCGGCAAGCCCAGCGTCGGACACCCACCGACTAGGTCGGATCACCGGACTAAAATCACAGGGAAGCGACGGATGCAGGCCGCGTCCATCCGAGCTTTTTGGAAGTCCATTTGGAGGCCTATGTTTAGCAGTGGACTTCCTGTAGCTGACATGATGATGGTGATTATAATATTAGGATGGATTATTACGTTACATTATATAATATGATATATAGTTTCTACAAGCACCAAATCAAATCAAATTGTAAACCGGATGTCTGCTCATTAAAGCTTCAATACGCGATGTCCGTCTTGCCACCATGTGTTGGCCCAGGCGAACTTACGGGTGCGCGGGCGCAGGGCGTGAGAACCGGCGCGAGTGAGTGCGGAACAAAAGCCGCGATCTATGATCCATTGGATAATAAAATTGTCGACTTGCTGGTGAAATTGCACGAGAATCTTCCTTTTTATAGTAGATTATCCTTCTGCAGATTTGGCACAATACCTTGGACTTATAAGCATACATACATATAGTTTTGTTTGTCTAGCAGTAAGGGCAGTGCACATAGAGCTCGTGACTGACTTCAGTTCTGAAGGCTTCATTGCAGCCTTAAATCGATTTGTTGCTCCCAGCGGTAAGCCAGCGACAATATATTCAGGTATGTACATATAGAGGTACGATAATTTTCGTCGCCCATTACCCCAATGTTTGAAGACAAAAATCTTCAACCAGTGCGTCCTACCCGTCATGACTTACGGAGCCGAGATGTGGACACTAACGGTCAGACTAGTCCATAAGTTTAAAGTCGCTCAGCGAGCTATGGAGCGGGCTATGTTGGGCGTCTCTCTGAAGGACCGCATCAGAAATGAGGTGATCCGACAGAGGACCAGAGTCACCGACATAGCTGAGAGGATTAGCAAGCTGAAGTGGCAATGGACTGGTCACATATGCCGCAGGACCGACAACCGTTGGGGTAAACGAGTCCTCGAGTGGAGACCGCGTCTCGGCAAACGTAGCGTGGGACGCCCTTGGGCGAGATGGAGCGACGACATCAAAAAGGTGGCTGGCGGAGAACTGCTCAAGATCGAGCTTGTTGGCGTGCCATGAAGAAGGCCTATGTCCAGCAGTGGACGAGTAGGGGCTGATGATGATGATGATGAGGTACGATAACAATTTATTGGACTTATCATTCAATTTTAGTTTATCATTATTGTACAGACGACAGCACGTCAAGCTACTACAATCTGTCATATTTCTTTATTAAATTTTCAACTTTGTTGCTTAAACATTAAGGCTCAAGATTGATTGGGAATATTTGACAGTCTAGGGCAGTGTAGGTCTGCTGTCATCCGTACCATTAAAAGTCATTGTCTAAAAACGGGTGACGACACTGATTGCTGTAACACATATGGAACCTAGCCAGGGCTTCAAATTTAATGTAGGTAACTCTGCCTATCACGGTGTATGAGATTATACCTGGTGACAGACAGATGGACAGTTAAGTTTCGAATAAAGACACAGAGACAAGAGAGTGCGGAGGACAGAAGAGAAACATTTGTTTAGTCCTGTCAAAATAAAATATTCCATCGACAAATTAAACATGATTAAAAACTTGCCAACTCAAGATACGTTAACTGGCGCTGACTTATATTGCTGTCCTTTTCTAAATGAAATAGAAATAAATTGAGTTTAGGTTGTGAACAGAGGAGTCGGTGCCATTTTATTGCCGTAGGTAACACTTATTTTCTATCCCGTTTATTGATGTATATTCATTAATGAATAGGCAAGTTCTCGGTGGTAGGCCATAACATCAGTTGCCGGCAGAAGTTACCAGCCACCAGCCAAGGTCTTGCCGCCAAGCGATTCGTCGTGTTGCATGATGTCTGGTGAAGCCGTACGGAGGATGGGATGCGTCAAATGTTGTTGTGTCGGGAGTTTGGTCGTGGAGGGTCTCCACATCAATCTCCCTCTGGCGCAGCATCTTTGGTCGTGTTGTTGGGTTTAACGTTGCACCACCTCGCTCAACTGCCGTCTTGCTTTTTATTCACTAAGATTTTTAAGTGAATGGGCTTAATAAACTAGCGCGCTTTACCATCAATGATTGCATCACTGCTTACCATCAGGCAGGATTGCAGTCAAGTGCTAGTTTATAATTATAAAAAAAAACACACACTCCTTTGCTTTAAAGAACTAGAAACCTCGATCGATATTGAATAAACTATCCATTAATATATACGATGATAGACAAATTCCTGTCATAATAGTGCGTCTAACACATGCAACCAACATGCTCACCGATACCCGTAGCATTGCCTTCAATTTGTCATTGTCAACGCAGTGGTAATTATTGTTTAATGACATAACAATGACCAATAAATGTCACAATTACAGACTCACAGATATGTCACTGTGGGAGTGGCATTAACTATGGAATTTGTAACGGAACGTTTGTGAACATACTGTGTCTATTGATTCACGATTTGAAAAGACGTAGATGTTAGAATCTTACTACTCGATCTTAAGTGGCAATGGGCAGGGCACATTGCTCGTAGAACCGATGGCCGATGGGGCAGTAAGGTTCTGGAGTGGCGGCCACGTACTGGAAGACGCAGCGTAGGGAGGCCCCCAACAAGGTGGACCGATGACCTGGTGAAGGTCGCGGGAAGCCGATGGATGCGGGCAGCACAAGACCGGTCGGCGTGGAAAGTGTGGTAGTAATTTGAACATGTTATGTTCCGCTCCTATTGGTCACAGCGTGATGTTATATAGGCTAAAGCCTTTCTGAATTAATGGGCTTTCCAACGTAAAAAGAATTTTTCAAATCGGATCAGTAGTTCCTGAGATTAGCGCGTTCAAACCAACAAACAAACAAACAAACTCTTCTGCTTCTTTACATATCAATACCCCTTCTTGAACAGGTAGGCACATCAAGCCGTTAGTCTCGATACTGTTCGCTGGAAGGCCGTAAGTCTGATTGATAACCAGTGTATTTTTATTTTTATTTCGATTTCATGGTGGAAATCCTCTTGGACTTCTTCCATCGTGGTGGTGATAGATTCTCACAGGCTAAAACCACCGCGGTGATTTACCTGGACCTATGGCCGGGCTGCGGGATTACCAAGAGGTATCGTAGTACCCAATAACGGGCTTGTAAAGGTCAGTAAAGTAATCTTTCCATGTACAATACTGGCATTCAGCTTTACAATGTTATTTTTTGTATAATGTATGCGAAACCCGAAACACGTGTGCAGTATTTTTAAGTAAGGAATCTAACATATTATGTGAAAAATTTCAAAAAGATATCACGAAAAACCACGAAGTTATGAGCTTGTTATCTTACTTGGTTGTCCCTACAAAAATATGGTTAACGCAGCGGCGCGGCGCTGGGGGCTCTATCTCACTGTGCTCTTTCGTCAGCTGTGTTGCGCGCTCGGTAACCACACTGCAACAATTTATAAATGTATTTGAGAAAAAATATAACATGTTGTAAAATGATCAGAATCGATTCATTTGCTTATTCTGAAAAACACTATATTCAGGTTTTGTATAAAGTAAAAATAACGTTGGTTAGATTGGAAGCTGACCTGAAAACATTTGAGAAATCCAAGCTGATGATGAGACGATAAATATTATCTATACCTACAATTCATCAATCTAATTAACAACATACTCATGGGTTATATAAACTTCTAACACAACATCACGCGTTTTCTTCAAACATGGAGCCTCATTTTCTATTTACCCACGGCATGATATCAAATATCCCACTAGATAGTATCAAGTGTCAATATAAACGGATAGGCGTATTCTTTTGTTATTTTAAGCTTGCCGACCAGTTGCGCTGACCGATAAACTTGTACATACATATGATACACGATACGATGAGTAGGCGTTTTATTTGTGATGTGATGCAATGTTAAACCCAACAACACGACCAATGATGCTGCACCAGAGGGAGATTGATCTGGAGACCCTCCACGACCAAACTCCCGACACAATAACATTTGGCGCATCGTACCTGGCACACATCGCAACACAACCCACCCCCCCGTCCTCCGTACCCATGCCGACACACGTGACACGACGAATCGTCTTTGTCTATTGGGTGGTAACTTCTGCCGGCAGCCGATTTTATGAACTGCCCCCGATTTTTATTTTTTTTAAAGAATGTTACCCCTCATTAGGAAGACTCATGTGTCAAGAGTGCGTTTGTAAACACTTAAACTCACATACAAAAACAACCAAACCCGGAACAAGTACCTGTAGGCCAAACAAATATTTCTTCCGTGGGGTAATCGAACCGGCGCGGATGACGCGCAGCGCGGTAGCCGATTGGTCAGCCTCTGCACCAACCTTCTTATTACCTATGTAAAAACAGTAAAATATACAGGGATATTAAAAAAAATGTTAAGTATGGTTAAGTAACTACTTTTTAAAAAACGTGAAGTCTAAAATTAAAAATAAAATTACCTAACAAGTTGTAAATAAAATAAAAAAAAAAAATAAACTGTTATTGACGCTGGCTATCTTGGTCTGTATATTGTTTGGTAGTCAAGCTTCCCTAGCCAGTTTAACAACAAAAAAAAAGAAAAAAGGAATCTTGAATAGACCCCAAATGACGTTTCCTTCGTCACACAACGAAACCGAATATTCTAATTCTCATGGAGACCAGAAAAAACCCTATCAGATCAGATCTCACGGTTATTAAAATTAAAATCAAAATAATAGATAAACTTTACAATAGAAATTTGACCCACAAAAGGATAGCCATCACGTACAATAGGACCAAATAGTTCTCTATTCACCCCTTTCTGAGTTTGAAGAGGCGTAATGATGTAGTTCAGTATATGTTCTTACACAGTTGCATGTACTTGGTTTCTAATCTATCACTGGTGCGTGAAAAGGAATTGTGTTTTGTTTTGTATTGTTATCTCCTTGCGTTATGTAGAAGGGGTGCATGGTAGGTACGGTCGATAGCAGCTCAAGTTACCAGAAATACGGTTGTATCCTAAAAAATAATGTAATAGCTATCAGATAGATTTATTTATTAAAAATCGTCCTCCGTGGCGCAGCGGTCAACACGCCTGCCTGCGACGTGGAGGCCCCGGGTTCGATCCCCGGCCAGATCATGATGGAAAACGATCTTTTCCTGAATGGCCTGGGTCTTGGATGTTTATCTATATATGTATCTATTTTAAAATATAGTATCGTTGAGTTAGTATCCCATAATACAAGTATCGAACTTACTTTGTCATCATCATCTCAGCGTTAATCCCAGCCGCATCCGAAGCTTTTTCAGCTTTAGAGTCTGGGGTTCGCTTTACCAGTCTAACTGCTGATTTTGACTAAACTTGGATATTTTCCGTCAAGCCACTGCCGTCACAACCCGAAGGCGATATCGAAGCATTGCAGTTAGACCAATTGTTGGACTTTTGAGGGCTCCAACAACCCGTAACGACTGCCACTAGATGTTCGTATGGGAACCGGGACCAACGGCTTAACGTGCTTTCCGAGGTACGACCAAACCAGTGCAAATATTCATATTCATGCATACAAATATTCGCATTGCGCGGGGAACGAACCCGTGCCTCCTTGCGCAGCGGCCGCGTTCGCTAGCGCTACCGCTACGCCACGGAGGCTGTCGTGTTGTGGAATTTAGACTATTCCACACAAGATTTCACACAGTTTTCTTCCCTAAGATAACTAGCAATACAGGCCAGTTTTATTTGATTATTTATGTGTAATAAAACATATAGTCGTGGTGGCCTAGTGGTTAAAACACCAGCCTCTCAAGTATGAGAGTGCGGGTTCGATTCCAGGTCAGGCAAGTACCAATGTAACTTTTTAAAGTTATATGTACTTTCTAAGTATATCTTGGATACCAATGACTGAAGGTGAAGGAAAACATCTTGAGGAAACCTGGACTTTATAAGTCTGAAATCGCCAACCCGCATTGAGCAAGCGTGGTGATTACGCTCAATCCTTCTCTGTATGAGAGGAGAGCTGTACCCAGCAGTGGGACGATAAAAGGTTGATGATGATGATGAATAAAACATAATATACAATATGTAAAGAAAACCCTGTCCGACCCAAAAGGATAATAAAGGTTAGGTAAACACTTGACCAAATATAATATAAAATTTTACATAATCATCAAAGTAACAATACTAATGAATTTTGAAATAATCCTTTTTTCCCGGGAATTAATTACAATTTCTCCGAAATTTGGTAATTTTTAAAAAAGTGACAACACCGGTATTATTATAAGCGAATAGCGACGCGACCACGTCTCAGGTGCCGCGTGCCCTGCCCCCCGCCGCCCGCGGAAGGGGTTGCTTATCGCACATGTATTAAGTTGCCTTTTTTTGCGAAATAATATTTATTTTTTTAAGGGGTTTTTTTTAAGTTTAGCCTGTCTTTGTGGGCATTAGTAGAATCAGTTATCGATACCTAACAATACCTTCACGGATCGGACAGGGTTTTCTTTACATATTGTATATATATACTTAATATAATATATTATCTATTCTTTGTGTACAACACAAGATCGATCCTAGAATACCCACGATGCATATCTCATAAGTCATAGTCACATGCATTCTCAAACGATTACATATGCGTATGAGTTCTATAGCTCCTTTGAATAGCAGCTTTTAAATTAAAGATTAATTTGAGTTAGAAAATAATGCTCGCAGGATCACTGACCTCGTTTTGAAAAGACCCAATTTGGACATATTCAAAATTAATAAGGGTCAGGTTACATTAGGGCGGTGTGTAACAACTTGCACCATTTTTGTAATTCGTATGTACCTTGCTACTGGATTACTAACATCATAAAGAAAAACTTTTGTTCTGTAACTTTTTTTAAGACATAATACAGGCATAATGCATTCCTCGTTCTTGCGGCATGTCAGGTTCTCGAAATACGCGACGTAAATCGAGTCATGTAAAACTCAAGGGCTAGGATCCACACGGATTGAAAATAAAAAAGAAACTGCATTTATAACAAAGGATATACATACATTTTAAGAAAAGTAAGTGCTTAATAGTCGGGCCCACGGATATTGACTTCGGGACAAGTGAATTCTCCTATGGCGCAAATCGAAACAATTGACGTATGTTTGAGGAATAGTGTCAAAACATTGACGTAACTTGAAACGACGGAAATCAAGGACTACCTGTATACGTTTTCCAAAAAAAACATTTTTTTAAGATTTCGTCGTTCTATCTAAACCCTGCTTTCTTCTCTGAATTTTGGTCTAAAGTCCACTTACGAAATACTGGGCATAAATGTAAGCAAATATGTATGAGTTTAAAGTTTTTCCAAAAGAACTTTAGTTCGTACCCAATGAAGTTCAGATTGCGCTACAACTCCTCCTCAAGTCGGTCTCCTCATAACTGAGGGTCGTGATGTCCCTGTGGAATTATCTTCTGGATTCGATGAGCTACAACATCAAACATTAAAAAAAAGAAACTGGTGATTTCAAAATCTGAGGAATTCATTAAAAAATAATAAATACAAATAAATCATCCTTATAAGGATGTGTGATGTTATTGCAAAGTATTGCGCAATATAGTTAAGATTTTCTTTTTGCCATTGAACTGTGATCGAATATCAATAAAATATGAATAACCACGAATGTCTTGTCGTCAGTCAATTGCACCATAATTATATAAATTACTTTATACAAGGTGTTTTAACTCTAGGGATAGTTATTTATATTAAGTGTGTAGTGTTATAGTAGTATATGAATGATACCACATTAAAAGATCAACTGGCATATGAATTATTTTTCAAAAATGTTTTTGATTTCATTTTTCACACATAATAATTCAACAAAATCACGATTAGTAATTAATATGTATAAGTATCCTAACGTGAAATATTGAAAACGTCGCATTTTATTAATGAAACTTAGATGCCATATACATCTTATGTCTTCAAAACTATGCATTTTTCTAGGACTCGTTGTATTATTTTTACTTAAATCCTTGAATTATGGCAAAATTAAGAACTGAGTACAGACTCAGATCTTAATTTTGTCATATTCTCATGTAATTTCTTATGTGTACATAAATAAATAAATAAAAAAAAAAACCTGATGTAACCTGAGTGTTCATTTGACTCAAATGGTCCACCAGAATATAGCCAGCACCCTTATTGCACAACCTCAATCTTAATGTGAATCATTTTAAGTAAGTATGTAGTACCTACAAAATTATTTTGTTAATCCACTGCTTCATATATTCAAACAATATATTCTGCTCTACAACGCAAATAACGCATTGAATGTTGTTGCCCTTCACTATATAGGAATTAAAGTTATTTTTCCATAAACCCATGTACTGATATTGAAGTTCAGTTTACTGTAAAACTTAATCATTTTTATACCTTTAGCTAGTCACCCTGACATTAATCATTTGATGACAACTTAAAAATAGCTACGAATAAAATATTTAAATCAGTACCCGTTTCTTGCATTAATAGCAATGCTTTATTCTATTGCTTCTGCATAGATCCAATTACCTATTCAAAGAAATGTATTCTTGACCAAAATTATGTAGACGTATATTACACCCCAATGGAACACAACCTTTAGCTCCCTTTTCATTTAGAAGAGGTTAAACGATATAAAACGGGTCCCAGGACATTATGATGTAAAGTAGGTGCTAACAATGAAGATGAGATGTCTTGTACGTGAGAGAACGTGTGTTCACCCGACTGTGAAGAAGGGGAGATAGGAGGATTGTTTATCTCTGATTAGTCATACATACGTTGACCATACACTCTGGCCAAATGCAAAAAAACATTCCACTTTCAAAAAACAGTAGAAAATGAAAAATAACTCATTTCCGCAGTCGTGGCAGTAAATGCAGTCGTGGTAGCCTAGTGGTTACAACAACGGTTCGATTCCATGTCAGACAAATACTAATGTAACTTTCCCAAAGTTATATGTACTTTCTAAGTATATCTTGGACACCAATGACTGATTAAAAGGTGAAGGAAAACATCTTGAGGAAACCTGTAAGTACTTTAAGTCTGAAATCGCCAAACCGCATTAAGCAAGCGTGATGATTACGCTCAATCCTTTTCTGTATGAAAGGAGACCTGTGCCCAGCAGTGGGATGATAAAAGGTTGATGATGATGATGATGATACTCTGGCCAAATGCAGACAAAGGTACATTTCATTCCACAAATCCATATTAGGTTAACGCTAACAATAGGCCTTGTAAGAATGCTCCATGTTACTCAAAGGGCAATGTAGAGGGCTATGCTTGGGGTTTCACGATGATCGAACCAGGAATGAGGAGATTCGCAGAAGAACGAGAGTAACCGACATAGCCCGTAGAATTGCAACACTTAAGTGGCAGTGGGCCGGGCACATTGCTCGTAGGACCGATGCTCGATGGTGCCGACGGGTTCTCGAGTAGCGACCACGCACCGGAAGACGCAGCGTGGGTAGGCCCCCTACAAGGTGGACATACGACCTGGTGAAAGTCGTGGGAAATCACTGGAGGGAGGGTTTCCAGATCAATCTCACTCTGGCGCAATATCGTTGGTCGTGTTGTTGGTTTTAATATTCCATCACCTCGCTCAACTGCCGTCTTCCCTCCTATTCACTCAGTTTTTTTTTAGTGAATATGCTCTAGCTCTTAATAAACTAGCGCGCTTTACCATTAACGTTTGCATCACTGCAGTGAATATGCTCTTAATAAACTAGCGCGATTTACCATCAACGTTGGCATCACTGCTTACCATCAGGCGGGATTAAAGTCAAGCAATGGTTTATAGTAATTTTAAAAAAAATCATCCTCTGCGAATACACAACAATGAGCACAGTAAATATGTAACACACTCATCATCTCAGCGTTAATCCCAGTCGTATCCGAGGCTTTTTCAGCTTTGGAGTGTGGGGTCCGCTTTACCAGTCTAACTGCTGATTTTGGCTAAACTTCGATATTTTCCATGAAGCGGCTGCCGTCGGACCTCCACAACCCGAAGGCGATATCGGAGCATTGCAGTTAAACGAATTTTTGGATTTTTGAAAGGTCCAACAACCCGTAACGACTGCCATTAGATGTTCATATGGCAACCGGGACCAACGGCCGAACGTGCTTTCCGAGGCACGACAAGACCAGTGCAAATATTCATATTCATGCATACAAATATTTGCACTGCGCAGGGATCGAACCGGCGCGGCGCCTCCTTGCGCAGCGGCCGCGTTCGCTACTGCTACGCCACGGAGGCTGTCGATTATGTAACACAATATCAGTAGTAATGGGTTTTATTTTGACAACAACATTCTTTGCATTGTTTACCCACGTTTTTGAGCAAACACATTTTGCGAACATACGGAACAATTGATTAGCAATATGCTTAACAATGATTCCAATTGATAGTAATACATAGTGGGTTAAGCAATTAGGGACCAGGACTACTAATTAAAATGGCGACCACGTACCAACAAGCGCAGCGTCGGACACCCACCGACTAGGTAGGTGGTCGTATGACCTGTATAATGCCTAGTATGAGGTTCCATTACGAGACTCAATCGTCGATATCGACCGCGTTTGACTCATCGATTGGCCCGCTTCAAGGTTGTAAGAACTCTCAACCAATGAGAGCTCCAAACGCGCTCGATATCGACGATCTAGTCTCGTAATGAAAACTCATACTAGGCCCCCTGACCAAAATTGCAGGGAACTGGGAAGCACTGGATGCAGGCCGCGGCCGACCGGTCTTTTTGGAAATCCTTGGGGGAGGCCTATGTCCAGCAGTGGACCTCTATCATGATGATGATAATGATTAGTAATTGCCGTAAATTCAATTTCCTTTTTCAAAGTACATCATTTTCTACACCACGAATACCTAGCAAGAAGACAAGCAACAAAATGTTCTCATTGACAAAATTAGAAAGTAGAAATAAATAAAGTTACTAAGAACCAACACGATTAACTAACAAGAGTTAAATGTCGGTATCACTGTGAGGTAACAGTAAGCTCGCTTTGAACTCAGTTCACAGAAGTTAACAATAAACTTTATCTAAATACAGCATTAACGGTCATTTGACGTTATCTCGACTTTCTCACGTTAGGAATTTTATTTGTCATGCGCGTACGCTTGGGGTGAAAGACATTGTACTGACCGAATGTGTAGATTAGATGGGCTTAGAGGCTAAGATGTTCCGATTTCGTATTATGGAGCAAGTGCTTATTATTTTAAATTTTATTTTTCATTAAATTATTTTTTTGAAATACTTGTGTTAAAAGGGTTTCATCTGGCAATGTTGCAGATTTTTTTTCTTATTTTCAGTTTTAGGAAAAATAACAACAAAATCGCAAAATACATGGAAAAGAATTAGATTCTTTTGTATTTTTTTATTATTATTTTTTTTTTTTTGTTAAGCTCTGGGGATATTTTTGATTATTTCTTTTACTAGTAATAAATTTATTCTTCAAAGTTCATATTTTTAACAAACTCCAAGAATGTTCTCTGTTTATTTTAAACAATATATCCACAATGTATAGACGACAACATATCACGCTACTACAATCTGTCAAAATCTTTTATATGATTTTAAACCTTATAAGTAAACATTAAGGCTCAAGGTTGGCAGTATCTAGTAGCTTGTCCTGCTGCTGTTTGCACCATCAATGTATGAACAGTGCATTCCATAGACAGCATGCACCATAGAGTCATAGAGCGACGTATTGACTGTAAATCATGGCAGTCATAGGTCACACATTTATGACTGTCTCGTGTCTTTGAGATACAGTAGATGTGATGGGTTATTCTGTGAAAATATGGTGGCAATGTAGATCAAAGATTTTTTTATCTCATACATATTCGATTCATCACAATCACTTCTTGTCATTTATTATCGTTTTTGTTAGAGTCCTTTGCTTACAAAAGCAATTAAAAAAAACTGCAAAACCTCCTTATGTATTCCTTGATCAAATATTTTATGGTTTTAGTAATCGGGTTATAAGTTTTCAGGCAATCCATTTTCAGATTGAAATTTGAAGTAATTCTGATTAATCATCAGTGTGATCTCAACCTCGATCTGTGGAAACAACAGCTCATCATATTGCTAACTAGCGGCCGCCAGGGACTTCGTTCGCGTGGAGTTAGTTATGCTCCGCTCCTATTGGTCGCAGCGTGATGTTATATAGCCTAAAACCTTCCTGGTATAATGGACTATCCAATACAAAAAATGAATTTCTCATATCGGGCCAGTAGTTCCTGAGATTAGCGCGTTCAAAAAAACAAACAAGCAAACTCTTCAGCTTTATACAATATGTAAAGAAAACCCTGTCCGATCCGTGAAGGTATTGTTAGGTATCGATAACTGATTCTACTAATGCATACAAAACCGGGCAAAACTTAAAAAAAAGTCCCCCTAAAAAAATAAATATTATTCCGCAAAAAGAGGTAACTTAAAACATGCGTCGCGGCCATCCAGGCGCGGGCGAAGAGGGGCAGGGCGCGCGGCACGCGGTCGCATCGCTATTCGCTCAGAATTATACCGTCAAAAATAATGTTGTCACTTTTTAAAAATTACCAAATTTTGGGGAAGTTGGAATTAATTCGCGGGAAAAAAAGATAATTTCAAAATTGACTGGTATTGTTACTATGATGATTATGTAAAACTTCATATGTTATTTGGTCATGTGTTTACCTAACCTTTACTATCCTTACGGGTTGGACAGGGTTTTCTTAACATATTGTATATTAGTAGGTACAGATTTTTCTGAATTTTTGACATCTATTGTAATTAGAATTTAGTCGTTGGCGCTGATTGTCTTTCACAAAACAAACTAATTTTAAGTTAAGTGCATCATTTCTCTCTCTTTTATTAAGAAAAGGATAGAAGATAACACTTTAGTTTAATCCTGTCAAGTTAAGATACTCCATTGACAGTTCAGACGCAATTATAAACATGGCGTCGAAAAATACGTCTATTTATGTCAGGAGTGGACTAATTAAACAGGTCTAAATTAAAATTTTACTTTTGTCCTTTTGTTAATGAAATAGAAATAAAAAGACGCACGGAACTTAAATTTAATTTAGTTCGCGAAGAAAGGAATCGGAGCCTTTGTATGTAAGGTGTAGCCATTACTTATTTTACATTAACTACTTTAATTAAGGGAATTGGCTATCTGGTGGATCCAAAACTGTCACGTTTGTTATTGTATACTAGCTGCGCCACACGGTTTCACCCGTGTTTTTTTTATATGCCCTGCTCCTATTGGTTACAGCGTGATGTTATTTAGCCTAAAGCCTTCCTGGATTAATGAGCTATCAAACGCAAAAATAATTTTTCAAATCGGTCCAGTAGTTCCTGAGATTAGCGCGTTCAAACAAAAAAAAATTCTTCAGCAGTAGGTATAGAAAATCTCTCACTCGAGTTCTAAATGGATCATACTTATGCATCCTTCATAACCGGAATAAGGGTCCTAATTTTAAAGAATAGCCCTAATCTCTTTACATTTGACACTGCACTCATATTTAACGGGCCCCAAGTCTATAACACATGATGGATTATGATTACAGACGATAAACGAAGGTACCGGTCACCTTCACACTTGACAATGTGATGTATCCCTTTAAATATTTTATAGCACTGTTCTTTATTTTGATTGATATTGTATCGTTTTGGGCTTGTTTAATAACCAATGGTTGATGTGAACAATTTTATAGAGGGTCGTTGTCGAAAAGTTAAAGGCATTTATTCAACCTAAGCTGAGAATAAGCAATTTTCGAGCCTCAAAATTATATAGTAGTTAAAGAGTTCCTTTTTGTTTTGTTTCGGGGTGGAAAATCCTCATACATATATGTCCGCCGCCCCGGGGTGGGCGACGGGGTCTGTCAGACTCCTAGTGACTAAAAACCACCCCGGTGCCTCCGGAGTGGTCACGTGCATGCGGGGCCGCGAGAGTCCAGATTCATCCGCAAAACGTCCAAAAATAGTTATAAAAGTGTTTATTAAATATTTTTAAATATTTTTTGAGTTTTATTACACAGAAACATAAAAAATAAGTTTTCTATGGACACTGTACCTATAGGTATTATTAAAACAATACAATTTACAAAATTTCTTTTACCTACATAAAATTATGCTTAGAATAAATTAATAACAATAATTGTGTCCAATTAGCACCTGCTGCCGAACTAGGTTTGAAGCACAGTAACTGTGTTTAAAGCCTGTGTTTCAGCACGCAGCGCAAATTACAATTGACACGGCCAAGGTATGTAGCTTCAGGAAGGGGACGAAGATGCTCTTGTCCACAATAAAATTTGAGTTCAATATGTCTCTTTCTTTCTATTTCATCGAGAACAAGACAGAAGATAAAATATTACTTCAGTCCTGTCTGATTAGGAAACTCCATAGACAGCTTAGATCCCAACTAACATTTAAGTCGTCGAGTAGACGTTTTGTTGGCGACTTAATGTTATTTAATATAATCGTATAAACGTCATAAGGACGTTTACTCGACGGCATTAGGGCCCATTTTATACAACTTAAGGCCCTAAGAGTGTCGTGTAATAGTCATATATAGTCCTGTATAGTCACGTAGTAGTCATATTTACGTCGCCGATTTGACTGCATGTCATGTAAATGACAACTGTAGCGGCGTGTATTCGACTTCGTGTCGAGTAATGGCTCACAATATGACTTTTATCCAATCTAATAGTTGTGTTATTGTCATTTAAAGGTGTGCTTATTTGAATGAATTCTATAACATATCACGTGAATATAATATGGCCGTGTTTTTGACAGCAGAGTTAATATTGTATATTTTCTTTGTTATTTGAGGTGATAAAACTATTTCATCAGTTGTCAACCATTGCGCAATCAAGTTTACTGATTAATGTGAGGTAAGTTTCTAACAAATTTTTTACGCGCTTTTAAAATATTAATGTTTTCACATATTTCTATTAATTTATTATCAATGTGACTGCGTTATATGACAACTACATAACTTCCCGACGTATAACTGCATGTTTATTCATTCGAGTACGCCATGACAGTTGATTTAGGGATCAATAGTAATATAATAAACGCCTAGCTAACATAGTTCAAATAGGTAGGATGTATTTGAACTAAGTTAGCTAGGCGTTTATATTTTAAGAACCAATCTGCGTGACATACCTATAACTTAGAATACTTTTGTTTTAGGTAAACCCCACAAGGATGTTGATAAGTTTTTACCAAATAATGCAAAAGTGTTGCACGAAAATAATCAGCCGCCAGTTGAAGAGCGATGCAATGTCCAGAATGTAGAGCTAGAAAATACACCACCTCAGAAAGAAAATGCTTCGCCACTTGAATTGCCAGTTAGATTAGATTTATAAAATTAAAAAGTGATAAAAGGATTTTGTTTACTTCTAGTGCTTGAACTTGATTTTTTTATGTTGAAATTTTGTATTAGAACATACAAAATCTCAACATAAAAAAATCAAGTTTCAAAAAGATATAGAAGTTCCTAATATCGGAAGGTTAAAATAAGTTTGTGTCGATTGACGCACATTATCGGATTTAAACGCGATAACTTACTATTAGTTTTAAAGAAGTACAGAAGACAACACGTCAAGCTACTGCAATCTGTCAGATTTCTTTATTGGATTTTGGATTTTGGACTCAAGGTTGATTGGGAATATTTGGCAGTTTCGGGTAGCTTGACCTGCGGTCGTTCGTACGTTATGTTTAAGTTGCCTATTGTGTAGTAATTTTGTATGTTCTATTGTAAGATTATTAGCTACATATAAGATGTTTCAATGTGGCAAAATAAATGAATGTTTGATTTTGTATAATATTTCGTATTTTACATTTATGGATCAAAAAGCCATTTAAGTTTTTCCAAATCTAGCAATATTTTAAAGCTTTGCTTTTATTTCTATTTAATAAGTGTCGTCAAACTTGAAATGTTAATTACGTTCCTGGGAATAATAAAAAAAATGAAATAATTTTTACTGCGTTTTTTATTACCTATTTCTTAAATGTATGAATAACACACTAACCAACTGACACTTTATATCAGTAAAATAATATAGGTTTGACTTCAGTTTACGAGATTTCGTTCTCATATATTCGGATATGAAGATTTCATAGGCATTTCAAAACATCATTCCTGAAGTTTCAAGTTATTCAATTGGTTTAATGCAATTTGGGGAATATTGAAGTCAGTAGCCCCCACTTGTTATAATGGTCTCTGAAGTCGTCATTTTGGGTGCCTTTGTAAACGTTATCTTCATTTTCGGACGATGAATAACTATCTTCAAGTTCGGAAAGCGAACAAGAGTCCTGAACTTCGGCAAATGATCTGCAAGATGTACCTACTCGTAGAATTTTGGTTAAATGTGATACGGAACCCTTCTCATTTTCTTCACTATCAGTTTGAGCTCTATTACTTTGTATTAAAGGACGTGCTTGAAGCGAATGATACTTGTTTTTAACTCCCCTCTTTTGAATTCCCTACTTCTTTTAATACTTTTCCAATTTTATCGATCCATTTGTTGTACCAAACAGTAAATAAATATGATTTCAAAATGATGGAAGTTGTATATAAGGTGATTATAAACCTCTATTATGAGTAATAATTATATAGCGGTCGTATTATCATTTTTGTAATACTTTACGGTGTATACAGGTCGCAATCGTAATACTTATTCGACTTATACAACGTGTAACAAAAAGGGTATATACATACCAAGTGGACGGCCTCTTGATAAGATAAGAAACGATACGGGAAGGGTTCTCTAACCTTATGTTTACATGGTAGGAAGTTATGAATTATTCCAATACATATGATACCAGAAACCGCAGTTTCAAACTGAAATCAATACAACACTAGCAAAAAGCCAGCTGATCGGGGTCATTGAACAATTCATCAATAAAAACAAACCTCTTACTTACTTGCTTACCCTGGTATTTCTTCAAACAGTGGATAAAGGGTTCCCGATGTTTATTTTTCTTAACATTTTTTTTTTCGGAAAAATAATTTTACGTACAAATAAGTTTTTTCTACAAAAGCTAACTTTATGTTTGTGAACAACAAACCAAGTCATAAAATAGGGCGAGTGCGTGCGCTGAAAAACGAAAAACGTCTAGCGGCTTTAGTCACCTACGTAAAACAATAAAAAAACGCAATTTATTTTATAAATGAGTAAACTTATCTAACAAATCGATAGAACCGAGTTGGTAACTCTCTCTCATCTAAAGCGCATTTCCCGGTTGTATCCGCGGCTTTCGCTTTGGAGCCCGGAATCCGCCTCCAGTCCAACCGGGTTCGGCTGAATACCAGTATTTTACATGGAGCGAGTGCCATCTAACCTCCACAATCCAGTTACTGGGTAATACGATATCCCTTGGTAAGACTGGTTGTCTCACAGATCTACGAATGACAGCCGGGACTAACGGCTTAACTAACGTGTTTTCCGAAGCACGGAGGATACACACACAAACACCCAAAGCTGGAACAACTACTTGTAGGTCATACAAATATTTGTTCCGCGCGGGAATCGAACCCGTGACACGCTGTGCAACAGTCAATCGCTTAACCACTACGTCAATCGTGCAGTCAACTACCTGCAATTCACTCAGTAGCTACTCAATCCTACTTTCTACTAATAAAATGCGAAAGTTTGTAAAAATGTTTGGATGAATGGATGGATGTATCCATACATACATTCTTACAAATTTTCGCATTTAAATACTAGCTGCTCCCTGCGGATTTACCCGCGTAAGTTTCGATCCCCTGGGAATATCGAGATAAAAAGTGTCCTTTATGTTAATCCTGGTTATAAACCATATCTTTGCCAAATTGTATCCAAATCAGTTCAGTAGTTTTTGAGAATCGAGTTGGTAACTACAACACACTAAATAATACCCAATCTATTAACTACATTCCTATAAATTTCCTTACGTAACTAATTATTTTCATGTCGGTTGCCATTTGCCATACATAGGTAGGTACTTAGTTTATGAAAAATTAATTACTTAGATGAACGTGCGAAAGAGACTACGAAAAAGGATTTCATATCTGTTCAAATGAACCCAAAATATCATTTCTAAACAACTCATGTGTGTCCTAGTACAAAAACACCCCATGAGTTCCGTAGATAAATTAAATTTTAGTTAGTCTTTGCGTATTCACTTCTGCGATATAAAAGATTTTGCCTTTTGCAAAAATAATAGCTTAAAACTCAGCAGTAGATAGATAGAGTACAGTACAGTCTTAATTTACCTTTTCAAAATAAATAAAAAATACGCAAATGTACTAGGAGTGCAACAGATACGAGGATTGTTATCGCTAAATTAAACAGCGGTTCCGCAATCACAGAACCCTAATTGAATGTCCTAGCTCAAACATATGAAATTGAATACGATAAAATATTATCTCTCAGTCGCGTACGCCGACGGCGTGCATTTTGTGAGAGAGATGACAATATTTCCGTTATTTTTATCCGTTATTCCACACATATATTATTGTTGTGTGAGTGACTTTAGAACGCGCCGAAAGCAATCATGTTGAACATGATAAAATATTGTGTCTCGGTCGCACGCGCCATCTGCGTGAATATTTTAAGAGAGATGACAATGTTTTGTTCCATTTGTCTACTATCTTTGGCGAAATATTTTAAAACGCCGAAACAGAAATTAAGTACCTAAATAAATAAAGTTCAATTTTTCATAATTTCTATTAGTTCAGTACAGATCTAAGATTCGAACTTTACGGTCGCATGCGCGTTTCGCGATTTTTGTGTTGTGAACTTGTGACGTGTGTACAATCATGGCCCTTAGCAATACTGAATATTTTGAGATGATCTTGTGTGTCGGACAAGAGGATGGTAATCTGCGTGCTGCTCGCGAACTTTATCGTCAGCGATTTATCGATGGTAGGGCAGAAGGTGAGCGTCGACAGCTCCCTTCGGTGGCGTGTTTCCATAGAATGGTACATCGTCTGCACCAAACTGGTTCTTTTCACGTTCCTGGATTAGGGGGTCGCCCGAACACTACCGATCCAGATTTAGAGGAAGCCGTACTCGAACATTTCGAAAATAACCCACGTACTAGTACTCGGCGAGCTGCATTAGCGCTGGGTGCATCTAACCATATGCAAGTATGGCGAGTGTTGAACAATGACGGTCAGCACAGCACCCATACCACTTCCGTCGCACCCAGGAACTGACACCTGCAGATTTTTTGCCTCGCGTGACCTTCTGCGAGTGGTACTGCGGTCAGGTAGCAGCTTCGCCAGATTTTGGCTCAAGAGTACTGTGGACAGATGACGCGTCATTCACAAGAGCTGGGATAAGCAACATACATAATGACCATGTTTGGTCTCACGCTAACCCGCATGCTTCTACGGAATCGTCGTTTCAACACCAATGGCGACTAAACGTGTGGGCTGGTATTGCGGGAGAAATTGTCGTAGTACCAATTTTTTTGCCGCACCGCCTAAACGGTCAAAATTATTTAAATTTTTTAACCAACGAATTGGACGATGCTCTCACAGAAAGCCTATCAATTTTAAGTTACGCTAATCTCGTGATGGGCAACAATTTAATCTTCCAACACGATGGCGCTCCAGCACACTATGCACGTGATGTTAGGGAGCATCTAAATATGCGTTTTCGTCAGTGGATTGGGCGCGGTAGCAGACATGTACCTTGGCCACCGCGATCTCCAGACCTAACTCCATTAGACTTCTTTTTGTGGGGGTATATTAAAAACACAGTGTATGCAATGCCGTGTGACACAGCAGAGCAAATGAGAGAGCGAATCGAAGCCGCTTTCAGGACAGTGACACCAGACATGCTACGGAATGTCCAGGTGTCGATACACAAACGAGCGACCTTGTGTGTACAGTACCAATGGCGTCACATCGAACCACATCTCTAAAAAATGTAAGTTAATTAAATTATTATTTTTAATTTTCATATTTATTTTGCTGATTGTTCGGACTATGTTTAGCTATTTTTGAGGCAAAATTTAAGTAGGCAGGTAGGTACAAATTACCGGGCGGGCCATTGTCAGCATCTATCTCATGGACGCGCGCGTCGCAGCCGCGCGTTTCAACAATATGTAGGCAGATAGGTACTAGGCGATCAGAATTACAGAAGAAATGTTTTGTAATATTAGCAAGTGACTTGGAATGTTGTTGACCCTCCGTAGTGTTGTTACACGTTTGTTAATATTTGAATTCAAGAATCATGTGATACCAAGGATACCAAGAATTTGGTATCAATTCTTCGAGTAATTTATTTTGAGCTGAAACTTTGTGTAGAGTTTCTATACCACCTATAATCTTCAGGGGTTCTTGATGTATATACCCTTTTTGTTACACGCTGTATATAATGGTTACAAATACTACGTGTAAACAACTATTATCCGTGTAGCAGTTGTTAAAAAGGCAATTATATGACAAAATTGACAGTATTACGTCGTGTATACGATGAAAACGTTTACACTACAAAAAGTTGTATAAGTAAGTTTTATAGAAGTCGTCGTAGACGCTATTATATGACGATCGTATAAAAATGTCGAAATAACGTCTACACGACATTATTATACGACGAAAAACGTATATGACTATTCGGTCACATAATGCACCAGTACATGACAAAGAGTTAAAAAATATACTATAAAACAACTTTAATAAGACTCAAGGTCATATAACTGTTTGATTATATGACAAAAATGTTAGTTGGGATGTGGTTACAAACATGTTGACGAAAAATTCTTCAGCTTAACTCAAGCGCAGACTAATTTGCCAGTACTAAACTAATTATCTTCTGTCTCATCTGCAAAAATAACTAAATTCCGTACGAATTTCTATCCTCTGTTTAACACCATTAGAGGAGCCATTTATAATTCTCTCTTCATCATCATCAACCTTTTTTTATCGTCCCACTGCTGGGCACAGATCTCCTCTCTTACAGAGAAGGATTGAGTGTAATCACCACGCTTGCTCAATGCGGGTTGGCGATTTCAGACTTAAAGTCCAGGTTTCCTCAAGATGTTTTCCCTTCATCTTGAATTGGTTGGCCCCTTCAATTCTTTCTTAGGTACGTATTACAGAACGTCACTCAAAACTCAAGCTCTACTTAAGTCTCGTTTCAAGCCATTTGATTGGTTGAAACTAGTTTTAAGTAATGCTTAAGCAGAGATCAATGCTTGAGTTTCCTTCTGGAATACGGACCTTAGTGCTTACTTTCGCTATGTAAGGAATTCTATCTAAATAAGCCTTACGTTGTCCGTTAGTAAATTAATTGAAAAAGGTTGAGCTTGATCGTTTTAAAGTTTAATAGTTTGATATAAAATTTGACAGCCTCCGTGGCGTAGCGGTAGCGGACGCGGCCGCTGCGCAAGGTGGCGCGGGTTCGATCCCCGCACAGTGCAAGTATTTGTATGCATGAATATGAATATTTGTACTGGTCTGGTCGTGCCTCGAAAAGCACGTTAAGCCGTTGGTCCCGGTTGCCATACGAACATCTAGTGGCAGTCGTTACGGGTTGTTGGAGCCCTCAAAAGTCCTACAATTTGTCTAACTGCAATGCTTCGATGTCGCCTTCGGGTTGTGGAGGTCAGACGGCAGTCGCTTCATAGAAAATGTCGAAGTTTAGCCATATCAGCTGTTGGACTGGTAAGACGAACCCCAGACTCCAAAGCTGAAAAGGCTTCGGATGCGACTGGGATTAACGCTGGGATGATGATGAGTTTGATATAAAATTGTAACTGTATCAACAACAACACATTCAACGCGTCATACTGACGTCAAACAGAATTCTGCATCTCGTAGGTAAAGTTTTCCAACGTTTATCGTTGGACAGTTGCCCGCCAAATGCAACACCAGTCTGTTCCTAGGATCTTCTCTTTTTTATGGATGGAGGATGAGTGAACATTACTCTCTGTGTCTACACATAGGTAGTTAAGATTTTTATATGTGTTTGTCACACATGGCCACATCCTTTTCTTCAAATAACAGTTCGTGATGCAGGATCTACCAACATGTCGGAAGCTCATCAGCTCAGTACATCCTACATTTATAGGTACCTCAGTGGTATCTCCCAGCTTGCATGAGAAGAGCAGGTGATGTGTTGATATGTAGTTTTATTTCCATATCAACAGGATAAACCAGATGCTTTCAATTAAATCAAAAAGTTGACGGACGAGTCATGGATATTACATTTTTGTACATTTTTGTGGGAGTTATGTACTTAATACTTTTTAGTTTTCGTACTTAAAAAACGGTTTTTGTACGTTTTTGCTGGAGTTATGTAATACTTTTTTAATGTTTTTTTCTGAACAATACAGATTCATTTTTATTATTTTTATCAGAAGCAATGGGTTTAAGTATGAAGTCTAGTTAGATTCAGGCTTAACAACTATTCATATTTAATAAAGGTAAATTATGTAAATGGCTAAGTTACCTCTGTGGCGCAGCGGTCAACACGCCTGCCTGCGACATGGAGGCCCCGGGTTCGATCCCCGGCCAGGTCATGATGGGAAACGATCTTTTCCTGATTGGCCTGGGTCTTGGATGTTTATCTATATATGTATCTATTATAAAATATGGTATCGTTGAGTTAGTATCCCATAACACAAGTCTCGAACTTACTTTGGGGCTAGCTCAATCTGTGTGATTTGTCCGTATATATTTATTTATAATAAGCACGAGGTAGTGACCATCGTTAGACGGCTTGAAGCTTTGTCTACGAATCCACTAGCCTACTAAAAGCAAACGTTATCCTAGAAAATCCTCTTTATCTCCAAAGGCAACACCTGGACTTCCACCCATAAACAGTCCAACTATAACAAACGTAACAAAAACATGAACAAATGAGACGAACTCAAAATTCAACTGAATTATTCATTATGGGCTGCTGGATTGAATGCAGCAGACGTCAGACTAAGTAGCTAATGAAAAATGTAAGAGGTCAAACAGGGTCACATATACTTACATACATATCTATGGATCTGGATTGGGGATTGTAATGTTGATGTAAGAGGTGCAATGGACATCTTGAACGTAAATCAATTTCGTTTGTGATGCGCTGTGAATCTGACCTCAGTTCAACCAAACTAAATACTTAGGTAACAAAGTTCCCGAGTACCCACGGATAATAATATAAATTACTTTCTTCAAAGTCTAAGTCTTTGTCTTCAATAAGAACATGAAAGGTAGGTACGTCAAATCTCACTATAATATTAATCCTAATAATCTTATCCTTTCTACTAATTATTTCCGTACCTACCATTGATATAATATTAAACTAAGGTAGATAAGTCACTAGCGCCATAGAATAAAGAGGGGAAGTAGGTTATCTGCGACCCAATCCGCGATTTAATTGCCTACTGTCTTAGGGTTGACGACTGTCCGCGCTTCGTCCATAGAATAAAGAGAGGGAAGTACGTTATCTTCATACAAACGGACCGCGCGCGGCTTGTATGTGTGCGCCATAGTATCTATGCGTCGCCGCACGCACACCTAAACACAATATTAGAGTGCCTATGACTGCGCTAGTCGCGGCTAGCATGGAACGAGGTTCGCGCGTCACGGCTTTTCGGCACATTAGCTTTTAAAAAATGATCACATAAACTGCAAAGTTGGTATGTCTATTTATGAACAAATAAAAGAATTATATTTTTCAAATTATATTTCTAAAAGTTATTTACAAGGATACGGATATATTACACATTAAAGTTTAATAACAACGCGTTTCGTAATTAGTCGAAACCGAAGAAAGTAGGTATTTTTCTGTAGCTAATTTGTAATTTTGTATTAAATGTGTGATTCAATAGATGTTATGTTTGTATTAAGTATTTATATTTGTATTAATTAAAAATAAAAATAAATATGGTTCTTTATGTGTACAAAACTAAAAATAAAAATTACAAAAAAAAAAAAACTGACTAGTACCTATATGTAAACTAAATACTAAGCAAATAATTTAAACATAAGCTCTTAGTCTATAAATATTTGTTAGCGGTTTGGGCGACAACCGTAACCGACGAAGCGCGGACAGTCGTCAACCCTAAGACAGTAGGCAATTAAATCGCGGATTGGGTCGCAGATAACCTACTTCCCCTCTTTATTCTATGCTTCGTCGGTTACGGTTGTCGCCCAAACCGCTAACAAATATTTATAGACTAAGTCTTAGTCTATAAATATTTGTAAATAATTGAAACATAAGCTGTTAGTCACTAAGAGCTTATGTTTCAATTATTTGCTTAGTATTTAGTTTACATATACTAGTCAGTTTTTTTTTTGTAATTTTTATTTTTAGTTTTGTACACATAAAGAACTATATTTATTTTTATTTTTAATTAATACAAATATAAATAATACAAACATAACATCTATTGAATCACACATTTAATACAAAATTACAAATTAGCTACAGAAAAATACCTATTTTCTACGGTTTCGACTATTACGAAACGCGTTGTTATTAAACTTTAATGTGTAATATATCCGTATCCTTGTAAATAACTTTTAGAAATATAATTTGAAAAATATAAGTCTTTTTATTTGTTCATAAATAGACATACCAACTTTGCAGTTTATGTGATCATTTTTTAAAAGCTAATGTGCCGAAAAGCCGTGACGCACGAACCTCGTTCCGTGCTAGCCGCGACTAGCGCAGTCATAGGCACTCTAATATTGTGTTTAGGTGTGCGTGCGGCGACGCATAGATACTATGGCGCAAACATACAAGCCGCGCGCGGTCCGTTTGTATGAAGATAACGTACTTCCCTCTCTTTATTCTATGCTAGCGCACTGAAAATGAAGCGTAAGTACAAAAGATTATAATTCTAATCTCTTGCCTTAGTCACTCTCGATACACTCATAAAACAAACGACAAACACTATGCTTTAGATTGCGCCCCATCTCACTAACACTGTACCAACGTGTGAAATGTACGCAGAATAAAAAAATTGCATGTGTGTGCTGCTGCTCCGATCGGCACATTTATTTCGGTTAATTTGTTAGAGCATATCATATCTGTTTAATAATATATTATATCAATGGTACCTACGATTACTTTTTATTTTTTTATTGTACTTCTTACAAATATCATAAATGCGAAAGTTTGTGAGGATGTTTTGATTTTAGGCGTCCCTACTAATAAGTAGTTTTCTACTAAAAGATAGTTTCAAACGTAAATAATTATCGCATGTAATAAATAAATAAATAATAATAATAATTACTTTACTTTATCCTATATGTACCTACATATACGATAATTATTAATGTATATACATACATTGAGTTATTTACATACGTTACGTTGTAATTGAACTGTAAAATTAAAAGTAATTCCTACGGTTACTGTTGTTAGAAATATTATGTATTCAAAATATTTTTTCTCAAATAAATAGGTATATGAAAGTGATCTTTGTGTGCTCGATTATTTTCATACATTATTAGGGCTTATTTCGAAGCATTTGCAGATGACGACCATCTGTTACACTCTTCCAGGGTCATTACCATAATGAGATGCCTTTTTAAAGTATTAATTTATTAAAAAGTCAAAATTGTTTTTAAAAAAGTCGAGGCTAAAACTATCCCACCTAGGGTTGCCAGACCGCCGGGAAATCCGGGAAAGTCCCGGAATCTTGCCTCTTGTCCCGGAATTAGTGGTAATTGTCCCGGGTTTTAAAAACTCATAATTTTGTAACAAAAGAAAGTAGCAACGAATGAAATGACATGGCTGCCTCCTCTCTGTCTGATTGTTTCATTAACGTACCGATTTTTCATTTTCCGACATCACGGGCTGGGCTCTGTTGTACTTTGACGAAGCGCGAGCGAGCTCTTTTTTTTAGACTTTCTTTCCGAGTTGTCCCTGTCGACAACTGTCCCGGATTTGGTAAGTTCCTATCTGGCAACCCTAATCCCACCTAGGGTTGCCAGACCGCCGGGAAATCCGGGAATGTCCCGGAATCTTGCCTCTTGTCCCGGAATGACCTCTTGTCCCGGAATGAGCGGTAATTGTCCCGGATTTTAATAGAACATATTAACAAACATGATAGTATGGCAACCCTAATCCCACCTGATAAAATCGAACTTTTTAACAGCACAATTTTCTCCTCGTCATTTCAGTTAATTACGCAAATGATCGAGCTTCGAACAAAAACTGTCATATAAGTAACCCCTAATATGAGTTAAAAGATTTACTAAAAGCAAAGGTGCAGAGCGTAGTGACGAGATTTTTAAATGTTTATGGTCCTTGTGCTCGAGCGTGCTGGTTGGCGAGGACAGCTGCGCGGGCGCACCTTGCGCAGATGTGACCGCACGTGTGGACGTAGCCGATACATTTTTTTTATTTTTGCCCTCAGCGCTTGTCTCAAGATTGGTGCTTCCATGATTTTATAGGTTAGGATAGCATTGCTTTTGTATTTTTCACATTGGAAAGTGTTGATTCTTAACTTAAGTAGAACTAGCTGTGACCCGCGGTTTCATCCGTGTAAGTGTCGAACCGAAAGAGCTCAATTGATATAAGTAGTATAAGCGCCTGTTAAATAAATGGGAGCAATATGTACGTTCGCGTTCACTCCCGTTTTCGCAACATTTTTTGTTACTGCTCTGCTTCTATTCGTCATAGCGGGATGTTATATAGCCTATGTCCTTTCTCAGGCTCTAGACTATCTGTGTACCAAATTTCATTACAATCGGTCCAGTAGTGTTGGCGTGAAAGGCGGACAGACAGACAGATACTTTCGCATTTATAATATTATAGTATGGATAAATGACTTGATTTTATGACATTCCAGGGAATTTCTTTTTGTCCATATAAAACTGTGCAAATATTTACCACTAGGTACAACGGACTAAATCTATTGTTACGTAACTTCACCATTGTGATGCAGATCAGCTTATTGCCCTTTTATCTGCAACAAGAAAGCATTTAAGTAAGCCAATGAGTAACTACAAAATAAACAATAGACACAATACACACTTTGCTTCCAACTTTAAAACTTGTAATACCCTTTTCAACATTTGAAAGAAACCTTTTTGCAAGCACTCAAAGCAAGAACAAAACTCACTGCCATAAAAGTGAACGGGCCATAATATCTAGCTTCGAAACGACATAATCTTTTCTCAGACGGATGCGGTGCGTTGACCCGTTCAATCCTGTCCAGTCTAGGTCGAGGCAAGGTCGTGCCTAACAGGTATTGGACAGTAGACACGTCACGACTTGTCCAAAAACCGTTGTTGCGTTTGGGTGCGCTTATCTGTCGATCCTAATTTGATTTGGAAGTGGAGCGGATATGTTAATTTGAGGATATTGAAAGAGTATTTATTTGGGTGGATGAGTCTCATACTTAAAGATACATGGATTAAGAATTAAGTTAAACAAGTAGGTAATCTAATACTTAGAGCTTCTCAGGTACCTACTGAAAGATGGATAGTATGAAGAAATAAAGTTTTGAAGTACCTAGGTACTTAAAATAAAATTTCTGAATACGGGAAACGGCGACAACTAGTAAAAAACTAAAGTGCGTATTCTAGAAGGAGACCAAGCATTGATCTCTGCTTAAACATTACTTGAAACTAGTTTCAACCAATCAAATGGCTTGAAACGAGATTTAAGTAGAGCTTGAGTTTTGAGTGACGTTCTGTAATACGGACCTAAATCAATTATGCTTTGTTTTTAACAACTTGGGTACCTTGTGTACCTCGGACATGGTTTGATGTCTTAGACATGTTTTAAAAAAACCCCGATGTTAATCAGATTGTATCAATAACACCGTTATTGGAGCAATCTGATGAACCCCGCCAGTTATAAAGCCTTTTAATCCGGGTCCCAACATGTCATGACATGTTCACGGTATACTATATGGGGCCATCCGATGGCCTCAGCGACCAGATATCGAAATTATTGCGTCTTATTGTACAAAGGGTACTTTATATTCATGAAGAGTTAATCGTAACTCGTCTCAGTACATCATCAATAACAATTTGTGATTCTTTAAGCTTTGTGTAATTCTTTTTATAGAATTCTGTCGGTGCTTCTGCATTTTTTATAATCTTTTCTAAAGTTAGAGGCTGTTTGGTCATGAATTTTCTTCATGACCAGGCTGCTTCTGCATCTGTCTTCATGGCAGTCCCCTATGCTTTGTTTTCATTTTTAGCTCGAGTATCAACTAAATTAAGGATCGATATTAATTTTATTAAGATTAAAAGTTTTGAAGCAGTGTTGTTCCTGGCTACCATTCGTAGATCTTTGAGAGTTATTACAGATAGTCAGAAGTCTAAAAGTTTGACAACCACTCTTACGGCAGGAAACGGTCTCCAAAGCCTGAAGCACAGGTGTAGATTAGCCAGCCTTTCGGTGTTCTATAGGATGCATTTTGGTGAGCATGCGAGGGAATTTCCCCCATCTCCGTTCCATCATCGGACGACCCGTCGTACGGCCATGTACGGTAGTTAACGCCACTACGATCCGGACGAAGCGTTTCACCTCCTCTTTTATACCGCGTACATCGAGGGAGTGGTCAGTGTCTTCAAAGCTAGAGTGAATAGGCACTTAATAAACTAGCGCGCTTTACCACCAAAGATTGCATCACTGCTTACTATCAGGCAGAATTGCGGTCAAGCAGTAGTTTATAATTTGTGAAAAAAAGGCTGTTGTTCCATGTATAATATTGTTATTCAGATAAACTTGGTTAGACTGGAATCCGAATCCAACATAGTTGGGAAAAGGCGGTAACGAGGTAAAGTATTATTTACTTCCAAAAAGGGAAAGTGCGTATAAATTTACAAAAGACGAAAACCTTACAGTTCACTCAGAGACCAAGTTAGTATCATCTCAATATCTCATCGTTATCACCCCAATATTGATTCAACATCAAACCAAAAAATCATTCATAATCAAATTGTACTAACTGATTCAGTCCCAAGTTCCACATACAATCGGCAAGGCCGTACATTCGCCTTTAAGGACCAGTCACTAAGATCTCTGACCAATGATACAGTACCCTTTCTTTCATACTAAAACTTGGTCCAACAAGAGGCAGGGAAGAGCATCTTTGGCTGGCCAGTTAAGTAAGAAAAAGGAACCGTATGCAGCGGTTCGCAGTTCTTGCAAAAAGTTACTCGATTGGACTATTGGAGGATAATACATAATACTATAGGTAATAGTATGCTTCTAGATATTTTGTCGAGCAAAAAATGGTATCTCTATTGCTGAGATAAACTTAATGTAATGTAAGCCGTTTAGGTGTAGCAGGCATGTATGGGAGTAAAAAGTTAAACTATGATGGTCGAGAAGTATATGTATTACGTATGGATTTCTTGTTTTTAATATAATATACAATATGTAATGTAATTACCGCACAGCCTTAAACACCCTAATTAGAATATTATGTTATACAGCTTGGCAAAAAGTCTAGAAACGGAACAATAAATATTTTGTCTATTGGCAACTCTCCAAAAAATAATGATGTTTCTTAATAAACAAAGTCTATAAGTTGTTTCTAATTAAACATAAATAATTATAAATAAAACCATTTTTACTTAATAGTGGTTTGCCGTACATACGAACAGCACAGTGGCGCCCCTATTATTTTCTACTCTTTTTTGCCAAGCTGTAATCATAATACATACACTGAATTTTTAATTTAACATGTATATGCATTGTTATTTATTAAATCAGTTATACCAATTCTTGGAGAAAGAAGACCTTAACGTTCTTGGAATAAGGTTTCATTTTCTTTATTTTGTATTGAATGATTAAATTTGTATGAATACAAGTAAAACTGCCATTTTAAAAGTCTGTACAAACAATAGGGTTAATATGACAATAATTTCCGTATTTTTAATTAGTTTTGGGATAAAAAATTACCTATATTAAAAATTATAAGAACCGATCCAGTAAAAGATTCTGAACAAACTATTATTAGAAAGTGTGTTAATTAATTTACATGTTGTATAGAGTGGAGTTTTCAGAGGCAATAGCAAAAATTTCCGAAGTATAAAATACATATACATATCGTTGTAGTGAATTGGCTATATTATGGCAAACAGCTTTTGGCGATGTATGTTTTTACATATTGTATACTTAAACTTGCCGGATTTTCTATGGTTACTTCGGCTGACGTATGATCATTAACAAGCGTAATGGCAGTAGGTATGGTACACAAGTCATCATCATCATCCCAGCGTTAATCCCAGTCGCATCCGAAGCCTTTTCAGCTTTTGGAGTCTGGGGTCGGCTTTACCAGTCCAACTGCTGATATGGCTAAACTTTGACTGCCGTCTGACCTCCACAACCCGAAGGCGACATCGAAGCATTGCAGTTAGACCAATTGTTGGACTTTTGGGGGCTCCAACAACCCGTAACGACTGCCACTAGATGTTCGTATGGCAACAGGGACCAACGGCTTAATGTGCTTTCCGAGGCATGACCAGACCAGTGCAAATATTCATATTCATGCATACAAATATTTGCACTGTGCACTGTGTTTAAACTTGCCGGCTTTTCTTTGGTTGCTTCGGCTGACGTATGATCATTAACAAGCGTAATGGCAGTATGGCACACAAGTATTAACATGTTTTGTTTGAACAGTACTGTACTTACCTGTTGTAACCTGTCTCTGTCCCTAATAGTTTCTTACTGGAGCAGTTAAAGACATCTGAGCAACAGTGACTTTTCTCAATTCCGTTTATACGGCGTCATGTTTAGGTTTTATTTCCTAAGAATCTAAGCTTGTCTTAATTTGAGAGTTAGTAGATCATTCATGTGCAATCATTTGACCATTTTTTTTTTAATTTTTTCTGTGGTTCGGACACGTATCACGTATGGCGGACGAAAGAGTGGCGAAGCGCACCTTCTTCTCCGAGCTGGAGGAGGGCAAGCGAAAGCATGGCGGATTCAGTCCGGTTCAAGGATGTCTTAAAACGACACGTGAAGATATGCAATATAGAACCCTCTGCATGGCAGCGTTTGGCAGCAAAACGGTCAGAATGGCGCAGAATGGTGTACGGACAAGTACGCGAGTTTGAGGAGCAGCGCAAAGCTGACCTCGATGCCAAACGCGACCAATTAAAGACCCGCCCACCTGCTGCCATCACATACAACTACGTCGACGGCGTGCTTACGTGCCCTCAGAAGTTTCGCCGCCAAGATAGGCTACATAAGCAACGGGCGCATGAGCGCCAAATCATCGGCTAGGAGTCGAAGTGGTCGCCGTGGCCGAAATTGGTCGGGAATATCATCATCATCACTTTTTTGTCAAATTAAAATGATCTCATCATCATCAAACACTGTTTGTTACCAATCAAATAGTTCAAACTTTCAGTCATAATGGTGGATTGTGGGAGTTCCTTTTTTATATTTAACTAAAAGGTTTCCAAAGTGACAGATTGAAGTTCCATGTTAAAAGTTGAATTACATCATCATGAATAAGTAGGTCGCGAAATATTTTTGATACTAAGGGGGTCGTGCCATGAAAAAGGTTGACAATGACTGTTCTATAACCAACCTAGTGCTGAACAAAAAAAAGGAATAACATCAGTTCCTGCTTAAAAACCACTGTTCCACAAACATTGTCGTCATCACCAATACAATGGACACAGTTACAGTAAATAATTCAAAATTAGTTACGTCACTACTCAACACGTCACGGATTCCATTATCCCATTCTCTTTTTGAAAATTAACTGCCTTTTTACCAAGAGTACAGTCACGAGCATCAATATGTCAACACTTGGCAACTTGGTGTTAATATTGGGATAAAAATTATTATCTCATGTATTATTCCTGGTTATAAACCATCTGTGTGCCAAATTTTATCCAAAACCGTTCAGGAGTTTTAGCGTGAAAGAGTAACAAACAAACAAACATTCGCATTTATAATATTACTAGGATAAGGAAGTAAACCGCTTTTGAATAAAGTAGAGTGTTACATACTTTTGCTTGTGACTGTACTCTTCAATGTGTAACGAGAGTTTTTTATTGGGTACATACCTATAATGGCATTTACAGGTAAGCAATTAAGCCGTAAAGATGTTATTAGGGTACTGTTTTGTGTGTTCAGACCCCCTTGAAGAATGGAAGATGGGCACAAACTGTTGATGGTAATAAAGAGCTCAGAGAAAACAAACGGGAGTCGAAAGTGTGCAACTGTGCGGGTTGTAAAGATGATGTTGGTTTCGGTAAAAACGGTAGAAAAACTATCAATCACGTGTTATACTTAACTGAAATCGAAAGCCATTATTTAAATTAAACCAATTAGGTACAGGCTGATAATTTTGAATTGTCTAAATTATGTCGGTCAGTTCGTTAAAAAGTTCAAGTTTGTTGCACAATCCAAAAGGTCTAAAGAATCTATGAACAAAATGGGACAAGAAACTCCAAGGACTCCCACAAATTAATTCTTCTTCTTCAGCCTATAGAGGTCCACTGCTGGACAAAGGCCTCCCCCAAGGCTTTCCACGATGACCGGTCTTGTGCTGCCCGCATCCATCGGCTTACCGCGACCTTCTCCAGGTCATCGATACACCTTGTTGGGGGCCTCCCTATGCTGCGTCTTCCGGTACGTGGCCGCTACTCCAGAACCGTACTGCCCCATCGGCCATCGTTTCTCACTTAATTAGCGACTCGAAGAAATATCAATAAATAAACAATTAAAAATGAAAAATTAATCTAATAATACGCTCTGTGATTCTCAACCGATGGCGCCCGTTCGCGAACATGACATGTGGATCAGCACCATAACATTAAGTGTAGAGTATAACGGCACATGGCCATCATCAGAAGAAGTTGGCGCTACTAAAGCATCATCTGGGAAGCTCCTTCTTTATTTAGCAAGGGATCCTTTGTAGGCGTAGGTTATCGGGCAAGGAGATAATCAATTATAACGATAAACTTTAAATCAAACTTTGATCACTCCAATTTTACAATAATTTTCCTAAGAAATAACGTTCCACTTGACACCAGTCGCACATCCTAGATCACCGTAGACCAGCTGTCACCAGTCCTCGTTGTTTCTTCTTTTGTGCCAGATTACATTACATTACATTTCGTTTAGAAATTAGAAAATCGATTAATCGGTTAACTTAAAACTATATCGCTATCAGACGGTGCTCAGCGCCGATAAGTATATTATTACATAGACTTTTGTAATCCTATATATATTTAATGTTATTTTTGAGATAAACTTAAAGGATAGAATAAAGATGTAACTGTAATGTAATGGATTACTAATCAATATAGAGGATAGCAGAGATATCGTCATAAGGATTTTGAATACCCCAGTTATTAAAAATGCTGTTCAGTACCTACTGCGTATTGTCTACGTAGGCATTGCATTTTCCAATACAACTGCGGTAATTTTGAGAGATTGGTGCGGGGCCGTGGTCGGAAAATTGAGGCTCCACCAGGTGGTTATTTTGGCCTACAGCTTATAGGACATACGGCAGATGTAGCTAGCCCAGTTCAACTGCAGCTTAGCGGTTATTTTATGCAACGTGATGGGATGAGATTTAGGAAGTATATTTTTTAACATACCTTGAAATACCATTAATAATCATTGTCTTTCCCGCCCCCTTCAACGGTGTTCCAAAAATTGCGTATCCAAGACAATAGAAATACTAAAATAATACATTTGTCTTCAGAATTCGAGAAAGGTGTGACGAACTCGAAGGATTATATTCGATCGCCTTTCGTTCCGCAGTTGCGAGATAGAAACTGATAAATGGTTGTATTTTGTAGTTGATAGCCGTGATGTGGTATTGTTTGGGGTGAAATAATTATTGAGTGGAGAATTGTTTACAAGTTAAATTATATTTCTGTGTTGATTCTTTTCTGTACTTTGCTTTACATAATCTTTACTAGCATTATCTATGACTTTTCTAAAGAGAAATATTTTTGTATTTGAACTTATGCGGTATATAGCAATGTGCCATTGATATAATATTAAACTAATTAATATTATATCATTGTGTGGAGCCATTAATTCAAAATTATTTCATTTCCCATAAACCTACATGGAATACACGGTAACAACATTTTTTTAATATTTTTATATCGTGGGTGCGTTTACAAACATATAAACTCATATACACAAACAGCCAGACCCGGAACAACTAATTGCAGGCCATACGGCTCGTTCCCTGCGGGAATCGAACTCGCGACACCCATGTCGCGGGTTCCCGCTCGACGCAGTGGCTGAGCAATCGTGTCGTCAACTATGTATGTAGTTGTTTCCTACTTATAAGAGTCACACTTTCAAAATACTTAATTGGATTTTACGATGTTTTCAAATGGTTACAAATTGTATTACCATATTTTCAACTGACCTTGCGTATAGAAATGGTATTCAAGCCTCTAAAGACGGGCGGAATGGCGGATGGACTCATAAAGAGCATACAGATCATACATACATCCTTAAATAGGTCTTTTATTGTTGAATGTTATACAATAAAAAATGTAGTAAACGTATGATTTTACTCGGGGCGGCATGTTTTATCAAAATTAGTCAAAAGCAAACAAAAAGCTATCGCATCCTTTTATTATCTGGACACCTTTCTGCCAACAGTCTTCATTACTAAGAACTTGAAGACCTCCCATTCCATTATATCGGCGCAAACAAACAAACACACCATCTATTGGATTTAGTGGAAATAACTCAATCGTGCCGCATGGCTCCCTGCTGATACGGCGGTGTCCAACACACGACATAATACCACCCTTGATTTTGATGTGAAAATACTTTGTAAACGATTTAGTACTTTCGGTCTATAGAATGAGAGTCTAAAATTTATTGACTGGTTTAATGTGACATGTTAAGGGAATTTGTATGTTATGACTTATGAAACAAGGTTGAGACTCGATTGATTTGAGTTGAGATGTGGTAATAAGGTGTCAAGCAACGATTTACAGGTTAATGGGAGAACACCGTAGTTGAAGATTACAAATTGTATAATACATTTACTATGGACGTTATGTTTTTGTACATAAGGGTGATAATATTTAAAATTGCACCAGTTCTAAGCCAGTCGGCATCGGTAACACGAGTAAAGAATCAATCGGATGTTGACAACACGTAAATTATGGTTTGTCGGTAATTTTTACTTTTTTTGCTCAATAAATATTTTTGCTTTTAAAACGAATTGGCCACACATGGATTCGGGAGAAATGTCCGACACAGAGGGGCTGATTTATTTACAATCATGATTGTGTACATTTTTATTTCTTTTAAGAAACTTATTTCTTCACGATTACATGAAGCTAATAATATTATATTCAATTTCGGATAACATCGCAAAGTTACAATTTCTTAGATTTAGTATCTACTGACTCGACTCGACGGATCATTTTTATTCTTGGAATAAAATTGACATTTGGCAGATTTTGTATAAAAGAACTGCCAAAATCATAATTATTTCTCTGAGAAAATTGGCTGGAGTTAGAACAAGCCCTTACTTAATCCAATTATTAATTTATGAAATTAACTGTGAATACGGTGGTAAATTACGGTGTTTATTGAAATCTGTACGAGGTACAGATGTAAAACCATTACTATAACTTGTCATCAATCAAATCAACTCTACAAAAAGTTTAAATTGTTATCTAAAACAACACTTTAATTGCGTGATACACTGACAATCACAATTCGAGGACAGTGATAAAAAATCCTCATCCATTGCTCCATAAGATTGAAAACTTCGCATTTTTACGTTGACGTACGTCTTAATTAAAAAAAAAAATGGGAATAATTATAATTTTATTTGTAGGTTTTACGGCAGGTATCCATTATATTGACTACGTATAATATCTACATTGTCGTCCTCCGTGGCGCAGCGGTCAACACGCCTGCCTGCGACGTGGAGGCCCCGGGTTCGATCCCCGGCCAGGTCAAAATGGAAAACGATATTTTCCCGATTGGCTTGGGTCTTGGATGTTTATCTATATAAGTATGTATTATAAATATAGTATCTTTGAGTTAGTATCCCATAACACAAGTTTCGAACTTACTTTGGGGCTAGCTCAATCTGTGTGATTTGTCCGTATATATTTATTTATTTATTACTAGCTGTGCCCCGCGGTTTTACCCGCGTAAGCTTCGAACCGAAAGAGCTCAGTTGATATCAAATAAGCGGCTGTTAAAATAATGGGAGCAATATATACGTCCGCGTTAGCTCCCGTTTTTGCAACATTTTTTGTTCCAGCTCTGCTCCTATTGGTCATAGCGGGATGTTTTATAGCCTATGTCCTTTCTCAGGCTCTAGACTATCTGTGTACCAAATTTCATTACAATCAGTTCAGTAGTTTTGGCATGAAAGCAGACAGACAGAGATACTTTCGGATTTATAATATTAGTATGGATTATTATATTTAGGTGCAATAGTTTCCATTCCATCTGTTATCTTTCCCAACGCCTAACAAAACATCTTCACATTCCAAGGTAACATGCAACAAGTACATACATACATATGTATGAAATAAAACCGACCCATTTGTTCATCCATCAACATTTTTATAGGCACCAATAAAGCATAGTATTTACGATGTTAAACGTCGATGTTTGCACATTCATTTGGATGTTCCCGTAATGAGTCATAAAGATGCCGCGTTAAAATATAGTGTCGGTTATTGTCGCTTTTACCCTACAAGTACAAAGGGACCGGTGTTGGTGGGGTCCACATTGATATTTGAAAGTGTGTAGGAGTGTCGTGAACTCGTGATTAACGACTAGGTATATTACTATAAAGCCGGTATTAGGCGGTTTTATTTAAAAACATCGACGCACAAACGAGTACCATGGATCCAGTACATGATTCTGAACCTCCCAGTGGTGAAATTTTTCGTCGGCTTTTCCATAATTTTAAAAAATATATATGTAGTTTTTTTCACTTTAGACCGTTCATAATTGCTATACTATTATAACCCATTAAGATTTTAAAGTAAAAATTAATTAATTCGCTAATTACACAAAAAAGCGCAATGAAAACAAAACTCGAAAAACGATCTTATCAGCTGATTTAATAGAGTTCACATCAGGGATCAGCGTCATACCACCAAACCCGTACGGCGGCACGCTTGCAACGTTCAAAGGCCGAGCCGACATTTTTTTAAACACTGTGAATTCTGTAACCCTTTATTAACGACATAAATGACTATCATAATTTTGTTAGTGGCATGAGGTCTAGATTTTTCGCAAAGTTTGCATTACGATGTCAGATACACCCTGTATAAAAACGAAAGGCTTTGATGAACAAGAACACACACTGGTGCGGATTCTTTTGTTCACAAACTTAACTAATTTTAAGTTAAGTGCATCTTTTTCTATCTATTTAATTGAGAAAAGGATAGAAGATAACATTTTAGTTAAATCCTGTCAAATTAAGATACTCCATAGACAGTTTAGACGCGTAATCGTTGATGGTAAAGCGCACTAGTTTATTAAGCCTATTCACTTAAAAATCTTAGGAATAGGAAGGATGACGGCAGTTGAGCGAGGTGATGCAATGTTAAACCCAAAACCAACACGACCAACGATGCTGCGCCAGAGGGAGATTTATCTGGAGACTCTCCACGACCAAACTCCCGACACAATAAAATTTGGCGCTACGTACCCGGCACATCGCAACACAACTGCTAAGATCGTCCTCCGTACGGCTTCACCAGACATCATGCCGGAACACGACGAATCGCTCGGCGGCAAGACCTTGTCTGGTGGGTGGTACCTTCTGCCGGCAGCCGATGTTATGGCCTACCACCGAGTAAATTGATTTATTTACCACTGATTGACATTTTTAGCTTAAAATTTTTAGCATTACTTCTTTATACGATTGCTGAAATTTAAGACAATTGAATCAGTTATCGTTGTAAAATTAATAAGTAAATTTGTCTTTACGATCCTAATTAATATCATGTATAAGTGATGATATGGGCATGTCGTTATTCATCCTGGTTCACAGTACCTCGACCAACAGCTAATAACCAATATTTTAAAAGCGTGAGTAGAAAATCAATCAGTTCCAAAATTCTATAAAGCGTCCAACATTTCTATGATCAGTAAGATTATTTGGATTCATTTGACATAGTGCCTTTGATGAAATGTACCCATTATTAAAAATACGTTACGATCTACTTCAAGTTCAAAATGTTGCTTGTTCAACAATATTAGCAAAACCGGTGAAACTTGTGTCGGGGAGCGGCAAACAGCGGAACAGCTGATTTTAATTCAAGTTCGCAGTAACGGACAGACGGAATCATTTTGTTATTGGACCGGTATTCATTGACCTTTTGAATACGTTATGGGGCTATGGTGATGGGGAAATGGTATTGGGTGGCGTTAAAACAAAGTAACACGATTGAGTGGTCTAATCTTGCCAATACATGGTATAGACTGAAGGGTAGTTGCATATCAGATTAGTAATAGCAATGGTTTTCAATTTAACAGGTCAACAACACTCATTGCTTTATTTACGTTGTTGAACTGATATTTTCTAAAACATATGTAGCATTGGATTTGCGATATCCTTTATAATTGTGTAAAACATCTAAAACTCGTTGAGTGATCCAGAAATCATATCTAAGCAAAGTGATATTCGATCGCCATCAACTCTATTGGATAACAGAATAACGTTTTTTCTTTCTTTATTTCTTAAATACTGTGGTTGATCTAACTATACCTTAACATGTACTTAAATGTTTTATTGACTCTACTACCACCCATCGTCACTCGACGATCCTGCCTGTCAGAAGGTTGGCAAGCCCAACACCTACAATTAATGCATTGACATGGACCAAGGAAAAGCAGTTTAATAAGAATTGGGGCTCCCCAATCAGTTAGCGGTTTATGCTGTATGCGATTATGACATAATTTTGCATTGGTATTAACGGAGGTAAGACAAGTGCTATCAATGCCTATCATATTTTTAACGATAGCATTAATGTTCATGAACACGACTTTTTTGATATTCTTGTTGATGTAAAAGGATTATGTTGGCATCAGTCGATTTCTAGTTTTAGGTTTACTTTGTTAGAAATTGCTCATCTATTCTGAATTTTAATCTGAGTATAAAGCTCATTGAAGTCAATTTCCCTGTTCAAACAACGGTATTGGCACTATTACTAGATTTATCAAAATTTCTTCTAAACTAATGTCGTTGATTGCAGATTCGTTACAAATTCATGGAATCACTTGATTGTTTATTTTAAAAACATCACTATCTATGCTCTAAAGACCGAAGTCTAAACATTAAGCAATTTTTATTTATAACTGTCCGTTAAATGAGTCATCGTTGGCCATTTCAAAAATATCTGTAAGTAAACAAAAAATATTACTGCTAGTTATTGTACGTTCTGATAAAACGTTGTCATTATTTGTATGACACAATATAATGATCATACGATTCGTTATCGTTTGTGTAAATGTAAACATCAATGTTTACTTTTAGTTTACATAACTTTTTATCTGAACAAAAAGTTATCCAAGAGAAAAAAAAATATTTATTGGTAGGTACCTATACTTTTACAGTGGTGCAAATGCAAGCTAAAAACATTAGGTTTAGATATCAGAATCTACGGAAGAAGGAAAACATCTTGAGGAAACCTGGACTTTAAGTTTGAAATCGCCAATCCGCATTTAGCAAGCATGGTGATTACGCTCAATCCTTCTCTGCATGAGACCTTTAAAAAAAGGTTGATGATGATAATGATCAGGATCTACTGCCTTTCCTTTTCCAAGTTCACTTACATACTATGGCATACTACAGCATATATCTTACAGCTCTGTCCAGTTTTAACTCTACTTGTGAATGTGAACTAAATAATTTGTATCCTAAATGCGCAAACCGTTTTCATAAATGTTTCATAAATTCTCCATTAATACAACTAATCTTAGGTGACCGGTATAGCACAAAGACAGACCAAAGTTAAGTTTCAGTCCGCAGGGCACATTGATCGTAGAACCAATATCCGATAAGGCCGAAAGGTTTTGGAGTGGCGACCATGTAACGGAAGACGTAACGTTGGAAGGCTCCCCACAAGTTAGACACACGGCCTTGTTAAAGCCGCAACCGACCGAAGTGGAGGAGGGGAGACGTATGTCCAGCAGTGGAAATCATGATGATGATGTGGATGATGTTGATGAATACAATGAAACTAGCGTTGACTTATCGTTCAACTTGTCTTGCGACAAGGACACCATGATCGCACCGCTTAATAATAAGTATATCGTTTTTTGCGCAGCTGATTTAACGGCTGGTAAGATAGCTACAGTAAAAAAGTATATCCCCATTAACTAGGCTGTGGAGGTCAGATAGGCGGGTCAGGTTGCAGCTGAATCCGGTTAGACTGGACGCCGATCCTAAGAGAGTAGGGAATAGGTTGAGCAGCTGATGATATTTTTCTGGCAGAACGATCATGGCTTCGCCACCACAGTGTCCTTAGAAAGTCAGTTTCTATTACAATCAGAATCTTTGCTTATATTCTTAGTTTGCTTATATCCGCTTTTTTATTTATAATTACATATAAACTAGTGCGTGACCGCAATCCCGCCGGATGGTAAGCAGTGATTCAATCGTAGATGGTAAAGAGCGCTAGTATATGTATTAAGAGCCTATCCACTCTAGCCTTGAAGCCACTTAAATTGTAGTCAGATGGAAACTCCGCAAATTGGTTCAGTCCCTTGATATATGCGGTATAAAAGACGAGAGGAAACGCTTCGTCCGGATCCTAGTTCGTTTCTAGTCTACTAAAATAAATATTCTTTATTCGTACATTATCACTCATATCATTATCCTCAAAACCCATTTCAACAACCTTGGAACATACTTAACTCCTTTTCGACTTATTAGCTTTTATCCGTTGATACGTATCTAAAAGGAGCCGACAGATTCCATTAATTCCAATAACTTTGGTTAGAGACACGATACAAATATTTCTAAAGTAAACAAGGTCTGCGAGCCTCGGAAAAAAATATAACGATATTCTGATCCGGTATTTGATTGTGATCTTATGGGTAAAGGTCGGAAACTGTTTATATGAATGACGAATTTTTTGTTCGGTCTGGAGAGATATGAAGAGGACTAAAATTAATCACCCCCTTATTCCAAAACATGGATTTTGTTTAGATTAGGCTTAAGCCACCTAAATGGTTATTGAATTTGACAAAAAAAAAAAAACTAATTAGTCAGTCAGTCAGATTTCCAAAAAATACTAGATACGTATTTTTTCTTTTTTCATATAAACAAAAAATGAAGACGTCACAGTGCGTTGAAAACTCGTGTGACATCACTGCACGCTATACTTTTTAGCGCTCAGTAACGTCACCAGCCACCACTCCTGATCTTTTATGCCTTTTATATTTGTCAATTTTTATTGATTTGATAAAAAAAAATATACGTATCCAATATTTTTCTATAATCTTAATGACGGATCAAAGAGAATATTTTTTTTTACCCAGGAAACATCCATATTATGCACCTAACCGTTATAGAAATGCAGTTCTTTATAAAAAAAAATGGCAGCTTAGTTCGGTACTAAGCTGTCACTTTTGAATTAAGAATTTTGTCTTAACCTGAATAAAGTTCAAAATACAAATATTGTCTGAAACTAAAGTTAAATCTCGTTCTCTAAGAAGGGGGTTAAAGTTTTTACTATATGTATATATTAGAAGGGATAGGTGTGACTTGTGACCTTTTATAATGGCCTAGTGTTGCAAGTATTTCAAATTAAACCTTTCATAAAACAAAATGGATGTCTTTATTTAGTAGTTTCTATTTACAATTGTGTGAAATTTAAATACCTATAAAAATATTACTGTCAATCAATTGATTGGTTCAATAACTCAATAGTTTTTTCATGTTAAGACATTAAAATCGTTAAGGTATGCCATAACATCAATTTCAACTTAACCACAATAATGTGACCGTTCCAATGTGTAGCTATTAGTAAAAAGACGAGTGTAAATTGGACAATAGAGGCATCAAGGCGCGAGGCTGTTTTATATGAGGAATGTGCCCGCGCAGAGTCGTACGTCATATGACACAGGCGTATGCGCAAGTTCACGGTAAAGTTTTGAGATTTGAAGCTCTGTTTTATTTTTTGTAGTTACATAACAGCCAGCCTCCGTGGCGTAGCGGTAGCGGACGTGGCCGCTGCGCAAGGTGGCGCGTGTTCGATCCCCGCACAGTCCAAGTATTTGTATGCATGAATATGAATATTTGTACTGGTCTGGTCGTGCCTCGGAAAGCACGTTAAGCCGTTGGTCCCGGTTGCCCTACGAACATCTAGTGGCAGTCGTTACGGGTTGTTGGAGCCCTCAAAAGTCCTACAATTGGTCTAACTGCAATGGTTCGATGTCGCCTTCGGGTTGTGGAGGTCAGACGGCAGTCGCTTCATGGAAAATGTCGAAGTTTAGCCATATCAGCAGTTAGACTGGTAAAGCGAACCCCAGACTCCAAAGCTGAAAAGGCTTCGGATGCGACTGGGAATTAACACTGGGATGATGATGACATAACCTAGTTTGAGGCTGATTTACTTATGATCGATGTCCCGTGTTTACTTAAGTTTCTTAGAGAAATAATATAAGATATAAGCGAAAAATCGGCATTTCTTAAACAAATTCTTCTTCGTCCTTTGAATCACAATTAGCTGCAGTACTGGCAGTACTAAACATATCCGACGGTTATGGTTTTGGATTGGATATGGCCAAATGATTTATTTTTAATAATTATAAACTAGTGCTTGACTGCAATCCTGCCTGTTGGTAAGTAGTGATGCAATCGTTGAGGGTAAAGTGCAATAGTTTATTAAGCCTATTCACTTAAAAAACTTAGGAATAGGAAGGATGACGGCAGTTGAGCGAGGAGATGCAATGTTAAACCCAAGACCAACACGACCAACGATGCTGCGCCAGAGGGAGATTGATCTGGAGATTCTCCACGACCAAACTCCCGACACAACAACCTTTGGCGCATCGTACCCGACACACATCGCAACACAAATGCTCAGACCCGTCCTCCGTAGGGCTTCACCAGACATCATGCCGAAACACGACGAATCGCTTGGCGGCAAGACTTTGTCTGGTGGGTGGTAACTTCTGCCGGCAGCTGATGTTATGGCCTACCACCTGATTACTACTCTTGGCAAGCATTAGATTAGATCTACATTTAATGTGTATGAGATTCATCATGATTTCTGCCCCATATTATCACAAATCTATTCCTGAACTTTATTTCAATTATTCAATAGTTTTTAAAAGGATCTAACTCAATAACATTTTCGGGAGGGCCGTCTTCCGTGACATAATACAGTAACTGACATATTCTAATTGACGGAGGTCGTACCGTGCCACGGAACAACAAAATATTCCCGACTTATTCCCTTTTTTGGACCACCCCGGGTTATACAAATAGGACTTAATTGGGCTAGAGATTAGTCTAAGATAAAATGCCGTATTATTTAGTTGTTGACAATAGATGAAGTTATGGTTATTTTGTTAAAAAGTTTGATGTGTTTTGAATCTTATGGAGTCATTCCTAAAAGCATACATTCCTACATTCTTCCCTTACTCTAAAGATGAGAGTGTACTTACTAAGAAATTTCTAACTCAAGATGACTAAGCTTTCTTTTCAGATAATTCTATTGTTCTCTATATATAACCCGGAAAACGAATCTGTTAACAAAACCGTTAGCAGTTCAAGGCTCTCTTACACTGGGCATCCATCCAGAATACTTTTATTGTGATACCCTTTTTTACCTTTATTCCTGATTTAGTTGACAATGAATTCAAAACCCCCACATAGGTGTCCACTTTCAGTAAAATAACCGGCAATCAAAGATTGCGGTGCACAGCTGATAGTTGACAGTTCGCATTGTGCTGCGCGCGCATCTGTCGCCGCCATTGTTGCAGCCTGCGCGGGAGTCCCTTTGTTGAAGTCCTGGCGATATTTCCAGCTTCGAATGAATTGTTGGCAGGATTACGTATTGAATTAGAATTGTGACCAATTTTCTGAGCTTTTATTGTATTTCTGCGTAGCAAATATTTCTTTCGAGGCTTTGATATATTTAATAGGCATGATGACAGGGTTAAAAAATAGTGATTCTAATTAGTCCGTCTTTTAGATAAGCATAAAATAATGGACGCGTATTTTTTGTTTCAACAAAATATTAAAAATTGAATGAGATTTATAACGCATTAAAGTTCAGGAGCGAGGATTATGACGTCTAAGTAAATTTTGTACCAAGAAGTGACGTCACACAAAATTTTGACGCGCCGTATCTTCGTTGTTATTTGAAAAGAAAAAATACGTGTCCAATATTTTTGACTAATCTAAAAGACGGACTAATTTACTTTTTTTAGTCATCATGCCTATTACATGTAGGTACATATATGACGCGTTACATCATAATCAACGTATGCGTTATGCTTATGTCAAAATCATGGTAAAATCGGAAACCACGTACGTTTTAAAAATATCGACAATCAACCTCCTTTACCAAAGAAAAAAAATAAAAAAAAAAACAAAATATCTCATAAAACTTGACGTCGCGCGTCGTCGTTAACGAAACAATCCAAAATGTTCGCGCCAAAAATATCCCTTTTATTAGCCTCCACGTTTGGTCTTTGAGATTGGTCCAAGTTTTACTACTCAGCTCCCTTCAGACAGTATGACGACGAACACCCTTTAAATTGTCAACAGCTTATACATTAATTTACTTCGTTTAGGTGTTTATTGCCTGAGTCAAGAATTTTGTATATTTGTCTTCCTTTATAAGATTTTTTTCTACTGAATTTCTGTCTTGATCTATTTTCGTACCAAGTTCATTATTACTCTTTTAATTTTTGCTGGACCTTTTATTAAAACTTCATTCTCTTGGATTATATCTCGCCATATTGGGGAGTGGCTGTAGGAGTTTGTTGTGCCAATCCTTCTCCCCAGCTGAAGCACTAGCTTGGAAGTGATGAAGGGCGGTCTTTCCGAATGTCTTATATAAAATTGACATTCAACAATAGCTGATTCGCAGCCCAGTCTGTATTAATGAGTTTTGATGTTTTTTTTGTACTTAAAACATTGTAAGTCACCATTAATAAAGATCACCACCAAACCAATAAGAAATAAATTCCATATTACATAGAGTTTGTTCGGCGCCATTATCACCTTCGATTAATTCTTGTAACGTGCAGCTGCCAGGATACGCACCAGCGCTTGAAGAACAACACGAGCAATATTGGTGTACAGAATTTTCCCCCGGGAGCAGAAAACTTTGCGTTACCGTGCTTTGTTCTCGGTAATAAGCCTAAGCCAGGGATGTGTGGCTTGCTTTGGGATCCATCTCGATGGATCTCTTGAACGCAAATAATGTTGCAGCGACTTATACGGAAGACATCTGAATGAATTTCAGATGTGTCACAAATCTTTCGATGTTATGAGATTATGCACAGAGCCAGTTTTATGTGTGGATTTTGGATTGCTATCGCAGTGAAAGAATCAGCTCATCAGCATGGACAACTTGCTGATTGCCCAGTATATACCGCGCGTATAGTTCCTCTGTAGATACTCTCGGGGAGATTACTTTCATTCTTCCTTTCGCCCCATTCTGGATACAAAGGATGATTGAGAGGCGTAAAATGACGAGGGACCACAACTGATGAAGTTAATTCATCCACCTACAGTTTATTGAACTCCATAATAATCTTAAGCTACTTCCGTATAAATTGGTAATATTATCGACCGTTCATTCATATACTGAGCGGATATTTGCTCTTGGCTTAACCGCTTTTTCCGGTTACTTTAGCTATGATTTAATTAGCCGGTTGTCGGTTGTAATAATATAACATTAATTAAATAACTTCATTACTATTATTAATTTTTGTCGGTACAGAAAGTTCACATATAACTGGACCGATTGATTATGTATTTATTTCCGTTTTGGGGTTTGAAATTATGTAAAATGTTTAGTAATTTTAGGGGAAGTGCTACCGGTATTCGACAGTACGTAGCTACTAGTACTTATATATTTTTTGTAAGCCTGCCTAGGTAGTAGGTAAATAAAAAGAGTTATTTTTTTGTATATACGAAACCCGAAACACGTGTCCAGTATTTTTATGTAAAGAATTTATGTACAAAATTATTTCAAAGAGGTATCATGATAAAATACATACTAGTATTAGCATCAAAGCAAATCGCTCGCCTACACTCGCGCGTCGTCTTGCGTTTAATTTGTGTTTGTATTGTAATTAACTCGTGATAACATTTTCCATCATACTTACTTGCAGGTTTTAGACTGTCGTCGTGTCAGTCAAATATTCAGCTGTCAGAGATAATGAAGCTACACTTTTTAATCTCTTACGGCAGAAATTTCCCGAATGTTCCCAAGTACTAAGTTTAGCTCCAGTGTAGCTTTACACTAGGGTTGTAACGGAGGCTTGTTAGCGGAGGCGGAGGCGGATGCGGAGGCGACGAGTCTCACCTCCGCGGATGCGGAGGTTAACGGAGGCGGAGGCGGAGGTGAAAGTACATATAGAAAAAATTGAAATTTATGGTTAATTAAAACAATTTTTTATTTTAAATACGTACATTAATAGTAGTATACTTGGTAAAAAAATATTACCTTCTTGTAATGAAAATTAAGGAGAAACAAATTGTGTTGGCCGCATTCCCACCTCGCACTAGTTGATTCTTGAGTATTTCGCGCTCAAACGCGGCCGGACGGTTGTCGAGCGTCGCAGCTTGCGCGTTATTTATTTTATAAATATACGTAAATAAACCTCCGTTATAACTCCGCAAAAATTGTGCGGAGGCGGAGGCGGAAGCGAAGATACGATTTCTTGCGAAACTTCCGCAGTAACGGAAGCGGAGGCGAAGCTCCGTTACAACCCTACTTTACACTGGTACAGCTGCTATTGGTAAAGCTGCGGGGCCGAACACCTCTGTCAGCGTGCAATTCCGTAACGTACAATATTCTTTATTTTTTTTAACGATGCGGGATCAAACCTCCCATCCCGTTTTGCGCACGCTTCTGGTGGTCACTATAATCTGGTGTGAAGTGTGTTGTGCGCTCGGTAACCACACTGCAACAATTTATAAACATATTTGGGTAAAAAATATAACACGGTGTAAAAATGATTGGAATCGATTTAGTTCCTCATTCTGAACAAACTCTAGTCAGGTTTCATATAAAGCAAAAATAACAATGTATAGGCGGAAACTGCATGGCAATTTCCAAAAGATCTTTATCAGTTAACATAATTCGCAAACAAAATTTCAACATAATTTTGCAAATGTACTAAAAATGGATCTTAACCGTCTTAGTACAAAACGAAATCTAACTTCAGTTGTTGTAGCCTTAATCTTTAAGTCAGTATTTGGATTCCGAATTTTATTGAAAACTAGCTTTCCGTCCGCGGTTTCGCCCGCGTGGAATTCGGTTATATCGCGCTTTTTAGATTTCCCTCGGGAATATCAAATTTTCCGGGATAAAAAGTAGCCTATAATATATTATATAGTAGCGGAAAATTTGATACCTACAACATTCAAACAATCGAACTGATAGTTTCGTCGTACAATCTTTAGACCCTGAGAAAGGTCTCAGGGTCTAAAGAATGTCTGTGCCAAATTTCACCAAAATCGGTTGAGAGGTCTAAGCGGGAAAGCGTAACAGACAGACAGAGTTACTTTCGCATTTATAATATTAGTATGAATAAGGCAAAGTTCTTAATACAAAAGTGACAACTTAGTAGGTACAGTACCGAACTAAGCTGTCATTTTTATAAAAAGAACTGCATTTCTATAACGATTAGGTTTATAATTCAATAACTACCAGATTAGGTTTAACCACCTAGGTTTAAACCTGGTCTAAACAAAATCTTTGTTTTCTAATAAGGGGCTAGAGTTTGATCGCAACATTTTACCTATCTTAGTAACTTTTGGTGTAGGAGTCTATAAACACTATCGTTCTGCACAATCAGCATATGTGCAGAACGATAAAATGTTCCCCGTGTTGGGATATAGGCCTCCTCCAAGTAAAAGGGGACCTACCAGTAGGTATGTTATTTATTACAGCATTAATTTATACGGAAAATGTCGGTACAGTCTGTAGAATATAATTTACACATCACTTCTTAAATTAGCTCAGACTGGCGGTCTTGCTATTTCAGGCATTTCCTGTTATGGTATAGAGGCAGTTCATTAAGTAGCGGCGAGGCGAAGTACCACGTATGATTTGATCGATTTGACCGTCATTAACATTCTGCTTAACAATAAAACATTAGAATTTAGTACAGACTCTGGCAAGTCAAGTTACCCGAATCTGACCGAATTTTCCCCATCAACCTTGAACCTTGACGAGAAAGAAAGAAAGAAATGTTTTTTAATTACCATAAAATAAAAATAAAACATGGAATAGATAAATAGCTTGTTGCCGTGCCATAAAGGAGGCCTATGTCCAGCAGTGGACGAGTAGGGGCTGATGATGCTGATAAAATAATAAGAAAGGCATAAAAAATAATATTGTCAAAAGTCTCGTACTCGAACATGCAAAGTCAAAGCCAGGATCATAGACAGCACACATTATTTGACAATTAGATCCGACTATCGTTCGTAATGCGTGAGCGATAAAGTTGAACATCAATTAAAGAAAATTGACAGTACATTGATTTAGTAGCTTTCTGTACCGAATATTACAAAATTGAACTAACCAGAAAAAAAAAAGATAATCTCTAAGTAATTTTTAATGCGTTTTAAACTCGGCCAGTGTCAATTGTTTTTAAAAATAAAAAAGTATATGTTGGCGCCATAACTTGTCGATGGCATAGTGTGGCGCATTACCTCGATTACGATGATGTCTCGCCTCTCTGACGAATTAGTCGACTTATGTTTCGAAATACACTGTCACCGCATGTAATTAGTTCAGTTAAGCCAATAAATGTGACTAAATATAAAAGGGGATGTGTTGTTTTCTTTGTGGGTGAGGCCGAGTTGTTGAATTTTGAATTTATTGGTTTGTTAGTACTTAAAGGTAGTTTTTAAACAAGTCCTCATACCTAAATAGTAAGAACACCTGTTACGAATGAGCTAACGTATCCTAGTTACGTTGTATTGAAACTAGATTCTTAAACTACATAGTGCGCTATTAGATTTTATGCCAATCGTAAATTTAATTGACATTTGTGTTTGTGACTCAATAGGCCTTATCAGATAATTTAGTTTTAGTTCAGTTTTATTGCTTCACAACAAAAAACTCTAAGCTTAAGTAATTATTAAGCTTCTTGCCTTAAGTCAGACAAGGACTTATCGTTATGATGATGAAATAACATATCGGACAGCTACAGTGTTGTAACCATAAAACCATCGACACAAAGACTCTAAAAGACCCAATTTAAATAACCGATAACGTAACAATTCTTTTAGAAATGTGAAAGTTAAAATCCGGTAGCGCATCCATCTGTACATACACGCATTTAGCTTATCACAAATTAAGGTTCAAAACTTATGAGCTGTCAGTAGTAAGTACCATCGAATGACAGGTCTAATAAATGTGTCACTGCCTTTATTTTTTTTTTTCTTACGTCAATGTCGCCTTACTATTCCATGATTTAAAAGTTCCATGCCCTTTCTTTGTTTGAATTTCGAATTAGTGCGTAATGGGATGAAGCGGTTAAGCCGTTAGTAATTTTCGTTGTAATGATTGATGAAGCGATGTAAGTAGACGAGATATTTAATTATTATTGTTTATTTATGGGATTCGGGGGATGGGTGACAAAATAAATAGATACGAAAATTCCTATTTATTCGTTGTCGCCGAGTGCGCCAAGAAACTGAACTAAATTTAAGTTTAGTGTAAGTATCTTTTTCTTTCTAAATAATTATGATAATGTGAAAATCGAAATCTTTCAAAGTAGTCAGCGCCTGACGTAACTTGAAGTGTTTTTAGTCGGTATGTTTTTAATTACTCGTATGTAAGCTTCACCTTGCATAGGTACTGTATTTTCTTTATAACTATTAACTAGTGCTTTACCGCAATCCCACCTGATGGTAAGCAATGATGCAGTCGTTGATGGTAACGTGCGCTAGTTTATTAAGAGCCAATTCTGTCAAAAGAACAGTGAAGGAAGACGGCAGCTGAGCGAGGTGATGCAATGTTAAACCCAACAACACGACCAACGATGCTGCGCCAGAGGAAGATTGATCTGGAGACCTTCCACGACCAAACCCTCACCCCAACAATATTTGGCGCATCGTACCCAGCACACATCGCAATACAACTGCTCAGACCCGTCCTCCGTACCGTACGGCTTCACCAGACATCATGCCGGAACACGATGAATCGCTTGGCGGCAAGACTTTGTCTGGTGGGTGGTAACTTCTGCCGGCAGCCGATGTTATGGCCTGCCACCGAGAAAATATCTCTATTCATATATCGACCTTTGACAAATCAAAAGTACCTGCAATTTGGTTTATACAAAATAAATGCTTTGATCTAAATTATTAGAAAAAAAATATACCACATTTAACTTCTGTATAGTTTATGAAGAAAATCGGTCCCAATAGCTCCCTTTGACATCAACAGGTTTTAATTCTTTCCTTATACATAACATTATGTACCTTGACATTCATCATCATTTATTTATTCATAACAATTTACATTGTGTTGAACATTGCATATAAAATTAAAATAGAAATACCATGCGGCTATAAAATGAAAAATGTCGAATTGGAATATAAATAAAACATAATCACAGACAAACATAACAAGTCAATTAATTATACATAAGTGTATCAATAGATAATAAACTAATGTCAGATATGATTACAGACATTTAAAAATAAATAATGTCAAATTATCGGCTGCTTCTCAACATGCTTCGTCGCTAGAAAGTCTGCCTTACTTCCACATGTTATTTTTCTTGTCCATTTCATCAACTTTTATATTTTGTTGCAAGCCTACTCTTTCTACCGGGTACATCGAGGATTGGAACAATTTACCAGAGGCAGTGTTTCCGTCGCACTACAATTTAAGTGTCTTCAAGGCTAGAGTTTATAGGCCTCCTAATAAACCCAGCGCACTTTACCATCAACAGTGCATCCTGCTTACCATCAGGCGGGATTGCAGTCAAAGACTAGTTTATAATTTATAAAGAAAAAGAAACTGCACTCATCTCAGGTTTTTTTAATACTTCTTAATTTTAAGCACATATCCGAATCAAATTATTGATTGAACAACTTGCTTTAATTTCCATGAGAGATATTTCTCGGTCAATGACGTGGGAGTGACAGTCAAATAGCTGTTCAATATTGTTAGCGTCTTGCACAAGAGTACTGTCGTGCCGGATGTAAAACCTGTTCTAGATTTGTACTTAAAGGACTGAAACTCAGTCAGGTGACGAAAAGCAGCGGTTAATTGGCTAGTACCTAGTTTGGTGATTAATTCCAAAGAGGTCTATGTGAGAATAGAACTTATGATTTATTTTCTGTTTTTTTTTTTTTTAATTATTTATAAACTAGTGCTTGCAATCCCACCTGACGGTAAGCAAAGCAATCAATGCAATCATAGATGAGTAAAATTGTGCTAGTTTATTAGAGCCTATTCACACACAAAAAAAAAAACTGAGTGAATAGGAAGGAAGCCGGCAGTAGAGCGAGGTGATGCAATGTTAAATCCAACAACACGACCATCAATGCTGCGCCAGAGGGAGATTGATCTAGAGACACAACGTGTACCCGGCACAACGTGTAACTGCTCAGACCCGTCCCCCGTACGGCTTCACCAGTCATCATGCCGGAACGCGTCGAATCACTTGGCGATTTTAAAGACGGCGATATGGATCAACAGAATGATCGGAAGATGTAATATGTATCGGAATTGCACAATCCGTTTTCTCGCGTCGATGAATGTGGATGTTGCAATTAATTGAAAGATTTTGAAATTATAGTTCAGTGTATTCTGTTGTGGTGTCAATTTGTAAGGGTTATTAAACTCTGGACAACTAATGTAAGGTTACTAAGCACATCAGTGAATTTATGACCAAATTACGTGCTCGTAGAACAGAATGGAAATAGTCTTTATTATACACAACTTATCAATTACAGGTAAAAAGACAGCCATTTTAGAAATAATAATACAAAGGGCGAGCTTAACGTTAAGAAGGATCTTTTAGCGACAACCTTTGCATGGATGTAGGTACTGACTGAAACTTCAGAGTGACCGGCTGCTATAGAAGTTTGTGATCATTGATCATCCTGTGGTGTGGTCATTATGTGGTGATTGTATGGCAATAATCCTAAAGTTTAATAAACAAACAATATGATTAAGGAGTTTGGCGGGAATGTTAAGATGAGTGTCACGCTCATTTTTCATTGGACTTAAAATTATTTATAGTGTTGTTTACTAAATAAAAACGCGTGATTTATGTAGTAAAAAGTGCATTCAGTAAATAATTTATAAAGAACAGCGAAATATTGTAGCATAGACCTCACCCAAACTTCCTCCTTGTCGGTCTGGCGCGGGAAACGAAAGGAGATAGGATAGGAGTTAGATTAGTTAGGATAAGTTTAGGATAAGTTACAAAAGACAATATATAATTCAAGACGAGGCTATCATGGTCTGAGATACCTTTGCCTGCTCAGTGTAATGCACTGGCAAATTGAACAAACAACAATATGACTAAACAATATATTTGTCCTCCTCAAGTCGTTCTCCTCATTGCACAGGGGTCGTGATGTGTCCTTGTGGAATTATCCTCTTCCATTCACAATAATAGTTCGCCATTTGTTATGATCCCTGGCTGCGAGTATGGCATCATGCAGGCCGGTGTCCAGAGATGAACGAATTTGGTCAGTCCGCCTTATTGGACTGCGACCTCTGGAACGTCGTCCATCCACCTTCCCAGTAACCATCGGATGTTCGAGGTTGTCTCCACCCTTTCTGGCAATATGGCCAAAATACTCCAAAATTCTTCGAAGGCAGATAGAGGAGAGTCTTATTGTGACACCCAGCTCTCGAAGTATTGATGAAGCATTTGTGTGCAGGTGCTGTCCAAAGGAATCCTATAATATCATTTGTGCCATGTGTCAATTGCGTTATATGCTTTTGTGTCCGGCAATCTCGCATAATGGTAGGTAAGCAGTGATGCAATCGTTGATAGTAAAGCGCGCTAATCTATTAAGAAGTCTATTTACTTAGCCTTGAAGACACTTAGAATTGTAGTCAGACGGAAACACCGCTGCTGGCAAATTGTTCCAGTCCATCGGTATAGAAAAACGAGGCAAAACGCTTCGTCCGGATCGTAGTAGTGTCAGCAATGTAGGGTGTGGCCAATAGTGCAACTCCCTCGCACACTTTTCAAGATCTTATGGAATAACAAATAATAATAATAAACACTTTGAATTTGTTTGAATCCATACATTATGGATTCAAAAAGTTCTTAATTAAGACAGTCACGTATCAGCGTTTGATGCGTGAGCACGTCCGATAGTTTGACGAGACAATCAAAAATAAAATGGCGCCAATGAGGTCATATTATGATTGTTAATAATCAGTTCTCGGTACGCTCGTGTGGTGGGCACACGACTTTTCCTATTATGTAATATTTTATTGATACATTCAGGTGTTATGAACGGATTCTCGATATGAAGGGACACACAGGTTTAAAGCCCTTGAGCTTAGCATTCATGGCTTCACACTGCATTCATATGCTCAAAGGGAACTCCGGCCGTTTGATGAATGGATAATCGTCGATTGCCCTAATAGTCTAGGTGTGGAACGGTTTGCAATATTACAAACGTACCGGATTGAGAATGTGACTGTTTGTTTTTCAAATTGGTAATTTCTAATTGACTCCATTTTTACCCGAACACCATCTTCTGCAGAAAGCAATCACATTAGACACAAGGCGACAAAACATTTCGTAAAATTGGTGTTTCTATTAATAACATGCACGCCTTAAAAATTACTTTATGTTCCAGATATATTTTATTTCGTCGTCGTATTAAGTAATACTTCCTCATCGATCCATATGACACGACAAATGAAAAACACACTGCTTCCAAAGCTACACAATTTGGGTCATATACTTATAACTCCGCCACGTGTGCCATCACCGAAAATCTGGAACACAATAGGCCAAAAAACACATATTTGTCCACATGTGCCTACGATCTCCCGGAATTCTTCCACACCATATGGGACCGGTCATTTTGCTGAACTGTTTTTATTAGTGTCTGGGTTCGTGCCACATATGGGCTTTGACTAAAGGGCAGTTAGATGTTACAATGGGTTTAAAGTTTAAAGGGACCGAATGCCCGACGTGTGGTGGGTTTTTAATTGATTTTGGCAATGTGGTTTCAGTTGGCAGTTAGTCCGCCATTTTGTCTATAGTGTCGGCTATTAGTTTTATGGATTAGCTTGGGTAGATAGTGAGATCCACATTTTGATATCTTTAGTTTCCTAAAAATTTGCTTTTCTGATATAATGTAGTTTGTGTGTGTTAATTTCAATTTGCATTTTTAGTAAGAATTTTTAAACATGTTTTTAATTTTATTTCTAAGTTTTCACGATAATTTTGTATTTGTTTAAGTCTGATATTTTATTTTATTTTGTAATGTTGACTTTGTGAAATCTACTCATGGATATTTATGATGTAGACCAAAAACAGTCATCCTCAGAGATTTGAAAATATCGTCACTCACTGGACTCCTGAGGGAAGTCTTCGCCGTCGCGGTAGACCGCTACGAAGGTCGTGTGATGATCTGGTAACGTTCGCAGGGCCAACATGACCAAAGATAGCACAAGACAGGGAGGTTTGGCAGTAAAAAGGGTAGAGTGCTCCGCAGTGAGACAACAAATAGACTACGAAAAAAATATACTTGATTTAATTAATATGCAAAAGCTACAAATTTCCGGTGTTTAGTTAAACTCTCACGTAAATAATCCAATTAAAATTAAAACTATCGTGGAATACATATCCTATTTACTTTTCCCATAGAAATATTATTTTATTACGTGCTTCCAAAAATTTATTTCTTATCTCATAAAACATTCCCCATTGAATAACACCATTATCGTCCATGAAGGGTGTAGATGCACGTGGGGCTCAGCAAACAAAGGCCATACAAACGCATGGAATTAATTGAAATTCCTTTTATACATGCTTGTTGTCACGGTTATGATAGTAGGTGACTGTAGTTAATTACTGGCAAATAGTATTTTAAGAGACAATATGACAGGATCATCGCAACCTACTTAATTATTCGTTCAACTAACGGTCTGAATGATATTCAATAAATTCTAGTTTAGGTTTGAGTTGTATCCATTACTTGCCGAATTGGTCGTATTACCTAACTAAGCCAGGGTACCCCAACTAAACGGGTTAGGTTAGAACTGTGCGAGCTGAAAAAGAAAAGCGAAATGAGCACTATTAATAAAGGTCAGGCAGTTGACTAAACGGCTCACTTTTTTCGATCCAGCCGTACCTTGTTGCCTTCTCCAGCGATGCCCTAAGCCGAGGTTCGCACCCTACAGTCGCTCAGTAGTTTTAAGTGCTCGGGGAGACTTTAAAGGATTCTCTGGTTAAGTACTCACGGCCTCTCAAGGTAAACTAAAAGATGCCATTACAAAAAAAAAAAAACGGCTCATCTAACCTATTGGCTGTGGTGAAAGGATAATCAAATTCTTGTGTATCTGAAATTTGTTAGCGCAGATGTGATTATAACTAAGCATTTGATATTTATTCGTAGTAAAAGAAAAGGATTTTTTTCACGTTGGTTGATGGAAAGGCAATATGCAGGTACATACATTAGTAGGTCAATAGTGTCATGAAATCTAAATTTATGAAAAATCGAAGCGCAGCTAGTCTATATTAGAAGTTTGAGTATAAGTGAAGGTAACTACTTATTTATAGCTGAAGAAATAATGGCATTAAAACAATAAACCCTTCTCTCTCCTGGAATGCCTAAAATGCATGCATTTCCTTAAAGATTTCCTGTAAATCTGTAATTGGTTATAACCAGTGTTGAACTCGCAATCCAAAGGTTTAACTGTAGCAATACTTGTAAAGGGCAAAATTTTATTACCTACTATCAGATCCAATTAAAAATATTTTATACTTGATGCACTATCGTTTATGGTTCTATTTGTAATTGGTTATCATAAAGCGGTATCTACGTCGGCTTTTGAGCCAATCAATGCCTCATACTGACGTCACGCAAAATCTGCCGCAAACAGCATAGGTACAAACTTCCCGACATCAGTCGATGGGGCGATTGCTCGTCAAATATTATACCCGTATGATCAGAGATTATGCCTTTTATTTGGAGGATGAACTCTGCTCCCCATAACTCTATAACCCAAACATCAAAGTTAATTACTACTTCTGAGGATTAGAAGACTGATGCCATTTGACATCATCATTTAAATAATTTCTCTTGCCATTACCGACACTCCAAGACCATTGAAGAATAACATTTCCCGACATCACACCCCTACATACCCATGTGGTACTAAACCAGCTCTAATTGATATTTTTTGTAGCTTCCTTAATGAGTGATTATTCTGCGGGCCAAATCGATTACTGCCTATTGCCAATTGAAAACCCGTTCTAGCCGGAATGAGTCCTCACCCTTATTTCATGGAATGAGGTTAGTGGAGATAAGGGTGGTGCTCATAATCGGTTTTTGGGTGTTATTGTTGGTATGATGATATTTTTGGTCACGCGAGTGATCATTGAGTTTCAATTATAAAGGCGTTTATATCAAAATTAAGCTGATGAGTTCGTTCGTTAGTTAGTTGCGTGGTAAAGCGTAGAGGGTGTTTACATGGTTGGTAGAAAAAATTGTTTGCACTGTTTGTAATGGTTTTGACCCAAAATAGTAGCCTTAATAAAAACCTCTTGAATACGATATTATTATGTGTAGGTATGAATTTTGACGTAGCATAGACACTGGATACACGTTGAACAGTTAAGTATTTCTGGTAATGCCCTAGATATCTGCTGAGATATTTCCTGAAAATAGTTGAGAGATATTTATTTTAGAAGATGTACAATATGTAAAGAAAACCTGTCGACCCATAAAGATAATAAAAAGTTAGGTAAACACTTGACCAAATATAATATTAAATTTTTAAATAATCATCATAGTAACAATACTAATGAATTTTGAAATAATCGTTTTTCCGGGAAATTAATTCCAATTTCCGAAATTTGGTAATTTTAAAGTCACTACACCGGTATTATTATAAGGGATAGCGACGCGACCACGTCACAGGTGCGTGTGCCCTGCCCCCGCCGCGCGGAAGGGGTTGCTTACCGCACATGTATTGCTACCTCTTTTTGCGAAAAATATTTATTTTTTTTAGGGGATTTTTTTTTGAGTTAAACCTGTCTTGTAGGCATTAGTAGAATCAGTTATCGACACCTAACAATACCTTCACGGATCGGACAGGTTTTCTTTACATATATGTTTATTTGAATGTACGTAAGTATATTCTCATATTTATTAATTGCACTTTCACAAGCTGTTTAATTTTTCTATTTATTCTCCTTTTGCAGGTACCTATGTATCACATGTATGCTGGAAGCGATTTATTTTTAATAAGCGTCGATTCTGTATCTATATTTGTTCTGTTTTTAACTTTTTGTATTTTTCCCCATCATCATCATCAATTTTTTTGTGTCCCACTGCTGTGCACAGGTCTCCTCTCATAAAGAGAGGATTGAACGTAATCACCACGCTTGCTTAATGTTAGCGATTTCAGACTTAAAATCCTTCCCTTCCTTCACCTTTTAATCAGTCATTGGTGTCCAAGATATACATATTTAGAAAGTACATATAGCACTTTAGAAAAAGTTACATTGGCATTTGCCTGACCTGAATCGAACCCGCACCCTCATACTTGAGAGTTTTAAATCCATTAGACTACCACCATGACTCTCCGTTTTTCCTATAGACATAATATAAAAAAGGTTATTTAAAAAAAAAAAAAAAATTCACAAGCCGTTTGCAAATTTCCTATGTTCACTTATCAGGTGATTTAACACTAATAACTACTTTGAATGAACTCTTGCAAACAACTAGAGCGTTTAAAGTTAATTCCTACTTCGCATTGGTCAGTAGAGATACTTTACTGAATATGCAGAGTGTGACAAACAAACCATATATAACCCGCGCAGATAAAGAAAAGATCTGAAAATGGCGGCGGATACTTATGGTACGGTTGACAAAACATGCCATTGTTCAATCACAAACCAAATGCTAAGATAGTAAAATGTCAAATTTACGTTGTAAATATTGTTGTTTACAACGTAAATATGACATTTTACTTGTTTGTTGTTGTGTTTGTTTTTATTGTTATTTTTGTTGAGTTTTATTGTTCAAACTCAACACAAACAACGATATCAACAAAATAACAGAGACTTTAGTGGAACGAAATTAACGATAACTCGGAGTGCATCAAAGTAACTTGGAAAGCGAATCCTGAATTCCTGATCGATGATTTTTTGCAGCGCTTACTTCACTGTGTGAGTATAGACAGCGATAGAGAGTGAGTGAGAACGCATGCGAGCGGACGCCATTTACAGATCTTTTCTTTATCTGCGCGGGTTATACTACAGTAATTGATAACGATTATCCAACCATACGACGATAAAGAGATCTATCTAGATACTGGAATCATTTCGAAGTATATTGCTATCCATTGCTCCATATGTTCGAAAATCTGTTTGCTTAACAACGTAAATAACGCAATGAATAGTGCTGAACTGTCAAAATGTAACCCATTGCTACTGATAGTCTGTTACGCAATTACCCTGCAGCAAGAGAAACAAGGCGATCGACATTTGTTTAACCCTCAAAAGCACTCAAAATCTTATGAATATTTTCTTTTTGTTCAAAATAGGACACCCGATTAATCATTCATCTATTGTCTAAATCACTTCCAAATTTTCAAAATAAACTTTGAACAGAGTATAGACGATACTAATTAAGTTGACACGCTTTTGCCAAAGTATTTTACGGTGTTAGAACGTAATTTACGAGGTACAGGAATAGCTAGTCAGATTGACAGAGAACTAATTTTAAACACGCGTTTACTAGTTTTTAATAAGAATGGAACCCCTCGGCTAACAATGTGTGGCGTAGCTGTGCGTTATGGGGCAGCAAGAAATTTTCTCACTGGGTAGAAACTATTAAATATTTCATAGTAATCATCATCATCTCAGCCACATGAAGTCCACTGCTGGACAAAGATCTCCCCCAAAGATTTCCAAAAAGAACGGTTAATTATGGCGACCATGTACCGGTACGCGCAGCGTCGGGCGCCCACCGACCAAAATCGCAGGGAAGCGCTGGATGCAGGCCGCGTCCAAACGTTCTTTTTGGAATAGTATCTAATATTAATTAATAATTACAGTTACATTGGACTTCATCATTTGAACCGTGTGGTATCGGGTATAGAATAGTACGAACCCATATCCTCCCTTGGGTGTCGTTAGAGAACTCTCACCAGGGTAGCGGGCAGCAGCGCTTCTCCTGTGGAATAACAAATTACTGCGATTCCCAATCCGCCTGCCAAGCGTGGGGATTATGGCAGTGGAATGAAAGCCTTGGGGGAGGCTTTTTTCCAGCAGTGGACTTCTATAGGCTGAGAAGAAGAAGACATCGGACTTTACATATTTTATTTGATCTTTTTTTGAAGTGATATCTTCTTTAGTGATCAAAGTCACTAAAGAAAATATCACTTTAGTTCAATGAGGAAAAAGCATTGAATTCTTTTTTAGTTTTTACTTTTTGTGTATGCTCTGTTTTTTTAATAATTTCAGTTTTCACTCCTTTGGGTCAGACACAGGACTGCTAATACTTTTTTTTGGGTTTTAATCTTAAAGTCTTCGTTAAGTTAGTGTTATTTCTGTTTTTTTTTTAATTTGCTTGGTTCCTACGGGTCACGGCGTAGGTAATGTTAGTTAAGTATAACATTCCTTGAAAATATTGGTCTATCAAATGCAATAAAAATTTTTTATAGTTTCATTGAAAGTTCTGGAGATTCGAACCTACCTCCTAGGACCTACATAATCTATAAAGAAAAAAATAAACAAATAGCACTTTATAATATTAATATACTTATGTACATGAAACTTGGAGACAGAAAAAAATACATAGTGGGTAGAAAAAAAAATAATTGTTAATTTTTCGAAGTGGACGGTAGTTCGACCATAAAAATATTGTGTGGCTCAGTGCAACGTTGTAGGTAATTCAGCCTTTTAAATAAATTGAATCGTAATAAAAAATGGAAAATAAAACGTATATCTTTATAACTAAAAAAGGTAAAATGAAATTAAATATGAATGGTTACATATATGACAAGTATCTAGAAAATGAACAAAACTATTTCTGGGTGTGTGAATTGCGTCCGACTATTAATTGTAACTCTAGACTTGCAACTAAACTGATTGATGACCAACATCATGAAATATTGTCAAAACTCATACGAAAACATAATCATGGACCAGCTCTAGCCATAGTTGAAGATAAGGTAAGTTTTGTAAATTTGTTGTATACATAAACATGCCAGCTCAAGCAACCGCATTTTGTCAAATTTCTTTAATATGTTTACAACTTTATCACTAAGAAAATAGGGTGAAAACAATACAGTTTCGAGGAGCTTATCCTGCTGACGTCTGTGCGTATGGCGTAAACAATGGCGGATTTTTATAATTATTACTTTTAATTTTTAAGTCCTAATATTAGTGCTAGACGCAATCCCGCCTGATGGTAAGCAGTGATGCAATCGTTGATGATAAAGTGCGCTAGTTTATTAATTACGCCAAGTAACATTATTGCGAATTATAAAGATGCGAAAAAAAAATAGCCTGCAAGATAATTACGCCATCATAAACTGTATGATTAAAAGAGTTATGGCAAAATATTATTGTTAAAAATATATAAACAAAGAACATAATACTAGAATAAAATTGAAATTTCTTTATTTAAGGAACAGATACAGGTGGACTGTTAATAAAAATTAAGACTTTGTTGTCAGCACAAAAATACACACAAACACAGAGGCTAACAAAAACAGTTAAACAAAACATTATTAATAAAAAAACTTGCTAAACGATCCCATAGCACGCCATTCGATTTACAGCAACTTTCACCCAGCTGAATGAGCTGATACCAACAATCCTGCAAAGATCGTGGCGCCAACTATCTATCCGGAAGGTGACCTACCTTAGTTTTGCGATACACAGTCTCCACTCAAGAATACGTCTATTGCTAATGTAGCCAGCCCATTGCCACTTCAACTGGCTCTGTAAGCTATGACGAGAATCATTAAGGTATATTTTAATCAGAGTTTAGCTGAAAAGTTAAAAAATACAGATAAAGATGAGCGTTATCGCGGATAAGATAAGATATAGGCATTTATTTGTTCAAACTTGTGTAGGTATACCAATAAGAATATATAAGATAAAACAAAACTATACATCCATACTAATATTATAAATGCGAAAGTAACTCTGTCTGTTTGTCTGTCTGTTACGCTTTCCCGCTTAAACCTCTCAACCGATTTTGATGAAATTTGGCACAGACAATCTTTAGACCCTGAGAAAAAACATAGGGTACCTTTTATCCCGGAAAAATTTGATGTTTCCGAGGGAAATCTAAAAAGCGCGATATAACCGAACTCCACGCGGGCGAAGCCGCGGGCGGAAAGCTAGTATAAGATAAAAACAAGAATATACATCTATACTAATATTATAAATGCGAAAGTAACTCTGTCTGTTACGTTTTCCCGCTTAAACCTCTCAACCGATTTTGATGAAATTTTGCACAGACAATCTTTAGACCCTGAGAAAGGACATAGGCTACCTTTTATTGAAAACTTTGATATTCCCGAGGGAAATCTAAAAAGCGCGATATAAACGAATGCCACGCGGGCGAAGCCGCGGGCGGAAAGCTAGAAATAACAGGCATGTTTGCTGCCTAGTATGGCGTGCAAATAATATGAATTTTATGTGAAGTATCTTGTTAAACACATATAAAAAAATATAAAAGACAATTTTACAAAAAATAACAATGCATTAAAATCTATGTTTAATTGCTTCTGTCATTAATATTATAGTAAGCTTTGCAAATAAATATGTCTAGTTGATATTTCAATTGTTATATTATGTTATATTGGTGTATTGTTATATTGTTGTATTATTGTTAGCCGTAAGGAGGACGGGTCTGAGCAGTTGTGTTGCGATGTGTGCCGGGTACGATGTGCCTAATGTTGTTGTGTTGGGAGATTGGTCATGGAGGGTCTCCAGATCATCCTCTGGCGCAGCATCGTTGGTCGTGTTGATGGGTTAAACATTGCATCACCTCGCTCAACTGCCGTCTTCCTTCCTATTCACTCAGTTTTTTTGAGTGAATAGGCTTAATAAGCTAGTGCGCTTTACCATCAACGATTGCATCACTGCTTACCATCAGGCGGGATTGCAGTCAAGCACTAGTTTATAACTAATATAAAAAAAGAGCTGCCTGCGGATAATTGGATAAACAGGAATTGCATATTATACCGATGTAGATACGAGGTTTACAAATATCTGCGGATTATACCTTTATTTGTAATAATTACTGTTGGCCCTTAAAAGTGGTTCGATAATCCACAAAAACAAGAATATATTAAAATCCAAACAATAATAAGAAATTTTAATAATTTACCAAAGCAAAAATACCTACAGCAAAATTTTATTCGTTTATTGTTTGTTTTTACTTATGAATGTTAAAAATTATCAAATAATACTACACGACAAGTTTGGGGTATATCAAGGTAAAAAATATCCAATTAATCCTAGTTTATCTGCATGACAAATTTTATTAAAATTCTGTCCGTAGTTTTTTTGCGGAAAGAGTATTATCCATACATATTAGCTTTAACCTTCATAATATTAAAAGAAAAATAAAAAAAAAAACTTATGAATGTTAAAAATTATCAAATAATACTACACGACAAGTTTGGGGTATATCAAGGTAAAAAATATCCAATTAATCCTAGTTTATCTGCATGACAAATTTTATTAAAATTCTGTCCGTAGTTTTTTTGCGGAAAGAGTATTATCCATACATATTAGCTTTAACCTTCATAATATTAAAAGAAAAATTAAAAAAAAAAAACGAAACAGTTGTTTACTTTACATCCTAAAAGTACAGTAGCCATACGTTTCACGAAACCGCGGATAAATCTCTTTGACATTTTACACAGCTTTGTTTTAACTTGAGATTAAGTTTTTATTTATAGCTACTTTTTTACAAGACAAATTGACTTAAAACATCAATAAACGTCTGTAGTACAAAACATGTGTGCATATTAATTATTGTCTGTTAACTTTAATCCCCTGCGAAGTAGTAGAAAATGTTTTTTCAAGCCATAAGGAGAGTTGAAAAACATTACAGCATTCATTTGTTATGCTACTGATATTTGACGTTTGTTCTTGTTTTTCCAAACGGGCAAGTAGATATCAAAATAAATGAAGTCGTATTTAGCAGTACCTATGTTGTTATGTAAATATTGTTTAGTAAAATTACGCGTGGCATACGATGGGCAGTAGCATAACTTATTTTAAAAGTTTAACAACATTTATTGCGTTATTAACACTGTTGAATACTTTTGAGGTTATTGATTATCTATAGAATCCTTTAATATGATTCAGATTGAAGGACTCAAACCACAATATAACTTAATGTACTTAATTTGAGTCCTTTATGTGTAACTGTATAAAATTTAAGAGTGTGAAATTAAGGCGCCGCACCCCCATGAAACACTGCGCTTTCTCCATATTTAGTGTCATTTTTGGTAAAAAATGTGTTTATGAAAAATTAACAATGTCAAGAACTTAGTAGTAAAGATTGCCAATTTTCCATATTAAGTTACTTGTTGCCTGCAGAAGAAAACAAAATGTTATTATCTTAGTACAGTTAAGGATGTGCTAGTAATTTTAAATTAATATTTCCATACTCTCTTAGGTTCCCAAGCCAGAATCAGGAAGAGTAATAAATAACGTTTTAAAAAGCCCACAGACGTCTATAAAATGCTAAAGAGGAAGTAAATGTCATTTGATTTTGTTCTGATTTGCACAATTCTTTATTTGTATTTCGAGACACGTACCCCGTATCCGGTGCTCAGAACTATTGTCTATAACGCGAACTCTTTTGCCTATTAGCTATTTTGCCTACTGTCAATGGCTATTAACCACATTCTATGACTCATTTTGCTCACAATTGTATGATTTGCTTTATAAGTTCCAAAGCATTTGTTTTTGTTACCTTGGGTATCAATTGTCGACACTACATTTGAACAGAGATGTAGGGGGTATTAAATACTTATGCCATCAATGGCGTCGATTCTCTTCTCCACAAACTAAACTAAATTTAAGTTAAGTCAATCTTTTTCTTTCTATTTCTTAAAGAAAAGGATAGAAGATAACATTTTAGTTTAATCCTGTCAAATTAAGATACTCCATAGACAGTGTAGACAGGATTATAAACATGGCGATCAAAAATACGTCAATTTAAGTCGACTAATTTGACAGGTCTAAACTAACATTTTATCTTCTGTCCTTTTCTCAATGAAATAGATAGAAAGAGATGCACTGAATTTAAATTTAATTTAGTTTGTGATCAAGGGAATCGGAGCCATTGCCGTATTTTTTAATCTATATCAACTTTAAGTGAACAATTGTCCTGGTGTGATCCCAACTAAACTAGATTTAAGTTCAGTGCATAATTTTCTATTTCATTTAGAAAAGGACACAAGATAAATATCTTGTAGTTCAATCCTGTCAAATATAAATGTATTCGTCATGATATTAATCAGTTTGCAAGTGCATAATTAATGTCATGGCGACTAAAAATCGTCTATTTACGGCAGACGCTGACTAATTTAACTGGACTAAATTAATATTTTTACGGACGACAACATATCAAGCTACTACAATCTGTCAAATATCTTTATTAGATTTTCGACTTTATCGCTAAAGCATAAAGGCTCAATGTTGATTGGGAATATTTGATAGTTTCTGGTAGCTTTACCTGCTGTCCTCTGTGCATACCATGCTTCTTTGATCTGCACGAGTCTCATCCAGGTCTTCGTCAACCGACAATAGCCCCGATTCCTTTCTCTTCTTCTGTTTTTATTCACAAACTAAAGTTAATTTAATTTCTTTACATCTTTTTATCCATTTAACTAAGAAAAGGGCAGAAAATAAATATTACTTAGTTAAGTCTTATGTTTAGTTGCCATGATTTTACTCGCGCCTAAACTCTCTATCCAATATCTTAATTTGACAGGACTAAACTATTAAGGTTGATATCTTCTATCCTTTCTTAATTAAATAGAAATAAAAATATGCGCTGAATAATATTTTCTAAATTATCTAAGCCCAACTTCATTAAGCACGACTCAATTTACCACTGTATACGACTTTCCAAGAAGATCATTACTTTGATTACTTTTGGCAATCTTATCTATCAATGTTTGTAATGAATAATGATTATGTACTATTTGGGAACCCCCAGCGAACAATACACTTTCATAAGCTTTAATGATGCTTACATATTTATCTCAAACCAAACAGGCCCGAACTACATTCGACAAAGTACTCTAACAGCCCTTATATCGAACCGTGCCGGCATCAAGTGTCTAAGTACTCTCAAAATAAGAACTGCCAACCCTATCTGAGAACAATAGGACAGTAGGGCTGGGGTGGTCCAGGGGCTGGTCGAACCCTCGTACTTATAACGAGGGGCATTAATGACCCCTTTTTTGCTCAAGATAAACTTTAGTGCTGAGCGTTGTAAAAGAAACTGGGAGCTTAGCTTGTCAGCGATGTAAACTGATTGGGTATAAATTTATTTTAGCTATAAATACCATGATGTCTTCATTGCGTGATTGTGAAGAATCAATCGATACTAAATAAAAGTAGAGCAATAACAAATAACCAATAATCGTGACACTTTACTAACACGTAACTAGTATTTTCCGTGGTTTGGTAAATGAAGAGACTGAAGAGAGTAAGTAATTTTGGCAAGCAAGCCCAATGAAATAGAACACAAAAAAAGGTCTACAAACTTTCGAAGACATCTTTCTCCCAAGTGTCAGTTCCGAAGGATGTTAAAACAAAAGGTTCCTTACTATTCCACTCACAGTTTCCTCCGAACCCCTCAGCGCGCATGCGCTGCGGGCGTCAGCTGCACGCGCACGTGGCTTCAGGAAGTTGCGACACGCAATCTTGCGCACCCATTGTATCGATTCGCGTCTTATGCACCCTCCTGTTTATCATGAACCATAAGCTCCAAGTTTTTTTTAATAGGGCTTTTTAACCAGCGATCCGTGACGTAGTTTATAAAAACTTGGTCGAGTTATGGTTTGTCGAGTTAGTAATTTATTAGATTACGAAGAAGTGCTTTGATTATCTGGATACGAAGTTAATGGAAATAGTTTTTTCTCAAGTTTGGAGTTGTTTTGCCAAGTAAAGGCAGGCTATCTTTTGTTGTAAGTTAGTATCTGATTGCCCGTCCGCAGTAATCGGTTTTCTTGGTAATTACTTGGTTTTCGAAGCTTCGCTATGGCGTTTTTTCATCTTTCTCGGCTCCTAAAGGTCGTGACGTGATGTTAAATAGCCTGTAAACTTCGTCAAGAATGCTTTCCATTTTTCTATTCTTGGTTACATGAAAAATTTATTGCATACTTCGAACAGTAAGCATAAGTCGCTTTTAAAACCAGTCAGTCTATATTTGCGCTCGCACATATCTTGGAGTTTGTGTAAAAGAGAGAAGGGTGCCACCCTCGTTTTGTGCAGTTATTTTCTGTGTTTATAGGGCGTTGCTAATTCAAATGAATTTAAGAGGTAGGTTCGTATGGGTTTGAAGCCTGCGCTAAAATGCGTTTTTGAATGGAAGAAGTAATGTTTTTTTTTTAAATGGTTTTTATCACAAAAACTCTTTTTATCATTAATCTTTTTCCTTGCATATACAAGGAGGGTCAATTGTTTCAAGTTAGTTATAAAAGTGAAAGGTTAATAAAAATAGAAATTCCATTCAACGAAAAAACCTACTTTGTGCCTCTCCTACAAAACAAGTTGGTGACTAATAAGATTTTTAACGAACTAAATCAACACAACAAACTGTAAATTAACCGCCAATTCATTACAACCCAAAGATGACCGGTCGAAACTTTTTTGCGCGACGAGGTAGCCAAAGCCTTTTCATAAACAAAAGAAAATCCGACCCAAAGCATAGGTGGCCGGTGGCCGGACTCCGAACTGCATCGACGCACACATCGCCACCCTACACACGCTCCCCTCCAGTCGGTCAAGTCGCAACTTGCACAGGCTGTAACGCTGTACGTTTTGTTGCCCTCTTCGATTCCTCATTCGTCCGCGGACCGTGTTAGCGAGCGCGCGTGTCGCTCATCATAAAGAGTTCAGTGAACGAGTGTTGTGCTTATGAACAGTCAAGATGGTGCGTAGCTTATCGCAGTGGACGAAGACCCTCAGCTTTCCAGCGAGGCTGTCTCCCAACCGCACTTCTAAGGAGAGCGTCGGTAATGGCCCTTCCTCCCCAGGAGTGTCGCCAACTCCCAGCGCCTCTTCGCTCCCCCACAGCTCGGATAAAACTATCACACCGATTCCAATCACGGAGATCAGTCAAATCGTAAGTCGCCCTTTTAATTAGGACAGGTCCCTCAGCAGAATTATTTCTTAGAGAAGGGACATTTGTGTAGTTGCAGCTGCAGCTCAACTATGCCTTTTGAATACCAAGTAGTTCATTATGTACGAAAACTTACGGTTAGCTACTTCACAGAAAAGTCACTCCTAAGCCTACTTTACGAATACATAATCTAATAAGACATGGTATGTGGAATTTTATGTCAAAAATTACAACACATCTTTATTCATACTGTATAAATTTGCAATACATAATAGGAATGTCCTTGTAAGCTCTATGAAGTTGGCCATCGTACACGCTTCAGTTGTTTAATTGGACTGTCAAAACGAGTGAACGTCTTTGAAAAATCTAAAGTTAAAATAGTTATGCTACTTCAAAACAATAAGATTACAACCCAGATTTTATTACGTTATGACAGTATGGATAATGCTGATGATACAATGATGTAACAATACTTATGAAAGACTACGTTATTGGGGAATGTTGCAGACTTACACCTTTGTTTACAAATAGCAGAGTGAATGCCTAACAGTGTCTTAACTCAATAAGGCTAGCAACCGTTACTTAGCTTTCCCATAACCGATGAGAGACGTGTATGAAATTTGAACCATACTTTATGGGACAGAACACCATATTAGACGGCCATTAACCTTTTGAACGCCAATCACTTCTATACAAGTTCGAGATTTTCGTGCCCTCAGCGCCACTACTTGATTAGAAGTAATCACAGTATAAAATAAATTTACGACTTTTACAAGACCTTTTATTTTGTTTTTATGGAAATTTGCCCTGTTATCAACCATATTTTTAACTTTTTCACCCATAATAAGTTTTTATTTCTTTAATTTTCAATAGAAACAAAAACGCCAGAAAATATTTTAATGCCCCCAGCGCCAATTACTTGATATCAAGTAAGCCAGTGATGGGACACGACGAAGACCTCGCTATATTTCATCTCGTCGAAATGATCATAAATACTATTATTGCAAGAAAATAACGTAAATATATAATATTTTGTAAATATTGTACACTTTAAACTAGGTTTTATTCACCTTAATCAAGAATTAATAGGTTTTCTAATCATTGTCGATAGTGAAACCCCGTTTGAAAAACCCATCCCTACAAAGTTAGTTAGTTAGCGGTCCGTACGCGCCACTGACGTGTATAGAAGGAAATCTGTGACGTCATAAGCGGACGGGTTTCAAGGTCATAGTGACCTTGTGCATTTTAGTGTAGTGCAATGTTTACATCTTGAGTTGGCGCACGTGTCCTTCTAAAAAAATTGCGACTGAATATGACGAATTATTGCGAGTTGTTCAAGTCTGAATCAGAATTTTGAAATAGTTCGTCGTCTTGACATTCCGTTAAGTCGTCAACTTCCGTTTCAGGAATTTTCTTCAGTTTTCTATTAGTTTCTACAAACCAGAAAAATAATTGCGAGTATTTAGCGACACCATTAAAAAAGGTCTTGTGTAAAACAGACACTTACCCTCCATTTTATTTTATTTTTTAAAACGTAGAAAACCACGTATTTAGCTTCTATTAATTGTATTTGTTGTAAGTAAACGAAATAAATTATGCAGGAATCGGTTTAGTTTATGCACGTGTAACTCGACCACAGTGAATATAAAATATATACCATAGAAATCTAGACATCCCTAGAACAGAAAGGATTTTGACGTGCCTCGAGCGCCAACTACTTGATATGAAGTAGAAGGATTACATTTGGAGACAAATAGGGATGTGCCTTGTAGAACACACGTCTAATAAATTTAAAATTCTTTTCTTTATTGTGGGGAATATATCCAGGTTTTCATATTGTTTTTTTATGAAATAAAATAAAATATGAAATTACGATTACAGTTTTTATTTAGCTTCGTAAATTGGTGAATAAACATTATTTTATATGTATAATATTATTTGTCGATAGGACACTAATCCCATCCCTACGTTTTACTATACATACGTTATACATTTGTAGTGTGGCGCAGGAGGATACATCGCGTATTATATAGATGGGCGTTCAAAAGGTTAACTACAATTGTATTGAAAGGAAGTGTATCAAAAACCATATTCATTTCCGACGAGGCACGTGGTTTGACCGTGTACATTGCTGTTTATGTTGTGTGGCACGTACGAGGAATAGTGTGGGAACGTTCGTGGGATGCCAAAGTCTGCGATGGTGTATGAAAATTAATGTTTGTTGGTGCGCGAGGGCCGCGGCGCCCGCGCAGCGCACCGTTATGTCCCCCTTGCACTCACCTTGGCAAGGCCGCGACGAGATGCGAGTTTTTGCGAAGCATGAAAGCATGACTTTCACCTTTTAAAACGCCTTTCTAAATGCTGAAGTCTGTTTTTGATTCAGGTCTTAGGTTTCAAGTACTTGTTAGTGTTGTATTTGGCTAGTGAAGCGAACACCTTGTACAAGCAACTTGTAATGAGACCGCTTCTTTGAAGTATCGTTGGTACCGTTCAGTAGTTTGTTGACCCGAAGAAACATTATAGCAATAAGTATAGCGGTCAATATCCGTCAAACATATGTATACTGACTATTTTATTTCCATTTTTTTTTTTTGTAATGTATCTACAGACGTCAGCACACCAAGCTACTACAATCTGTCAAATTTCTTTATTAGATTTTCAACTTTATCGCTGTAGCGTTAACGCTCAAGGTTGAATGGGAATATTTGACCGTTTCGGGTAGCATAGCCCGCTGTCATCATTACATGTCAGTCACTACTTCAATATTATCAGTTTTGCCTTAAATCGAGATACTGATATTTTTCTATTAATTTAGGTTACTGGTTCAAAGTAAGATGCTAAGGCAGATTACTTATCAATATGTACTGAGATAACATAGAACATTCTAAATGACATTCTCCCTTAAGAAAATTCATTCATAATTGCATTAATTACGAATAATTATATGTATCTTCTCTATCTGGTGCTATTAAAATTTTGTACATAACTCTTATTAAGAAATATTATGAAAGAGAATTTTCTGATATTCTATGTATATGTATACAAATTTTCGGTAAAAAATGCGTAACCTACTTATCAAAGATAAGTTATCAAGACTTATCAAATATTATGCAAAAACCAGCGGCGAATACATACAGAAATACACGTATTTTAACGGTGAGCAAAGAACGTTCACTTGTAGGTACTTAATTTGTTTTGTAAATGTTGCCATATTTACTGTCGGGTCATGTTGGGAAGTCCACTTGAGGATCAATCTGTAAAGCAGCAAACTTCTGAATGCATTTCATGCTAATAATTTTGGCTTAATATCCAAAGGCCTCGGCCAACACCTAAAGAGGCTCTCGTTAGGCAGTTTGATCAAGGGCTTGATATTGGGCCAGTTACTGGGTAGGTATTACAATACTATACCTTTTGGTAAGACGGGCTGTCACACTTTCGGAATACTGTCATAGATTTCTGAGGCAGGCGAGGTCTTGGTGTGTGAAGATTTTCAGCCATTCCATGGATCAACTACGTCAAGCGTAACTTAACCTGATCCATTGTTATTACTTAGCCACCCTTTGATACACCATACTATTATGATTTAAAATTCCTTAAAAAACTAGCGCGCTTTACCATTAACGATCGCGTCACTGCTTACCATCAGGCGGGATTGCGGTCAAGCGCTAGTTTATCCATACTAATATTATAAATGCGAAAGTAACTCTGTCTGTCTGTTACGCTTTCCCGCTTAAACCTCTGAACCGATTTTGATGAAATTTGGCACAGACAATCTTTAGACCCTGAGAAGGAACATAGGCTACCTTTTATCCCGGAAAAAAAATGATATTCCCGAGGGAAATCTAAAAAGCGCGATATAACCGAACTCCACGCGGGTGAAGCCGCGGGCGGAAAGCTAGTAATTTATAAAAAAAAACTACCTTAGACGTTTCATTTAAAAAGTCATATCAGAACTAAACTAGCGCTCTTTAACATTAACGATTGATACACTGCTATCAGGCGGGATTGCGGTGAAGCATTAGTATAAATTTATAAAAAACTGAAAAAATGTCGACTAAATTTTGGAGGTCACCTTAAATATTCGACAAGGAGAAGAATTATCTAGAAAACTCTAGAGGGATGGAAGAAATTAGCTATTTACTAAGCTAGTCCCACCTCGAGTCCAATAAAAATGATAAATGGACACTCTTCATTTACCAGACACAATAAAACTGATTTACAATTCATTGCGAAACGTAATACTCGTTGTAAATCTTACTAAGTTAGGGCAACGTAAAATGTTAACGTTTTTAGTGATTTTTTACTTTTTACTGTAGAAATATTACTATTTTAAACTATACAGTTAACCTACATGTTTTTGTGGCGTCACTTTTTCTGTGGTCATTCAAGAAATGTAGTAAAGTAATGTTAAAGATAGCCTAGTTTATTTTTTGAGCATTAGTAGTGTTTTTCCTCCTAACAAAAGTAATTCTTTGCTATGGTGATCTCCAATAACATGTATCGAAATGCCCTTTGTAATTAAAATATATTTTCAATTCTACCCAGTAAGGTCTTCCTTCTTTGTCACAATTGGCCTGTGCCCTAATAATGTAAACTCACATTATTGCTCCATGGGCAAAAGTTATGGCTTATTGTCACATCTTAAAAAAACATGGTATTATCACCGTTACTTTTTACCAAGGGCCATAAACGAATTACTGTGTCATTAACGAGGATCGACGGGCCACAATTCGCAATAAAAATCTTTTCGCCCATGCTTAGTGATTCCAGATACGAAATGTCAAACTGCTGTGACCCGCCCCCTAATCGGCGAACACATTTTTGTCAAATGATTGCGACTATTTGGGATCGTTTGGACCGAATGGACCAATGGGCGGCCCGAACGATACCAACTGATCCCAACTAGTCGCAATCATTTGACAAAAATGTGTTCGCCGATTAGGGGGCCGTGTCTTAAAAAATACTCGCAGTAAAAAATCATCATAAAATAAATTGATGGCTTTCTTTTGGAGTTATTTCGATTTACTGCATGCTTTTTGACATGTTCCAAATTTAAAAAAGTCATTTTGACAGTTGAAGTTATAAGCTTTTTAATAAAATAAAAATTTAAATCCTAGCCTTTTCCCAATTATGTTGGGGTCAGCTTCCAATCTAACCGGATTTATCCCAATGCCAGTATATTACATGGACCGACTGCCTTTCTGACCTCTACAGCCCAGTTACTGAGTAAGACCGGTTGTCAGACTATCGGGCTTCTGAATACCCCTAAGAACTTGAATGTCAATATTATTTAGTTAATGTTATTTGCGGGAGACAGGTAACAAGAGACCACGGTAGTAGTGGAGCTAGCATGAACTTTTGCAATTCATCAAGTATGTGGCACTAAAGTAAATAGCTTTTAAAATGTGTGAAGATACTCATTTTAGTACCGATAACTAACGTAAGAATTCATTTCGAAGCGTGGATTGCATATTATGTTACGTATAATGTCGACTCTCGTTTGGCAAGGCAGGATTCACATTCCTTACTTAGTAGTTGTATTTTTAACACTTTTAAAAATGTAAGTTTTTTCATTACACATTGTGATAGCTGGGTCTGTTTTTTATCAAATATTTGCAACTGTTATTGTCTCATTGGTCCCACTTTTAAGCTCAATCGTCATGCTTGGACCTGCTTTTAGAATGTCGCTAGCAAAACCTAACTTTCTCTAGAATGCTAAATTATGTCAAATCTTTCTTTGTATTGTTGATAGATATAAACGCTCAATATTGGCACTCTCATTTTTTATTTCCTCCATAAAGTGTGTAATAATATAATATAAACCTCTCAAATTATTATTTCTCTTTTAACGTAAACCTAAGACTAAAAGTTTGTTGGCTTTAGGCTTAGATCAATAGGTCGTAGGTTAAATCGGTCTTAGTGACCTTTTGAGGTAAAGCCAAAGACTAAGTTTGTAGTTTAGATTATCAAGTTTCTTCTAGACATTCTCATCATGTCCTCAGTATATTTTGTTACTAAAAATGTCTGAAAACAGATAGTAAATGTTAGGTTGTTGCTAAAGCAACTAATAGGACCATAGAACTCCTTTAGTCCTAATATTTTGTCTAATACTCCAATATATTTAGTCCAAGCTTAACAGAAGTTCTATCTATTGTTGGGAATAAGTGCGAAAGTTTTTTTGAATAGGAATTTAGATAATTTACTTTATTCCTACTGCTTTTTTAATTGACGTTTGTTTATTTATTTAACATATCGTTTACGTTGTAGTTCAACCTACGTTCAGTGGTTATAAACGTTTCATATGGGGCGTGACATTTCATAATGGAATGATGATCTTTCCAAGCGCATAGTACCTAATTCACACGCGAATGCGCTAATGGATGTCACAGCTTTCTCAAGTTATGTTATTTATTATGGATTGGTATTATTCGGTATTATTGGAAAACATATTCAATTTATGCGATTCAAGAAAATGAGCAAGCAATTAGGAAGTGAATTGTCTTTTTTTTTAATATAAAAGAGATTATAAATTCAAACACGATGTTAATTCATAAAACAACCAATCATTACTTGATAACTTTCTTGCATATAATTAGTAGTTAGGACGACACCGACAAACTAATTGGGTCATCATCATCATCATCAACTTTTTATTGTTCCACTGCTGGGCACAGGTCTCCTCTCATAAAGAGAAGCATTGAGCGTAATCACCACGCTTGCTCAATGCGTGTTGGCGATTTCAGACTTAGAGTCTAGGTGGTCCAGGTTTCCTCAAGATGTTTTCTTTCACCCTGATATCAAAGATATACTTAGAAAGTACATATGTATAATAAGTAAATAATTGGGTGATACAACTTAAATAATTTTCTAAAGTGCAAGTCGGCCATTTTTGTTAGGTATTTTATTGTGTGGTGGTGGCGGAACGAACATCTGCGTGTCAAATTCCTGTGTGCCATGTGCACTCTGCAGGCTTGAGAAACGAACCGTGCACATGAGGCGGGGATAAAAACGTGGTTGATTATCCAAGGTTCCTGGCTGGTTAAAAACTTGGGTTATTAGAAATTTAAATTGTTTTCTTTTGTATGTGACTTAAAAAGTAAATGAATCGACAATACATGAGTAACTCCTACGCTGGAGAATTGTAAAAAAAGAAATTAATTAATTAACGTAATACCTACATAAATACAGCCTACATGAAGCTAGTTGATTCGAGAAGCATAAATAATTAATATTTTTTATTTTCTAAACCAAAAATACAACTTTTATAATGATAATACATTTTATCTATTAAAAAAAAATATTATAAATAAAAATACAACCTTAATTATAATTTAAAAAAATTGATGATGAAGATTTCCTATGAAGGCCTTCGATTCGATTGAGACTTGGGCGGTGCTGCAGTCTCTCCAGCGGTGCCAAATTGACCATCGATACATTGAGGTGATAAAGTGTTTGTACAAAAAACGCCACCATGTCAGTCCGTCTCCAGGATCAGGACTCGAAACCGATCCAACTGCAGCGTGGAGTGAGACAAGGAGATGTCATATCTCCTAAATTGTTCACTGCTGCGTTGGAAGATGTCTTCAAGCTCCTGGACTGGAAAGGACTTGGTATCAACATTAACGGTGAGTACACCACTAATCTCCGTTTCGCAGATGATATCGTGGTCATGGCTGAGACCCTGGAAGACTTGGGCAAAATGCTCAATGACCTCAGCAGAGCTTCCCAACAAGTGGGTCTAAAATGAACATGGATAAGACGAAGATCATGTCGAACTCTCATGTCGCACCCACTCCAATTGTAGTTGGTTGCTCTGCACTCGAAGTTGTTGACGAGTATATATACCTGGGACAGAAAGTCCAACTAGGTAGGTCCAACTTCGAGAAAGAGGTGTATCGGCGAATCCAGCTCGGTTGGGCAGCGTTCGGGAAGCTACGCTACATCTTCTCGTCGTCCAAGATACCACAGTGTCTCAAGACGAAAGTCTTTGACCAGTGTGTGTTGCCAGTGATGACTTACGGAACTGAAACGTGGTCGCTCACAATGGGCCTTATACGAAGGCTCAGAGTCACACAAAGGGCAATGGAAAGAGCTATGCTAGGGGTTTCTCTGCGTGATCGAATCAGAAATGAGGAGATCCGCAGAAGAACCAAAGTCACCGACATAGCTCTGCGAGTCGCTAAACTCAAGTGGCAGTGGGCAGGGCACATTGCTCGTGGAACCGATGGCCGATGGGGCAGCAAGGTTCTAGAGTGGCGGCCACGTACTGGAAGACGCAGCGTAGGGAGACCCCCAATAAGGTGGACTGATGACCTGGTGAAGGTCGCGGGAAGCCGATGGATGCGGGCAGCACAAGACCGGTCATCGTGGAAAGCCTTGGGGGAGGCCTTTGTCCAGCAGTGGACATCTATAGGCTGAGGAAGAAGAAGAAGATGATGAAGATAAATTTAAGTTGGGATCTTAGACTATTAATTTTAGGATTACTTCTCCAGAAATCCAGAAATGGAACACTGCAAATGTGCCTAAGCAGAAAAAAAAATCATCGTAATACGATAAAAAAATCGGACTGTTGTTAATTAAACGATTTTATATAAAAGGACTTGATAGGTTGGAATTCAATATTTACTGATTTCAATTCACTTTTTTCATTGAATTCCAGCACTTGAACTAATAATAATACTTATATAAACCCTGCACAAAAGTGTGCTCAACATTGAATAGTAACCATTGATAAAGGAAGAGGGTCGTTTTTGTAGCGTCAGCTGTTCCTAAACCCGATACCCGGGGTGTTCCGTATAAAGCACGCAAATCATAGAGAAATCAACGGATCTCTATTTTTTTCTATCGTTTAATTTTAACCTATGTTGCTCCAAAGGTTTTTTTTAAATACATTTTTGTGGATAATTGTATCTTGTGGTTAAAATGGTACTGTTCAATTATGTTAAGGATGGTAATTTAACTTTTTAAGGGTGAATATGACCTATGAAAAAAATATATAAAAAGAAAATGTTGTTATGAATTTGCGTAGTTATTCTTATTGGTCAAATATAATGTACCAAATTATTAATACCGGTAATTATTGAAGTGGATCGTCCTAATATCTAGAAGTCAGCCTTTGCTTAAAAAGTGACTTAAAAAAACATTAGAACATTTTCATTTTTTTGTAATAATTTTTAAATCGATGCATATGCATTATATTACAACTTATTCTAAGCAACAATAGGTAGAAAGTTGTATGTACAGTAAGGGTCAAAAGTGTATTACCACTTTTGAACTTTATTACATTAACAGTGCCAAAAGTAGTACTCCAGTTTTGACCCTTACTGTACATTTTGAAAAATTCCAATACAACTTCTCTGAAACTTTCATATTCGCAAAAATCTTGATGTTCGTCATTCAATCTCAACTTCATTCACAGTAATTCATACACAAGACCGTCCCTTATCTTCATAAAGATAAGCGGAAAGTCAGCAGAATCTTCGCTTGCCAGAACCTATCGGATATCAACTAAACGGATATGATATCCGATATCTGGGATATCGCCAGTAATCGGTATCGTTACTCAAACACATCTATATGAATCGAGTACGGGATGCGGATGCGAAAAAAAAGTGGACTGATAAAATGACATTTCCGGTTATGGAAAGCAAATTGATTTAAAGGATGTTAGGGGAAAGGATATTTTTTGCGGATATTGATTGTAAAATTAGTCTATGGATTGATTTAGCTAACACGTGCCTCATGTATTATTTAAATCCTTTGTGACGTAACGTGTTCTTCCTATTTTGAATATTTTTTGCAAATAAAAATATATATATATATATAATCTGATGGAGCAGCAAAATATCAATTTCCATAATTAAATGTCATACTAAAAGTAGCAATAAAATCCTTACTTTACAATCATAAAACGCGTTCGCCTCCTTCAATAGTCGAACAAAAAGGACCTAATAATTCGATACACAAGGAGTGTTCGAAATTCAAAAATTCCGGGGTAGCACCTGCTGGCGCAGATGTTCGGATACATTAACGAAACTTCAAATTATATGAAAATTTCGGGATTTCGTATGTGCACGCACTCGAACAGCTGTTGAAAGTTGCCACCAAAAAAAAGTTTTACCTGTCCTCAGAGGAATTACTGAGTATAATGTAGGCCGATCAGCTGATATCGACATATGGCAGCATTTTTTTTGAATATCCGAATTATGTATGGACCTTCCAGTTATTTATTTATAGCCGACACACGACATTCGTTAATTATAAGACTTAATCGCTTTTGTTTCTCTATTTTATTCCTTTCGGTTTCATCACAAAACCTCTACAAATTTAAACTTTTCACTCTTTGAATACCGTCCAACACTTTTTTATAAACATTCCATTATTAACACAAAGAAGGTCACTCACTACTTTATGGGTTTATTTATAAAATGTTCTATACAAAGGGCCCTTCGTACGAGGACGTCTGTTTTCTGTCTAGAGCCCTACTGTTTATTGCTACATGTCCATTGGGAGTAGTGTTCCTTCCCCACAGTCTGAGCCATCAGCCTTTGATAGTGTAGGGATCGACTGTTTTATTTAGTTAAGTCCCCTCACTATTCAGTGTCGATTAGTTTGGATGTTAAAGAAATAAAGCTGAATGTTGTCGTACAAATTATAGTGATTGTACATGACAGTGTCGTGTTTTACGTTGTAAGATAGATATACGACTGGGGAATAATTATATGGCTAGAATTAGAACTGTCTTGTTGCTTAACTGGTAACAGACGTAATTGAGCATAATGACAAATAATTGGATATAATACTAAAATCTTTTCAATTGAGTACGGCCCTGCAGTAGTAATCACGTGAAGAAAGATTAGGTAATGCATTGTCAGACATCAAAGCTACTTTCAAGCTATCTCCCATTCAAACAAGCTGGCTGTTGTAGTCTTATTAGAATACGTTCATGAGAAAAACCCTTATTAAAACCACCACATAAAATTAGCTTAGCATTAGCTTACGTCTTAAAATGCCAATCATTCAATTATTCAAAAGTAACGGACAATCATTCGAATCGAACATTACCAACCGTACGACAATTAAATCGAAAATATATGATTACCATCGATTCTAGAACGTTTTTCATACTGAACGCATCAATTACTGGCTGTCAGAGTTGCCATATTATAAGATTGTAATAATTATACATACCTGATGGATGGATTTGAAAAGAACCTTTTTTGATAAAGGGGTTTAGCTAAAATTGGTCTTTGTGAGATCTTACAGTAATTTCTGTTTTTTGGGCAGTTCAACTATGTTAATGGTTGCTTAAATACTTAAGACGTTCGATGCTATTGCAGTCCCAAAAATTATAGTGGGAGTATTTTGGAATACATATTATATTTTTTTTTGTAGAAACTACAAGATACCTTTTAAGTTTTAACAGGTTACAGCCAGCCTTAAAATATTTTTGATGAGATTTGAAAACAGACCAGAGCGGGGATTTTCAATGCTACGTTTTAATTTCAACCGGTATAGTAAGAAACCTGCCTAATTCAAAGACAGTATATTATTGTTTTTCCTAGCTAATATTACTCATACTTTTCCCTCCATACCTAAACAAACTGATGCGTTGAGCTAATTAAAACAAATAAGCCTATCAAACGTTATCTACAATCTTAATTATTTTGACATCACGGAAGCTTTCGTTCCTCACCATTATCTGATGGACAATCCTATTACGGTTGCATGTTAAAAATACTTATCATCGTGTTTTAACTAAATGGGATTGTCCAGTGAGCTTTTATAAAATTCATGTTTGATGGTCGCAGTAAATTTTGATTAGTTTTTATCGTAGTTTCTTTCCTTGAATTGAATTATTGTAGTTGTTCATGAGTTTGGAATTGAAATTTTTCATTATTTTAAGTGTTTCTTAAAAGAAAATTTTAATATTGTTTCCTGTGCTTTATTTCTGTTTTAGTAATTTTTATTAGCTCTACTGTCGAGAGAATCGAGCCTTCTTAATTAGTAAAATCGACACTCAATTGACCGGATGCGCCGCCATATTTAAACTCTGATCGCGATCCCAATAATCCAACCGCACTTGATTTCCGGCGGCCTTCAATTTTTTGCGCATCTCACTTTAAGACTTACTTCCTATTTATAGAGTTTACATTTGTATGTGCTTTTTGAAGAAGTTGACAGACCAAATACGAACGTATTTATTCGTGGGAGAATTTTTGAACCGTAACTCTTACGGCACGTTTTAACCAGTCAGACAGAATTGAATACTTGACAAATTCAATGGAATCTTTAAAGATTTTATGTCCTAATTTAGTTTGTTAATGTTATGGTAATTGGACTGTTAGGGGCAATTTTCTTCCGAAATAACTTCACGGTTAAGTGAGCAAGAATGTGTTGTTAACGACACGTGATACTTTGAACTTAGAAATGAACCGCCATTTTAGGAGCTTTGGGCAAATAGTTGTTTGTCCCTTTATAGTGGACTTATATTTTACTGACATAGTAAAATAAAAGTGGACTTAATTACTATAGTGTCATTAACTTTATCGTGAAACTTAATAATAAAACATCATTTTTAGTACACACATCAAAAGTGTCTAGGGATCAAGCATTTTTATGCGGATTTCTTGAGATTGAGATGTGGCTTTGTAATAAATTTATGATTTTATAAATTTATATGGATCCTTTTTGGTGCATTTCATAATTTGAATCAGGAACTGTGAATCAAATTCGAGTAAAGATGAAAATCAGCTGTCAATATTTTCCCTATAAAAACATACAACGCATTGAAGACATTATTAGTGCTACTGTTTCCCTACTACTGATTAAAACCAACGTTATTATGGAGCGGCGACGTCATTTAAGCAGGAAAGAAATGCTCAGAGCCGTGGGAATGATAGAAGCTGGTTCCCGGCAACGTACTGTGGCTTTAGCTCTGAATACAAGTCAGAGTGTTATCAGTCGACTTTGGACACGTTACCGAAGCACTGGTACCGTGGCTGAGCGCCATGGAGGACGGTATCGCTGCACCACACGGAGACAAGACCGATACATTCAAATCTTAACTCGAAGAGCTCCAACAATAACCGCCATGATGTTAGCCGTGAGGCTTCATCACTCTTCAGGGAACTTAATTAGCGACCAAACAGTCAGAAACCGCTTGCATGAAGTGAACCTTCATTCCCGAAGACCGCTACGGGTACCACCTATAGCAATGCACAATCGTAGGATTCGATATCAATGGGCTCTTGAACACAGAAATTGGGCAGAAGAACAATGGCGTTTCGTGTGCTTTTCTGATGAGTCTCGTTTTGGTATGAGACCGGATACAAGACGTATACGACACTGGAGAACCCCTGGACGCCAACAGCGATTAAAATCCTGCCAGGAAGTCCATCCTTATAGTGGTGGAACCATCATGGTATGGGCGGGTATTTGGATCGGCGGAAGAACTGAGTTGATTTGGATCAGAGGCAACCTCAACGCTCAAATTTATGCTGAGACGATTGTATCAGACGTCATCGTTCCTCTACAAGTGCAAATCGGTCCCTTATTTTAGTTAATGCATGATAATGCACGACCGCACACCGCAAGAGTTGTAAGACAGACTCTCGCCGCAGCTAACATCAATGTCCTGCCCTGGCCTGCTCAGTCGCCAGACTTGAACCCGATTGAGCATGCATGGGATATGCTACAAAGAAGAGCTCTGCCGAATATGGAGGGTATCCAGTCGCAAGAAGACCTTTTTTGTTGTTGCAACGAACATGGGCGGCCATTCCACAGCGTGATTTGGATGAACTCATTTTGAGTATGCCAAACCGATGTTCTTGTGTTGTTAGTGTTCGCGGTAGAAACACGGATTATTAATTGTTTAAGTTACCCAATAAAATTTTAGAGAAAACTGTTATTTCAGTCTTTTTTTCGAACTTTTTGTTAGTGGTTCAAATGTCAAATATCCCTTTATTAGGAAAATGGCAAATTTCTTTATTAATGCAAAGGTGACTTGGTTTATCGTTACTGTGACAAACGAAAACACTTTATTTGATGAATCCTTAAAGAAAATTTTAATTAATATCAATCAGGAGAAAAGTTATTGCAAAAATATATGTTGATCCCTAGACACTTTTGATGTGTGTATATATAGAAGTCAAATAAAAATACATTGTAATAAAATTCTGTCTAGACTGAAATTTCAATGTTAAAAACATTAATTAGTCCAATAAATCCCCAATAAGTAAAAAAAAAATTATAAAAGAACCTGGTTATTCAGTAAAAATATGAATATTTTGCATTAGTCACAACAAAAATCAGGTTGTACGAGATTGTACGGCCGATGCGATGTTTAGTCATCGTTTTGTAATGCGCACACGCACCGCGACTCTTAATTTATTAGACCTATATGGTTGTTCGGACTTGAATCTGCAATTCTCGGCGTGAATTCAATCGTATTATCGATTCTCGGGACGAAAAGCGGTTACAATGTCTTGGCGAATGCAAATCAGCTGTGTTATTGAACTTTGTGGACGAACATTTGGGATAGGCGTCTAGCTCTTGCTTCGCTTACATTTTGATGCGAATGGTTGCATATTATGTTGAGTCTAACCTCGAAAGGATTGTGCTGCGACATTTTAATAGTACATAATTTTCTTAAAAATTTGAAGTAACTTACTCGAACTTCCCTTCATACAAATCAATATTTGCTACACAATTTTGAAACGTCTATAATTGGATTAGACAGAAATGTGATCCGTGATAATCACTACCTCCTCTCCATAGTACAACCGTATCAAAAAGATTGACTGGTTCCAAAAAATAGCAATCCGATTTTTATACTGCTGTAATTACATCCGCTATATTTTTTTCGCAACAAAAAGCCGTCGCCTTCATACCGCAAAACCATTGTGTTGAATTTGAATACGACAACGTAATATTAAAATAAAATTATACCGTACATATTCAAGATCGTCCGAATTTTTCGCAAATAGCAACCCCGGATAATCATGTCGATTAAATACTTTTTATTGTTCCAACGTTCCCACGGACGGTGCACGCGAACGCGCCCAAACCTTTTTTTATTTTTCGAACGCATCCGCGCCTCGGGCTTGGTTCTGAAGGAGCCAAACTGCTTTCATTTGAATCTCATTTGATTGTCGGTTGCTGTGGCAGCAGTACACTATCATTATTGTATATTAACTGTGGTTTTGGTGCGTAAGCGCATTTTGACGTGTGTAAATAGCGTGATTTATTATTATGTAATCACCTTTGGGTGCATCTTGAAATTGAGGATTTAAGTATGATCTATTTGGAACTATTCCCGCCTTACTTTTTCGTGTCTAAGCTGTCATGACGTCGTCAGTTTTTTTTATTGCACCTGTACGTTATAATCTACAGTCAACTTAGTTTTTGTCACCGAGAAATCACAGTACTGCATGATTACTAACACCGTAGCTGTATTTCGCAAGCCTACTTTTGAAACCGGTTTTCGACGATGATTCGCGACTTGCTGGTGAGAATTTATACGTTATTTTCATTCAATATTTAAGAAACACTAGAATGACAATTACAATGACATCTGGCTTTTAACCGACTTCCTAATACAGATAAATGACTTTCAAATTCAAAGGAAATAAAACAGAAGTCCAACGACTTTCGGTAAAAATCTGCATTTTTTTACGTGTCAATGACACAGATGGTAGACATGAAAAAAAACGGCAATGTTAATATTAAATCTGTTGATTAGTGTCCATATATAGATAGGCAGGTGTTTAAAAAAATGGCGTAGGCGCATAGGTGTGGTAACCTACCATAAACAAATTATCTTTTGCAGTTGCCACTCCGACAACAGGCTTTGTGCAGTGAGGTCTATTTAGTGAAGTTTTTATTTATTTTATTTGTCACTATTATAATGAGTTACGTGGAATTCCTCTACGATTTGTTAGAGGTAAGTTTTTTCAAGTCTCTTATGATAACTGTGTACATTTTGATATTCACGTACTTAAGTAACTATTATACAGTATGTTAAATAACAGAGGGTGTTCCCTTAAACTCGTTAATATATATCATTAATAGATTAAAATAAAAATATCAGCATAGAAAAATAAGCATAAAAAAATCCGAATAAAAAAAAATTCTAATTGGAAATAAATTTGAAACCTCCTGTTTTAAATCAAAATAGTAGTCGTCATGTATAAATAAATTGCGACGTTGCCGTCTTTCATGTTCGCGTGTACAGTGGATTTCTTTTACATGTCAATTTAAAATTTTTATTGAATATTTTCTTATTGGAAAAAAATTTAAAACATTTTGTTTTCGAATGGAAATATTTATTTTAGCATGTATGTATGCTATACTATTTCAGGTTAACGGGAACGCCCTCTGTTAGTTAACATACTGTATATTGATGGTGCTAGCAGTAAGAAAGCAATAAGTATGATATATTTTTTTTACCAAATTATGCTTGTTTTCGGGTGTGCCAGGAGTCCAAATCGTCTAAAAATCTTAATCATACGTTTCTAAGAATAACTATTCCTGTACCCATAATCAATTTATCTAAATTCACACAATCATGATGTTTTAAAGGCGTGGTGGCCTAATGGTTAAAATACCAGCCTCTCAAGTATGAATGCGGGATCTATTCCAATTCACCAATGTAACTTTTTTAAGTTATATGTACTTTTTAAGTATGTCTTGGACACCAATGACTGATTAAAAGGTGATGGAAGACATCTTGAGGAAACCTGTACTTTAATTAAGTCTGAAATCGCCAACTCGCATTGAGTAAGCGTGGTGATTACGCTCAATCCTAATTCTCTGTATGAGAGGAGATCTGTGCCCAGCAGTGGGACGATAAAAAGGATGATGATGATGTTTTATTGCTACATAACAAATTATGTTTACTTAAAACTTGCTGCGATCAGCGAATTAATCGGCATATGTTTCGAACCCGTGGGAATATAGAAATAAAAGTACTATGTGTTACTCCTGGTTGACGACAGCACATCAAGCTGCTACAATCCATACTAATATTATAAATGCGAAAGTATCTCTGTCTGTCTGTCTGTCCGTCTTTCACGCCAAAACTACTGAACCGATTGTAATGAAATTTGGTACACAGATAGTCTAGAGCCTGAGACAGGACATAGGCTATAAAACATCCTACTATGACCAATAGGAGCAGAGCAGGAACAAAAAATGTTGCGAGAACGGGAGCAAAAGCGGACGTACATATTGCTCCAAATATTTTAACAGGCGCTTATTTTATATCAACTGAGCTCTTTCGGTTCGAAGCTTACGCGGGTGAAACCGCGGGGCACAGCTAGTCTGATATATTTCTTTATTACATTTTTTATTTATTTAATAATTTTGCATTAAGGCTCTAGATTAATTGGGAATATTTGACAGTTTAGGCTAGCTTGAGCTGATGTTGTCGGTACTAAATTTCATTTAAATTCGTTCAGTTTAATTTTGCGTGAAATAGTAGCAAAAATCCAAACAAACTTTCACGTTTATAATATTACTAGCTGCGCCCTGAGGTTTCAGCTGCTTTTGTTTCGATACCGAAGAGAATATCGGGATGAAAAGTTACCTATGCTTTATTCCTGATTATAAACCGTGTGCAAAATTTCATCCAAATCAGTTCTGGAGTTTTTGCGCGAAAGCGGAACAACAAACAAACTCACTTTCACATCTATTACTAATATATAAAGCAGAAGAGTTTTTTTGTTTGAACGCGCTAATCTCAGGAACTGCTGGCTGGATTTGAAAAAATCTTTTTGCGTTGGATAGCCCATTAATCCAGGAAGGCTTTAGGCTTCATAACATCACGCTGCGATCAATAGGAGCGGAGCAGAGTATACAAAAAAAGCGAACGAAGTTGCGCGGGGCCGCAAGTTTGAGGATTATATTATACTTACTAATATTGGTCCAATATTGGAAGCTTTAGGGCCAACGTTACATACTAATTACACATCACAAAAATTAAACAGGTGTCCATTGGCCGTCCAATTACGTCTTCTGTTTAAGACGCGTTCTTCTTAGAAAACATATTTATATTCGATGTCGTAACTAGGTACTCGAAGTGAAATGGGCTTATAAAGACACCATGTAGGTATCACACATCGTGGAGAGTATTTGTTGAAACAAAGTGGTGGTTTTGGAGTCATTTGTGAATACTAAAAAATGGCTTGAGTTGTGTTTCGCAGACGGAGGTCAGACGGCAGTCGCTTCACGGAAAATATCGAAATTTAGCCAAAATCAGCAGTTAGATTGGTAAAGTGGACCTCAGACTCCAAAGCTGAAAAAGCTTTGGATGCGACTGGGATTAACGCTGAGATGATGATGATGAGTTGTGTTTTGCAAATGAATAAAACGGTTGACATGACTTTTCCTCTTTAACAGACTTCAAGTAGGAGAAGGTCATCAATCCGTCATAATCTTATTTCAGTTAATTTTATTGTCCCAACAAATAAAAATAATCCATTAGTTAATTGGAATTTAACAGCTAACTACCAGAAAATGGGATATCTTGCATGGTTATGCTTATTAAGATCATCCATTTTAAATTCTTGTTAACTAATGCCAACAGTATAAAAGGTTTAATAAATTGTCTTCCGTCTTCAGGCTTGAAATGGATCATTAGCTAATTAGAATCCACCAATGAATTTTATGACTACCATCATGGAGCACCGAGAAGACAAGTCGTTAAAACTCTTATAAGGTCATGGATTCCTAGTCCTTGCCCTCGTTTCTCAGTAGTCCTCAGACTTGTCGAAACATGTTCATAACAAGTCACCAGACCAGAATGGTTAATAGCCTGATACTTCCTAAAGAAGCGTTTAATTTAATTCATATTTGCTTCTTGTGGTGATAATTTTGTTTTGGTTATACATATTGTTTTATGGTTTCTTAATTGGCATTTAAAGAAAGTATTGGCATGGTATTTTGGTTGTAATTTACAGGATCTTCTAATTCCAGCGTTAGAAATTAGAATAAATGTGTCTGGGGTTTTATCCATATTTTACCTTTAATAAACTGCTCAGCGAATTAAATGATTGCATAGATGCTAATAAGATGGTCAACTTACCTACTCGAAACTGTTAAATTTTCCTCGTCAACCTTTGAATCTTAATGCAGTAACGATAAAGTCGATAATCTTATAAAGAAAAATGACAGATCGCAGTAGCTATGTAGATAAACTGGCGTCTATACTACAATTATTCGAGTAATATAAAAAGTTTTTAGCTCTCACTCATAAATCCTGCAGTGCAAAAACCACACCCTATGTTCTACTTCTTTGCTTTTGCACTAACATTTACTGCCTCATTGTGCCAGTGATAAAAACCCAAGCCTTCCGAACAGTTACAAACTACAACTTCTTACACATTACCATAGATGCTCAGATAAGTTCGACGTTCCCTGTGAGATGTAATGAAACATGTTTGCGAAACCAAATTAAATACATAGAACTATTTGACTTCTAGGTAATCTGGAAATCTATTTAGGAATGTTGTCTTTAGGCAGTTAGGCTCGACGTCGACTGGTGTTTGCGTAATTCGAGTGTAAATTGATGATGGCAAAGGCGTTCGTCTTTTCAGACAGCTGGGAATTCTAGATCTCGTGCCAAATTAATCGGGTATTGTTTAGGTTGATATGTGTATGATTTACGGTTGATTTTATGATTTGACACATTAAATACAGTCTTCTAAACTTCCTATTATTTCATTTGGCGAAAATTCCCATAGATTTCACTGCGAAAGTAAAGGTACCATGATCTTTATCGACTTTTAGCTCTAGTTACGTAGCGGGAAGACGGTCACACTAAGGTCCGTATTACAGAACGTCACTCAAACTCAAACTCTACTTAAGTCTCCTTTCAAGCCTTTTGATTGGTTGAAACTAGTTTTAAGTAGTGCTTAAGCAGAGATCAATGCTTGAGTAACGTTCTGTAATACAGACCTTAGTATTCATAGTTACAAACAACTTATGTACTTAATTGTTTTTATTGTAACTGTAATTATTTATGTAAATATTAGATTGAAATCGCTTTTTATCACTTAGATTATCACCTAAGATTTTATAAAGTTGTCACAATAATTCATTCCGTGTCTAGACACGAAATGAAAGAAGCACTAGTGCTTAGCAAGCATTTCCATATTCATTTTTATACTCGGATACAGATCTTTACTCACAGCATCTTTAGTAATTCCTTAGAATTATGTAATTCTTTTGTTTTGTTAGTAATTGGTTGTTTTTAAACCGTACCACTGAATGGATTTGAATCGCTCATTTTAGGCGCGTAATTTGGTGATTAATTAATTATTTGACAATTATAAACGGCACAAGGATGCCAGTTTGCTTTTTAAATTGTTGTTGACATGCAACCTTAATTATAATTACTTGTTTATTTTAATTTAGTTGGCCATATAAATTGGCAAACATAGTGCACATACTTTAATATCTAACTATCTATATTCATACCTTGTTTAACTTAATACATTCTCATAATAAATATTATTGATTGCTGTTATTTTTTTTCTACAAGCATAATTATAAATAATTACGTATTATTAAATATTCTTCAATTTAATCATCCACAAATTATGTCGAATCATCGTCATCATTTCGGCCGAAAGACGTCCACTGCTGGACATAGGCCTCCCCCAAGGTTCTCCACGACGACCGGTCTTGCCCCTCCCGCATCCAGCGGTTTCAAACGACCTTCATCAGGTCGTCGGTCCACCTGTCGGGGACCTAGCCACGCTGCTTATATCTAATGCATGTTTTAGATTATGTAGCTACTTTTAACTGGACAATGCGTTATTGCAGTGTGATTTATAACCAATCTCACAGTGGAAACTTAGACGAAATTTACGGTAAGGGTCAAAAGTGGAGTACCACTTTTGACACTTATTAAAGTGCAATAAAGTTCAAAAGTCGTAATGCACTTTTGACCCTTACTGTAAGCGGAGTGAGGTTTCCTTTCAACTAATGTTAGTAAATAACACTAATGATAGTTACTTTGGAATTCACTTCACCCTTTCAGGGTGAGATTACAGAATCGATCGGCTGGTAAAACTTACCACATTGTTCAAGAGCTGCTTATACTGGTTTTATAACATGCGGTATAGTGTACTTTCTTCCTAGCTAAAGCTTACTATTTATTCTGGGGCTTAGCAGACCAGTATAAACCAGCACGTAAAGAGTTCTTTATCTAATCGCCGACCATAACGACTGAGTCAACAATAACATTACATAATGTAGCATTCCGAAGATGAGAGATAGCAGTGTGAGAAAATTGTGTATCTTTCTCGAATGAGTAACAAATTTGTGAGTTGGTTATTCAGTATTTTAGAGTCTGCTTTTATAGTGCATCTTTGAAAAGATCGCCATTAACAATTATAGAAAGATATAAATGGAATCAAAGGTTCAGTGGTTGATTGTTCGAATTCTGTTTTTCTATGTGCAAACTGAAATTCCAAGTTATAAGCAGCGGAAGGAAGGGGTTGCCAACTATTTTTCGATACTAAAGGGTTGTACCACGCAAAAGGTTGAGAAACACTGTTTTAATCAACCTATTTAAGTGTATTAACGAAACAGTACTTTATGTGCATCACAAAGCACACCCACTAAGCTTTAACTCATGAAACGAAAAATAGACAATATGATTGTTCAACTTTAGCACAATAATTCAAATTCAAAACAAAGATGTTCGTGTATATGTTGTTAATATGTTGCACAACACCAGCACTCAATATATGAAGCCCATTAGGTGTCTGTACGTCAACATTGGGCACTTGTAAACTGTTTACAAAATTCTAATACGTGGGCTTGGCGATTTAATTACTAGGCAGAATCCCTATCTATGAGTCTGTGTCAACTGTCAACTTTATACATTTCTTAGATGTCTGTGCTTATGTTAGGAATGGATAGTTCCTAAGAAACAATCCTACAATATTATGAGTTTGTACTATATGGTGCATTAGGGTAAGATCGGCCTTGGGGTAGGAACGTACAAATCAAATATCCCATTCATTTGGTTTTCAATTAACTGGGATATTTGATTTGTACGTTCTTACCCCAAGGCCGATCTTACCCCAACGCACTTTAATACATAAGGCTCCCAATTTTCCATGAAGTTTTAGAGAAATTGTTCTACTACATAGTATCGTGTCGCGCGCGTGTCTAAAGGAGCCTTACCGTTGTGTAGAACCAAACAGTAATGCTTATGTTGTAGCCAACTGCAAGGTAATTGCATAACACACTGTCAGCGGCAATGGACATCATTTTGACAGTTCAGCAACTTTCATTGCGTCATTCACTTCGTTGGACTCAACATTTCTGGAATATATGGAGCAACTAGCTTTCCGCCCGCGGCTTCGCCCGCGTAAATTTCGGTTATCTCGCGCTTTTTAGATTTCCCTCGGGAACATCAAATTTTTCCGGGATAAAAGGTAGCCTAGGTCCTTTCTCAGGGTCTAAAGATTGTGTGCTTTCCGCCCACGTCTTCGCCTGCGTGGTGTTCGGTTATATCGCGCTTTTTAGATTTCCCTCGGGAATATCAATTTTTTCCGGGATAAAAGGTAGCCTATGTTTTTTCTCAGGGTCCAAAGATTGTCTGTACCAAATTTCATCAAAATCCGTTGAGAGGTTTAGGCGGGAAAGCGTAACAGACAGACAGACAGACAGACAGACAGACAGACAGACAGACAGACAGACAGACAGACAGACAGAGTTACTTTCGCATTTATAATATTAGTATGGATGCATTGGCAATATGTTTCAAAATGATTCCAATTGACAGCAAATGTGTGTGTAACGCAATTGAGGTGTTGATTTAATTATCCGTGTAGTTCACAATTCAAATAAGGTGATGGCCTCAATGATAATTAATCAATAAATAGTAGTTTGGATAGAAATTCTGAAATGAGCCGATAACTAAGTATCCTGTAATTCAAGAGAGTGATGCATTCATCAATAATAAAGCAATAAAACTGTACAACAATATAAATCAATAAAGCGGTGACGATATGATGATCTTTCCCGGTTGCTTGCGCGCGCGCATTCTACGATAACGCTACGTCACTTCCGCTTGTTGGAGGCTGCGATATCCGGTCAACAAACTCGTCGTTTTGATACAAATACCCTAGATAGTAATAATTTTTACATTGTACTTTAGTTTCATTTGCGTGTTTGGGGTTATTTCAATTATTCACAATGTCAGTTAATATGATGATTAACTAATGATTAGTTGTACAGACACGTCTATCATAAAATGTCTGTTTGCAAATAGTGACTCAACAAAGCGAATTTATCAATGGAGTTAGAAAAAATATGAATCATTATGAAACCATACCAAACTAACTTACAAAGAACCAAACAGTCCCGTAAATGGGTACGGTCAACATCAAAATTTGATTAACAAGAAATTCGGTAATGTACGGACGACAGCAAGTCAAGCTACCTGAAACTGTCAAAATATTCCCAATCAACCTTGATCCTTAATGCTTTAGAGACCGACCACAGGGGTGTTATGTCTGGCGGGCACTTGCCCAAACGATTGATTTTGGGAAGTTGTACGTACAGTGCCGTAGTATCCATAAGGCACTTTAGGCCAGTGCCTAGGGGCCCTCTATGACCAAGAGCGGCGGCTATCCCGATAAAAAAAAAAAAATTAAAAAAGGGGATTGTTTTTATGAAACACGGTAAAAGTGTTTCTTTTTTTCAAATTGCAAGTTAAAATCCTCTATTATTGACACTATAAGAGTGACAGTGAATGTCTGAATTTTTTAATTGTATTGAAATTAATCTACCTAATTATTTTTTGTATTAGACACTTTTATTAATTTATTAGGTAACTTACATAATTTAATTTTTATACGAATCAGATTGTCAAGCAAGCAAAATTTTTTAAAAATTCAGATTGCGTTATTGTGGCATGAAAAAGGGGGGAGGGGGGAACGAGCTGTGCTTAGGGGCCCCGAGATGGTTAATCCGGCCCTGTGTACGTATGATTGTTGCACGGTAAATTCTGCTTGCGAGATGTAGAATTCGTGTGACAGCAGTCGTCATAAGGCGTTGTTAGCATGTGGCTACAAATGTATTCCAATTTTGAAAATAACGAGGTACAGTAACGCTCGCACGCACATTTAAACAACTTTTCCCATACCATGCATGAAATCCCACCGATACACAAAATGCCCATAAAATTACAAGACCTAGTAACCTGCATCATAGCAACAGAATGGCAAATATCCGCATTTCCGTCTGAGTCATGCATGTTGGTCACTTTACTACTAAATGGTTCATTGATAAATCGAAGGTGCAGGAATTACGCGCTGACGCAACTCAAGAAGCACGAAAAATGTGCATATTGGACCAGTGTTTATTATTTTGCGATCTACATAGAGTTGTATAAAGATAAATTGCGGATGAAATAAAACATTTTTAGTTAAGTTCGACACTGATTTGCAAATATAGAAATTCTAACATTAGAAACTGACGATTTAATTGAATTTCCACACACTTTTAGATTACCAACACTTTTGGTCATGGAACGCCGAAGAATCAATTATGGGCATCATTAGGCTCTTCAAACCATAGATACATTCAGCGCTCAACAAATATTTGCCGCAGTCCATGTATACAATTCTTTATATAAAGCCGACTTTTCACTAGAGCTACGAATTAGTTTCATAGAAAGAGTGCCTATTTGTCATTTTTTATAGCCAAATACTCTTTCCTTAATGAATTAAAAACATGGATCATTCACGCCTGTTATTTATTCCTTAACATAAAGGATCCCGTTAACTATTTCAAATGAGTTATCCGTACCGTAACTGAAGCATTCAGTCTTTTAACGCGTTCTATTACTAGATTGTTATACGGCAATGCGTCATCGCCACCATCTTTGTATTCAGATCACTCTCTAACATATGGAATTAGAAAGAGAGGATCGTGAAGAGTGTAAGAATGGGTTTTATGTCTATTTACGTGTGCCTACTTATAGTTCCGTAATTAAAGTTTGTTTTAAGGTATATAACATATCTATTAAGGTTTCCTCGGAAATCTCGGAATACGTTGATTTCAACGAGAAGGATAGAAAATGAAAGACTTAATTGCATTTTGCTATACAAGTCTTTGCATTCCCCATATGCATCCATAATATGTACCATTTAGTCATGATTTCAAGTTGAATCTCTTTAAATGGAGTCGATTTCTCGAATTGAAACTGAATTGGCGTTAAATTCAACTATAGGTTGCTAAAGAATCTAAAAGTTAGGTACCTGGACAGGATATAAAGTAATGACAATATTGTATAAATAATTCCCAGGTAATTAAACTACTTACAAGTGGTGTGGTGGCCTAGTGGTTAAAACACCGGCCTCTCAAGTATGAGGGCGCAGGTTCGTTTCCAGGTCAGGCAAGTACCAATGTAACTTTTCTAAAGTTATATGTACTTTCTAAGTATAGCTTGGACACCAATGACTAAAGGTGAAGGAAAACATCTTTAGGAAACCTGGACTTTAAGTCTGAAATCGCCAACCCGCATTGAGCAAGCGTGGTGATTACGCTCAATCCTTCTCTGTATGAGAGGAGACTTGTGCCCAGCAGTGGGACGATAAAAAGGTTGACGATGAAACTACTTACAAAATAATAATGAACGGTCACAAGTAATAATATTACTGACAATCATACCTACAGATATATTATGAGAGTCGTAGGATAGAACCCCTGTCGCTTTATGTAAATTATTTTATCACCACTGCTTTAAAAACGGTGGAGGAATACACCGTGAGAAAACCGGCATAACCTAGAGGCAAAAAAAAAAATCGAAGACATGTGACATCTATTAGCCCGCACTGGGATGGGACCGCATGGTAGATTACGGCCCACTCACTGAGAGGAGCCCTATGTCCCAGGAATCGGAACCTTATAGGCTGAATACAGACACATCGTCAATAATATTCATGACAAATTGTTATAATGACACAAGAAGAATTATATGTTACTCCTCTAAGTTTAATGCTATCAATTATCGACAAAAATAACAACTTTTCCTTATTACTATACTAGCTGATGCCCGCGACTCCGACGCCTGTTAAAATAATGGGAGCAATATGTACTTCCGCGTTCGCTCCCATTTTCGCAACATTTTTTGTTACTGCTCTGCTCCTATTAGTAATAGCGGGATGTTATATAGCCTATGTCCTTTCTCAGGCTCTAGACTATCTGTGTACTAAATTTCATTACAATCGATTCAGTAGTTTTGGCGTGAAAGCCGGACAGACAGACAGACAGACATACTTTCACATTTATAATATTAGTATGGATCAGCACAGTTTTACCAATTTTATCACCAACGTTTATCTAGTCCTAAGTCCTAACTAATCCTATCGCGGCCCCAATTAGGTCAAGGAAAATTCTCGTCATTCACATGATGGCCGAATCTACAGAAATTTTATCGTGTCCTACATACACATTCGTAAGATCAACGGTCTGAAAAATCTAGCAGCCAATAAAAGTATTGAAATCGCAATGTCGTGGTCGATCCAAAATGGCTGTTTCCGGTAATCGATCAATCTGCGCTTGCGAACGCATTACCCTTTTACTCGGAGCATTATCCAATTGAGCTAAGCGGTTAGTGACTTCAATTGGAGCTACACTTGTTAAGGCAGAGTTATGTGGGGTGATTGTTTTCGTCGCTCGGTCGGCTGTAACACAGATTGCAGCAGATAGGGATCTGCTAAATTGTTTCGCCATAACAATAGATGGAGCGAACGGGTCAATAAAATGAATAGAGCAATAAGGTCTTGAGAACTTCAAGGTGGCAATAGGTCGTAAATTAATCCAAGAAGGTTGAGGTTTCGACAGCTGTAAACTTACGCCATTAACAAAAATCAAATACAATTGCAATTTCTGTCCCTAAATCAGCACCTCTTTGATAGCAATAGTGTGTTACCCAAGTATCGTCGTTACACATTATTATTATCAATTGGAATCGTTTTCAAGCGTATTGCTAAGTAATCCATTGCTACATATTGTTACGGGCTAGGGGTACTTAAACGCCGGTTAAGGGTTACGAAGTTTATTGGCAACGAAGGTACAGTCGATTGTAGGCAATGACAAGTAGAATGTAGCTTATGTCACACCGAAGTCTTCTCTTATGTCCACGAAGTCCGTATTGTAAACACACAATAACAGTACAGATGTTACTCCACGTAGTACTCACAGTTCTCGTTACAGTTGTCGCAGTAGGTATTCTCAAAGATCGCTTCTTAACTGTCGCTGTTTTCGTATCGCTAGTCGAGTGTAGACTGACTCCGCGTCGGCGTGACGGTGCTATATATAGTCCAGCTGATGGAACATTCCAGATTCCTCTAGACGTAATAATAATAGCACATAACTTCGAGGTCACTCGGAAGTACCTACGGTAATTCCCGGAAACGGGTTTCTAGAAATTTCGATGTCGACACTTTGTTGACAAAACTGTTGAGACCTGTACCATTCGATAGGCCGTCCTAAGTCTAGTAATGCGTTTTATTATTGTACCTAGAAAATGTCTAGATCTGGCGAAATAGGGCTCAAAAGTGACACACTGCGTGTCACGCGATATTGAACCTTATGCCATCGACATAAGGTCCATTCGTAACATTGCCCCCTTCTTAGTCATGCTCGTCCCGAGCATGATTTGATCCATAATAGCGAGCTAGGCGGTCTACGTGTACGACCTTCAGCTTCCCTCTAGGTCCTTTCTTAATCCGGTAGGTGACATCGTTTATTCTGGTTACTATCGTGTACGGACCCTCCCATTTGGCTTGGAACTTTGGACTCTTTCCTTTTCTTCTAATGGGATTATGTAACCATACCAAAGTTCCCTCTTCAAATCCGGGCACGTTAGCTTTGCGGTCGTATCGGATCTTCATCTTCTCACTGGTTTTCAGACCATTCTCTCTCACTAGCTCATGTATTCCATCTAATTTACGCCGCAGGTCGGCCACATAGTCGACGGCTAGGATAGGAGTATCGGGAGGTGTTCCGGTTAGTGCATCTATGGGTAGTCTAATTTCTCGGCCGAAGTTGACTTTCGCCGGTGTGCAATTTGTGCTATCATGTGTTGCTGAGCGGTATGACATTAAAAAGAGTGGAATGTATTGGTCCCAATCCCTTTGATGTTCTTCCACTACTTTGGCCAAATGATTCTCCAACGTCTGATTGAATCTTTCGACCATTCCATCTGACTGTGGGTGATACGGTGTTGTACGAGTCTTATGTATCCCGAGTAGTTGGCAAACCTCTTGAAATAGTGAAGACTCGAAGTTTCTACCCTGGTCAGAGTGTAACTCCAAGGGAACGCCAAATCGACAGAACACCTCGTGAACTAGCTTTTTGGCGACTGTATGAGCTTCCTGGTTAGGTACTGCAAAAGCTTCTGGCCATTTGCTGAAATAGTCTTGCATGACGATGATATACCTATTCCCTTCTTCAGTAACAGGGAATGGCCCAGCTATATCGACAGCAACTCTTTCCCATGGTGCACCAACATTGTACACTTTCAGCCGACCTCTGGCTCTCGTTTGCGGTCCCTTTACTGAGGAGCAAGCTACGCATTTTCTACACCAGTCCTCTACGTCTTCGCGGCAATGCACCCAATAGAATCTTTTTCTCACCTTCTCCAGGGTTTTCTTTACTCCTAGATGTCCTCCGGATACTCCGTCGTGCACCTGTCTTAGCACTGACGCGACTTTATCGCAGGGGACAACTATCTGTAAGGTGACTTCCTGCCCACTGGGTGATTCCCATTTCCTCTTGAGGACTCCATTATCAATTATCAGGCTGTCCCATTGAGCCCAGTAACTTTTTACTGTTGGGCTAAGCGCTGATATTTCACTCCAAGCGGGCCTCTGGCCACGTTGCTTCCACTCGATTACTGCCTTCAGGTCACTGTCTTCTTTTTGTGCGTCTTTCAATGATTGATTATCCCAGTCTTCATCCAAAGCATTCACCTGGATAATCCGTACGTTCTCTTTCTTTTCCTGTTTGTCACAATGTCGGCCCTTACTTCCTGAAGTAACCTGGCGACGGCGGTCCTTTTGTCTTGCCTTTTTCTCGAGGCGCTTCTTCTTACGCGCCTCGTCCTCGACTTCCTTGTCCCGCCGTGCGTCTGCGTCACTCCACGACCTTCCGCGCGACCGCTCGCGCTCGTGTTCTCGGTTGCCGGGACGTTCGCGTTCCCGGTCTCGGTCTCGCTCCAGGTCCTTGACGCGTTCCCGCCCTCGTTCAGCGGGTCGCTCGCGGTGCCCGCTCCGGTCGCTCCGCTCACGCCACTCGACTCGCTCGCACGGGCGCTCGGGCTGGACCTTCGCATCGCGCTTGCGCCACGCCATCACCGGGACCTCCTCACGTGACCAAGAAGTTCTTCTTCCCTTGGCCTTCCTGGGACAATCAATTCGAATGTGCCCCTTTTTGCCACACTCATAGCAAGTTGGTCCTCGTCGGGCTTTTATTTGTGCGGTCACTTCTCGAATATGGTCGTGTTGTGGGACATCTTGACGTACTGCTTCCACCTCCAGAGCATGCGTCAAAGCTGCCTTCAGGGTCTGATGGTGACCCAGACGTACAGCAGCCCTGACTTCTGCATCTCGAATCCCATCGGTAAATAATCGTAGAGTAGTAGTGCCAATCAATCCCGGTGTTGATGCATACGCCTTCCGAACCATACGTTCTATTTCCGTGGCCCATTGTTGCAAACCCTCGCTGCTCTTTTGTATGCGTTCGCGGAGTTGAGCCCTGTAGACATGTTCCAGGTGTTTCTCTCCATATCTAGTCTCCAACGCTTCTAACAGACAGGCTAGGGTATTGCAATCGCCGGAAATATTCTCGAGGATTCGTACGGCATCACCACGCAAAGCGAGCATAAGGGCCGTTAGAGCTTGATCGTCGTCCCAATCGTTGCCTTTTGCGACTTTTTCAAACTGTAGACGGAAGGCCACCCATGACGTTGTTCCGTCAAAATGAGGTACCTTGAAAGTCGGCAAAGCACTGGGTACGGGTACCACGCCTTTAATAACGCCTTTCTGTACTCTTTCTATTTCTTTCCCAAACTCCAGTATGGTATTGTCTAGTTTCTCTATACGAGCATCTTGTTTGTCTATGCGCGTATCTTGCTGGTCCATACGCGCATCTTGTTTGTCTATGCGCGTATCTTGCTGGTCCAAACGGGCATCTTGTTGAGCTGTTTTTATTCTAAGTTCGTTGACCTCTTCTTTGGTTTTTTGCCATTTTTCGTTTAATTCTAATACCAGTTGCTGGGATTCCCTTATTTGTGACTGGGTTGCTGCCTGGGATTGTTTTATTTGAGCCTGGGATTCTGCTACACTTTTAATCTGCGCCTGGGTTTTTTCTATTTGTGCCTGGGTTGCTGTCTGGGATTGTTCTATACTCAGCTTTATTTGCGCCGTCAAATGAGCCAGTAACGCCGAAAAATCGGGTCCGCTGGCTCCGGGAGTAGTGGTGGTAGTAGATGCACTCACATTCGTCGGTGTTACGACGGCCGCATCTACTCCGGGTACAGGGACACCAACCGATTCTTCCTCTTGACGCGCCAAATCCATCGCTGCTTGTCGTCGCGTGCGTACTCTTTCGTCTTCCCTTGGCGTGACCGGCATGCCGCTTCTGACACCAATTGTTACGGGCTAGGGGTACTAAAATGCCGGTTAAGGGTTACGAAGTTTATTGGCAACGAAGGTACAGTCGATTGTAGGCAATGACAAGTAGAATGTAGCTTATGTCACACCGAAGTCTTCTCTTATGTCCACGAAGTCCGTGTTGTAAACACACAATAACAGTACAGATGTTACTCCACGTAGTACTCACAGTTCTCGTTACAGTTGTCGCAGTAGGTATTCTCAAAGATCGCTTCTTAACTGTCGCTGTTTTCGTATCGCTAGTCGAGTGTAGACTGACTCCGCGCGGCGTGACGGTGCTATATATAGTCCAGCTGATCGAACATTCCAGATTCCTCTAGACGTAATAATAATAGCACATAACTTCGAGGTCACTCGGAAGTACCTACGGTAATTCCCGGAAACGGGTTTCTAGAAATTTCGATGTCGACACTTTGTTGACAAAACTGTTGAGACCTGTACCATTCGATAGGCCGTCCTAAGTCTAGTAATGCGTTTTATTATTGTACCTAGAAAATGTCTAGATCCGGCTAAATAGGGCTCAAAAGTGACACACTGCGTGTCACGCGATATTGAACCTTATGCCATCGACATAAGGTCCATTCGTAACAATATATACGAAAAATGTGTCTGCTCAAGAACGTAAATAACGTAATGAATGTTGCTGAAATGTCAAAATGAAACCGATGTAGTGATTGTTACTCAATTACCTTGCAGTTTCTCGAATATTTATTTAATGAAGGGCTTTTTAAGGTAATATATTTATATCGTATTAATAAATTATATACACAAATACAAAACTAAACAGAAGGATCCACATTGTCTACAAAATACAAAGTTGATAATTACACAACAACAATTGAGTCCAGTTTACGATTGTAAGTTATGACGAAAGCTATCGTTTGATGCGCGGGCGCTGATGGTTGACACTAGCGACCTCTGCCGCTTCCGGTGCTTCTGCCTCAGTGATTTATTGGCATTTATTACTGGAACGGTACTGTTACTGATAACCGACTGCTTGCCGTGATTTTGACTTCAATTTTATTTTCTGGTATTACGGATAAATTGATGATACAAATGCCAAATTATTTAAGAGCGAATACATTCAAATCTAATAAGTTTATTTGAAATATGGAAAATAAACTTGAAGTATGAGAAATTTGCCTTAAAAATATGCTTTTAATAGTCTCCAAAGGAAGACCAAAGTAACGATGGACGGTATGTGTGAATGATGAAGAAGAATAAGAAGAAGGGGGTTAATAAGGAGATGACGTCTAATAAAGAAGTAGGTTTAGAAGAAAAAGACATATTGCGCCGACCCCAAATAATTTAATTTGGGTTTAGGGCAGGAGAATAAAATGATAAGTCTCCAAGGTTTTCTGCAGTCAGAACTATTTCAATCAGTATATAATCATAGATGAATGAATCAAGACTTATCTAAGTCTTAGTAATCTTTTATCATACGCTATCCGTTAATCAGATGTGTCTTTTCTTCATTTCCCCTCAATATGTATATTTCTAACGGTGATCTCTCTCGAGGCAGTACGTGTCAAAATGACGGTTTAGAAGCGTGTGCGCATAGCTGCGGTTTCTTCTGGAATTTGTGGCGTGACAGAACGACAGTGGTGACCATAGGTATTTCGGAAATGCTATTTGTCTAAATTACCTAGAATTTATCTTTAGTTTACATTTTCAGGACACAGTTTTGGAGTATTTTATTGGCGTGACTTCTTTGGTTGACGTTGATATATGTAGCAGGATTTCGTGGTTGCTTGTCTGTATTGGATGTATTTCAAACAAGATCACACAACACAGCTCCCTAAGCTTCCTATTATAACTCGGGATGACAAGAAACTAACATTGTATATTTTTCTTTCTTTCAATTAAGAAGAAAACTCAGCGATACATTTTTACATTCTAATTCCGTGTTCACCAGAACTCCTATTTCAAATTAATTTTAACATCTAAACAAAACAAACTATGAATTAATGTATTCCAAATGGCGGGGTGCGTTTTAGAATTGAATTCGTCGGCAACCCGACACGTTCAGGCGATGACAGACAACCTAATTGATATCGCATTGCTTCTAACGAAGTGGTCTATTTTGAAAAACACAACAACTACTTATAACTATAAGATTGTAATACGCTGTTCATTGCTACTGAGGCTAATCGGTTTAATGAGATTTAACACGGCTTCGCTTTATGAACACAAGTAGGTAATTGTCAGTTTTTGACCTTTTTCACCGTTTTCCCTTTAGTAGTTCAGTTTTAGTCGTTGATAAGATATAAGAAATTATGCTGATTACAAAAATATTACTGGAAAATGTAAATCATCTCCTTACTAAAAGTGTACATATAGGTCATGATTTATTTCGTACAATGATATCAAACATTTTTTTTTATCTATGCACTAGGTGTCTTAAATGTTCAAGCTTTGACGTTGCGTAAACAATAACAATCAATGCATTAGCGTTGTATGATGGATCGATGTGATGTCAGTCCATTGAAGAAATCCGTTTGTTTATCAATGAAGTTTAATATTACTCCCACACTGGTACAAAAACTGATCTACGAATGAGATAACCAGTACAGAAGAATGGCCAAAGTCGGGTGAAAAATCGTAGGTTTAATGTGGGTAGTTTAACAATTATTCAAAAGAGAGTTCATCTTTGTTATGATGTCTAAACAACTTGGACATAATTGGTTTTTTTAAAGATAGTAAATTGTGTTGTGGATGTCTTGTGATGTAAAACTGGACACGCCATGCAATTTGCTTTCGTTTTTACGGAAGCAGATAAAAATAAAACCACTAACAATAATTCTTAATCCCAAAGAGTTCAAGACGACGTTGATGAAGAATCCGCTGGCAGGTTAGCATAAAGATTGAAAGTAAAATATGAAGATACTGCATTTTTTTCCAATATTTATTACGAACCTTACGAAATATAAAATAGTAGATAAAAACCATGGTGGTAGAGGTGGCGATGGCGGTATAATGGTGGAATTTAAATACAGTTAACGGTGTTTACATAAAAACGAGAATATTATAGCAGTACGTAATGAAGTTATTCATGATCATGTGAACGCACGCATTTTTCAGATAAAAATCTTTTGAGCAGGAAAGCAGTTTTAAGTAACAATACAATTGCATTGCATTGTTTCTAATAGAATTGTCCGTTAGCTCGCCAGTCTTCTTCAGACGTAAAGCTGTTAATTATATTTCTACAAATGAGTTTTTGCTATTGTTAGATCAAGTAAATGCAATTACCTTCGATTCATTTGTTTTCTTTTAGCCTTAATTTCAATCCTACATCGTCTTCTTTTCTGTCGCTAAATGTGATAAAAGAAGCGAAGAAAGAGTAAACAGAAAGGTTTGAAAAGCTAATCCAACCATAATTCTACAAGAAACCCTTTGCTCAGGATTTTGTAATGTCAGGCTGTGGCGATGATGAATCGAACAAAATTTGCGTTGATCCTACAAAAAAACCGATGCAATTTAACAGTGGCAGAAATCACACATTGCCCATTGCATAACGTTTAATTAGACACCATTACATATTCCATGGTACTGTCCCGCTGCCGGCCGTCGAACTCGCTTCCGTTGCGCGCGCGCACCGGTGATAACCATCGAGACTTATTATATAAATTTTGTAATACCATGCTCTTATGAATATTGAGTTGTTGTTATGCGGCGTTTGTTTTGTAGAAGAAACTGCGGCAATTTTAACTTGTTCCGCTCTCATTTACACGTAATTCTGGTTGGTAGGTTTGGTAAGAGGGTACCTACTTACTCAACAATAAAATAATATGTTTTGTTTTAGTAACACTTTAGGTATGACACAAAAGATCCGGAATGATAACACAGCACACCATTATTAAAGAAATTTAATTCATACCAAATCAAGATATATTTTCAGACACATACTTTTTAAAATAATAACATCAATCGATGTTGTATATTGGTATCACCAATATCCTCACGCGAGTTTTCCTATTAACTTATAATGACAATAGAATATATAGCCAAATGAGCACACCCGCGGGCATTGCTGGAAGCAAACATCTGGTACAAAAGTGAACAGGCATGATACCGCAGAAATAATTACCACATCCAACCAAGCAAATAAATCAAAGTAATGCTTGGATTGCTGAAAAGTTAATAACTATTGCTAGACACGCACGGCTGGGAATATATTGCGTTTACTTTACAAGCATAAGTTATTGGAGGCATTTTTCAGATTAAGTGTGTTGTGTCTTGAGTAGGAGTTACCATTATCTTTATTTTAAGGTGATATGATGAAAGGCGAAGTTATTATATTGGGAAAAATATTTGCGTCTATAGTGCCATGTGTCACTGTGGCCGAAAATTAGATTCTCAAAGAACCAGATGAAGAAACCATGATATGTATGAGCAAATTAACGTTTCATTTTAAAGCAAGGGAGATAAAAGGGTAATGAAAAGACCCTATAACTAATTAGTTGTATGGTTGAGGGTCTTTGGAGTATTCCCATAGTAAACTGAACTCGGCTTAATACGGGTATACTTGAAAATAATCCCTAGATATATTTTTGGTGTAATGTTTACATTCCCACGTCAGCGCGTGTCGATAGCTTAACGAATACAAAATTGTATCAACAAGATAGATAAACAAATACAAACAAAATTCAACTTTATTCAGAAGGTGATAAAGGAAAAAGACGGTTCTGGAAGATGGGGCTAAGTTTGTACGCACATCACCGTCACATGTCAATCAACTGACGGTGTGACTTGATGAAAACAGAAGTTTAGGAACGTCAAAGAAGTTGTACGAAGAAGTGAACCCAGAATAACATTGAAGTAAGAAAAAAATAACGGTTTCCGAACCACTCCAACCGCCATTTTCTAAATTAGAACACAAACTGACAGCTAAGTTCGCGCCATAATTTATATGGTGCGTTCCGTTTTAAACGATGATGTGTGCGCTCGGTTAAGAAGTTTTTCTGTTTAAAGATACAAAATATATTTTGGGTAAGACATATTTTATACAGAAAGTTTACATTTTAAAAATTGAGGTATTTATCATTGTCAATAGCGTCTAATTCAAGCTTGGTTCTATTTTGAATAACAGCAATTTTACCGTAAGCACAAAGACTATACATAGATCAGGATTTTTTTTGCCTTTGGTACGGAAGAGTCTCTTGACACTATAACACTTTTCGCTTAACTTCGCCAAGACTTCCAGCAAGAAAAGACAAGTCCCAGGTCCGTTTACTCCAGCCCCTCCGTTGGCACATTTATAAACCTTGGAATATCAAATAAAATACGGCGAACTGTGTTAACAATCACCCTGAATGGTGCTAGGTACAAATTAGAGACGTCAAGTTGTCGCCCGCGGCCGGACATGGTCGTCAAGCGGATTGTGACGCGCATACAATTGTTTTGACTAAAATAACTTTTGCGTTAACGGGAGTCGCTAAAAGCTTTTGGAGTAATAGATTATTTGATTCGTTGTCATGTCTCAAAGTAGGGTGAGATGGCAACATTTTCAGAACGTAACTAAAATATCCAAAAAGGGAGCCTTTAGCCAGATTCAGATGATGGGGTTCTCTTTTGATAGCAATTGAAATAAATAATACATTTCAGGGTCCAAAAACAAAGCTATCTAAATATCTAAAGAGACGGAACTAAAATCGATTCCATCTGATAGAAATCTAATACCTAGTCCAATACTTAGTATATTTCTCCAAGGTCTTCCATATCGGCAGAAGGCAAGTGTCTACCCGCGTGGGAGATGTGATGCAACCCTGTGTACGGTGGGCGTATGACGCTTTGCCTTGTAATTAGATAACGATGTTTTTATGCCATATAAGATTTGAAACCTTGTTTTTTTTTACCTTCCTTAAAGTTGAGTGTCTTCGTGAGAATTGTGGGACGTGACAATTTTGTTAAGTAATTTTGTAAGAGAGACTTGTTTAGTTTTTCTTGCAATAGAATGGCTGGGAGCATGATACTTTGCATAAAATTTGCCACTTAAATTTGGTCCTGACTAGTTTTGAGATACGAATTAATTCTTGTAAGGTGTTGTACTTTATTCAATGAATATAAATAAAAAGCTTAGTTGAGGAAAAGTTCGTTTAAAGGCAGTAAGTTTATTTAGAAAAAATTTGTAATGAAAATTCTGATGCTTCATTTTTATCCGTAGCTACCTACTTCTTAATTTTATGATAATGCCCTTGCCTGTCACTGTTAATTTCATTGATTTAAACTTATTAAATTGTTTTAATTCAAACATGCCACGTAGGTGGAAAAGGTCTTGCCACCTAATATGGTTCTTGTTATCTCTGCTTATTTCGTAACCTTTTTGTCGGCAATCATTTGCATGCATTATGTCAAACATGATTAACTACATTATTAATTATTTCCAATGTAAATAAATAGTAAAGAAACGTCGTTTAATAAAATAGGCTGACTGAGGAAAAACAAGTTAAATTTTAAAGATCAGTAAGAACAAAACGCTATTTGACAGTTAGATTTAAAGTAGCAACATCAATATTAGTCAAATGAAAGAAATATTTTCAAATAACGCTATACAATATAAGTTACGTATGTTATCTAGCTGTCTAATGTCACTTCTGCCTGTGATATTTTACAAATGGTAGCGTAACATCCTCGTTTTCTGTTTATCCTTTTGTTGCGTCGGTGTTGCGCGCCAAAACGTCACAACCGCCGCGTCACTTCAGCAACCTGCTACGTTTCGTTCCTACTATATTTACGATACAACGAGTTCTATAATTGAGCGATGCGGGAGAGCTCAACACATCGCGGTCCATCTTTTTAGAATACGACACAAATAACATTCTATATTTGTAAATTTATACACCACCAGCTTTGAGAGCACCTAGGACTTCGCGAAACGCAACAGGATTCTCACCCTTATTCGTTGGCGATAAAACTCACATTTAAGTGCGGTAATAGATATGATAAGGTACTTCATTCTACTTGCATAGAATATGCTAAGGTGGTACGGTTACGCTGCAGCCATGCCGATGACCACATGCCTCAATGTTTGTAAATAGAAACACATCGTACTATGAAACGGTCTTTCAGTATAGAAATGGGAGCAGTCCATCGCCTGCTTTCTTTAGGAGAAAATTGTAATGAATGGAGAATTCACGATTTATTTTGAAGCTTATCAAAAGAACGTGTTCAGGATTCGGTTAGGGTATTTAAAAATCCGTGCGACTACTAGTGACATCTCCTGAGCAAATATTTCTGACTTGGCTTTGTTTACTAACAACTTTTAGCATTCGAAGCGCATTCTCTATTTTTACAACAGCTTCAGTAAACAAACAAGTTCACCAATGCTCGCTGAGTCGGTTTCATAGAAAAATTAGCTTTCACATGTGAATGTAACCTGCTCAAAGGCATCTAACGCGTGTATTTGCTCATTCCATTACCCAGCTGGTTTGGGAAGTGAAAAATCACGCTTATCGCGGCACAAACAGGGAACGGTGGGTCCGTGGCTCGAGCCATCTGTTCGTTGCACCCATAAAGATAACGAAAATGTACAAACGGGAACGCATTCACTACGTATCAGTCTTTTGCGGTGAACGCACCCGCGCCTTTACTTTGAATAAATTACGCGCGAAAAACAGTCGGCCATTTTGCATATTTCCGTACGATGTGTTCCATATTCGAAAGTACGGTGTGTATACAGCGCTCGTTTGATATTCTCTTTGAAATGTGGTTTATTTTTAATCGCGTTGTCCTATTTAATCCGTTATGCGAGTAGCAAGCGCCTCAATCAGTCTCAACGGTAGCCGTTGCTTTTGACGTCGTGTTTTCTGTTAAAACTGAAAATAATTCAACAAAATGCTTAAATACATAGTTTCAAAGATAAAAAAGGTCGATATATTTTAAAAAACACATACATGCCCTGTAGGGATATGGTTTTAAATATTATTTTCTTTGTTTCAGATCTATCCGGATCCCGAGTCGGAGAAGGCTATTATGGGATCGGTGGTGTACTGTATCCACCACAAAGAAGGATGCCAATGGTCGGATGAACTACGCAAATTGAAGGTGAGTGAGAAAGCTAATATTTGCTAAGATAAAGTTAAGTAGGTAAATAGATCAATCGATCTATCATTTTGTGTGCGCTTGTCATGTCACGAACTCACGACACATTTATTTATCTGGCCGACAATAGTACCTATATAATTTATAACCGGCCAAGTGTGAGTCGGTTTTCAAAATTAATTGCTCTTACATTCATTAAGCGTGTACCCGCTAATTCATCTAATGTACGCTTGAATTTAAAATAAATTACTCTCCTAATGAACTTAAATACCAGCATTGTTTTAAGGTACCCAGACTGTAGATTTAACAAACAAACAATTAGCACTATAAAACTAATTAACAAATCGCACATTAATGAAATACACATTTTTTTTACTGCATTAACAATTCATGGATATTTTTAATTGCACACTTTTTTATAAAACTTAGATCCCGGCCGAATCACCCGTAAAACTTAAACGACCGATACGAAACCGACCTATTTAATCTTTACATCGGAATCAACATTTTAAAATGACTTTCTTATGTGCAGGCGCATCTGAACACGTGTAAGCACGATGCGGTGCTTTGCGCAGCGCAGTGCGGTGCGATGATCCCGCGCGTCTTGATGCAAGATCACTTGCGCTACACCTGTCCCCGCCGCCGCGCCAACTGCGAGCATTGTCATAAGGAGTTTTCGGGAAGCGCCCTAGAGGTAAGGATTGAAGGTCATTTTATTGTTTTCCTGTTCATGTAGTCGAAAGACCCTTTCGTATCAGATTTTTTCCTTGGTAATGTGAACGGTGCTTAAAAATTCAAATTTGATGTATCATCATCACCATCACCACCAACCTTTTTATCGTCTCATTGCTAGGCACAGGTCTTATACCGAGAAGGATTTAATGTATAAGTAATGCTAATTAAATCTGTATTATAAAAAGCTAAAAGCTGTCTGTGATGTCTTTTCAAAAACCACTTCACCATTTACTTAGTAAGCAGAAAACAGTTTTTAGCGAAGTCCAACTTTCTGGCATTTGTAGTTTATATTTTTAACATTTATGCCAATCGTAATTTTCAGGAACATCAAGGCAACTGTGGTCACGAGCCAGTTTACTGCGAAAACAAATGTGGAGCTAAAGTGCAGCGAAGACATACGCAGCAGCACATTCAACAGCATTGCAGTAAACGACTAGTGCCTTGCAAACACTGTGGCCAGAGTTATACCCAGGTATGTATCTACCAATAGCAAACTTTGATGTACTCTTTCTTAAGGCCAATGAACTGATTTGTAATAATAAAAGTGAAGATTTATTTTTTTAAGAAATCATAGTTAGAAAAATAATCTTGAAAAAATTAAAAAAGCATTCTACCCTCCAATGACCCAAAAACATACTTATTTGAAACTCTACCTTGACTGATCTAATTACTATAATAGTCTCGGAACTTTACTTTTCTGTAAATTTCTTTTCAAAACCAATCATATCTAAACAACCGCCTCCACCTTTGTACAGGACACAGTATCAGCTCACGGAGCATCGTGCGGCCGCGCACCTGTGGCGTGTCCCCAGCGGTGCGGCGCGAGCGGCGTGCCGCGCGCCGACCTGGCCGCACACCTGCGGGACCACGCCGCCGCCGCCGCCGCTGCGGCGTTACCCTGCTCCTTTAGAGATGCTGGCTGTAGGTTTAAGGTATGCTCCAATGGAATTAGTAACAAATAAAATTCCGGTAATGTCTATTACCTATATGACTGGCAATTAGGTATCAACAATGCAAACGATAAAAATGATGAAAATATTCATACCAGTATAGGTTTTCATTATAATTCAATTACTTATGTTTATGCAATAAATAATTAAATCTGTAGGTAGGTCGGTAGCAACTGAGTTTGAGAATTTTTTTACTAATATTCCAATAATGACAACAAAAACTTTGTCTTCTTCCTCCACTTCTGCATATGCCATACTAAAAGAATGTGTTCCAGAATGTGACAATCACTTTGAATTTACATTTGTGACTGCTAAAGACATTATAGAATCTTTTAAGGATCTTGATGTAAAAAAAACTGCCGATCATTGGGGTTTGTCAGTATACACTGTAGCTTCAATAATAGATGTTATCGCACCTTTCTTGGCAATTGTTTTTAATTCTTGTGTCACATCTGGTGTATTTCCTGATTTAATGAAACTAAGCAAAGTAATTCCACTGTTCAAATCTGGTAGTACAACTGATCCCACGAATTTTCGGCCAATATCGATATTACCAACTTTGAGCAAAATTTTTGAAAAATTAATTTTGAAACAGTTGTTGAGGCACTTTAACTTACACAATTTATTGCACGTGAAACAATTTGGTTTTACAAAGGGTCGTTCAACTACGGATGCGGGCGTGGCATTGCTAAAGAACATATTTGGGGCCTGGGAGGAATCGCAAGATGCTCTTGGTATTTTTTGTGATTTGTCCAAGGCCTTTGATTGCGTACATCATGATACTCTTATCAGGAAATTGTACCATTATGGTTTGAGGGACAGAGCTCTCGACCTTCTGACTTCTTATCTGAATAATCGAATTCAGAGGGTTGATGTTAATGGCAAGAGATCTGCAGGATCTGTGGTCACCATGGGCGTTCCGCAGGGCTCAATTCTAGGTCCATTCTTGTTTTTAATTTATATTAATGACTTACCTCATCACGTGAGGGATAATCACAACATAGTATTGTTCGCGGATGACACTTCTCTTATTTTTAAAGTCAAGCGTCAGCTAACAAACTTTGACGAAGTTAACAATGCACTCTCTAAAGTTGTCCATTGGTTTAATGTAAATAACCTCCTTTTAAATGAAAAAAAAACTAAAGTCATTAAATTTTCTACGCCAAATGTCAGGCAGCTAAGTACCAATGTTCAACTGAATGGAGTAGAGTTGATCCCTGTCGAGTCGACAGTTTTTCTTGGATTAACTATTGACGCCAAGTTACAATGGGGTCCTCACATTGAGAAGCTGTCGGGTAGACTCAGTTCTGCCGCCTTTGCTGTTAAGAAAATTAGACAGATAACTGATGTGGATACAGCCAGAATTGTTTATTTTAGTTATTTTCATAGTCTTATGACTTATGGGATTCTTCTCTGGGGAACTTGTGCGGACATCAATACCATCTTTGTTTTACAGAAGAGGGCTGTTCGAGCCATTTATAACCTTGGTCCTAGAGAATCTCTTAGAGAAAAGTTCAGAGAGGTGAACATTCTGACTGTAGCTTCACAATATATATTTGAAAATCTTATGTATGTTCATAAAAATATCTCGAATTTTAAGAAGATAAGCGATATTCATAATGTAAATACCAGGAACAAACACAATCTTGCTTTACATCACACTCGTCTCCACAGAGTAGGCAACTCGTTCATGGGTCAATGTATACACTTTTACAACAAGCTTCCCATGGACATTCGAAACTTACCCATTAAACGATTTAAGAACCATATAAAGGCCAAACTTTGCAAAAAGGGGTATTATAAAATCACAGATTATTTAGAAGACAAAAAGCTTGGGATTGAGCTGCTCGCTCTGTTAAGCATTGTTAATTTTTATTAAGCAATATGCGTAATTATAAGGTAAATTATTGTAAACATTTTCATTTTTAATGTCTGAACTTGAAAAAAGACTATGATCCCTGAGTTTGTTTCGGCCATTTCTTCTCAGAGGTAGTCAGTTAGGAAATGCCGGCTTCATCTAGTTAAAAAAATAAAATAAAAAATAAACATGACGTGTAAAAGTGATCAGTGATCCTACTTGCTTAATAAACGATTTCATTTCATTTCATTTCATTTCATTTCATTTCATTATGCAAATAAGCAAAAGAATATGTATTTGATGATTATGAGATCTAAAGATAGAGTTTGAATAACTGCGAAGAAAAATATCCAAGTAATCCCGGGTAGATGCCACCGTAATATTAAACACTCTTCAAAGTCCTCTATTAGATTAATTGTATATTTAAGGTCTTACCTACCGTTTTAACCAATATCTCTAACTTTACAGGGAACAAGACAAGCTCTAGAAAAACACACAGAAGAAAGCTGCCAGCAACACTTAGCCCTCGTCTCGGCTCTCGCCAGCCGCCAAGCCCGCCAACTGGACTCGTTGCGCTCTGCAGTTGCGCGACTATCGGTCAACTGTTCTGGTGCTCTTGTGTGGCGTATCAGCGACTGGGCTGCCAAGATGGCAGAAGCGAAGTGCAAAGATGGCGTTGAGCTTGTGTCTCCCGCGTTTTATACCAGCCAATATGGATATAAATTGCAGGTAAGATTTTAAAATATGGTTATTTTTTAATTACTTCAAATATTCCATCATACTTTTTGTATCGAGCAAGTTTTCAGTCTTACGAAGATATGGAGTCTTCAAAAAAGAGAGTAGAGTCTCTCAATCTTACGAAGACAATGATTCTTCTTGTTCAAGCTCTCTGAAATATTGTGGTGATCCCATTCTGTCTCGAGAGAAGCGTTAGTCATGTTTTCCAAAAATTGCTAATTGCACAGCTGAATCCGAAGAAATACAGCTGCTCCACATTCACGTTTCACTAATATCTAACTACCCACTTTTGGCATATCTGCCAAATTTCTGCTTTGTATCCAAGTGGCAAAAGAAAGCTCGGAATAAAAATTATATCGCAGTGATGCAGTGTATGTTTATTTTCAATTGTTGAATTTGGACTGATGAACACAGAAATCGTGTTGTGCCATCCGTAACGTTTTGTTGTAACGCCACATGTATCACATTTGTTGGTAAACAAAGCCACGCCGCTGTATTTGTATGAGTCAACGCGAGTATGATGACTCGTGCCCCCACGGAGACTAAATTAGACACTTGCTCATTCAGTGTGTAATGTTTAATTATTTTGAGTATAATAAATCATAGTTGTTTCTTTTGGTAGATTGTGACATTTGTTAATTGACTTATTCCTCTTCTTTTTCTTGATTTTTAACCTTTTGAATGACTAGTTGGTAGTTATTTTGGTTGAAACGATTCGCGTAATAAGTTTTGGATCTCCCACATGGCAAGATCCATTTAATAATTGCCTTTATGTTTTTCAATTTTGTCCCCTAATTTCTAAATTAAAAATCTTTTGTTATTTTAGTGGCTTGTACGATAAAACTAAATTTTCATCTTCTTTCTTTCCAGGCGTCACTATTCTTGAACGGCAACGGGGCTGGTGAAGCAACTCACATGTCAGTCTACATCAAGATCTTACCCGGTGAATACGACGCTCTTCTCCGCTGGCCTTTCGCCCATACGGTCTCTTTCACCCTCTTCGATCAAAGTTCAAGCCCGGACAGAGCCTGCAACATCGTCGAGAGCTTCGTTCCTGACCCCACATGGAAGAACTTCCAAAGACCATCGAAAGAACCTGACGCGCTGGGCTTTGGATTCCCAAGGTTTGTCTCCCATGAAATGCTGAAGAAGAGGAACTTTATCAAGGATGATGTCATGTTCTTAAGGGTTAAGGTAGACCCTAGTAAAATTGTAGCTGTTTAGTGCTATAGTTTAGGGGATAGTTATAGTAATAAGCCCGATACTGAACAATTTAATAAGGGGTATTTTTTTTTTAATTTCGGCCAGTATACAATCTGAATTAGTGTACGAACGACTGCAGATCAAGCTACCCGAAACTGCCAAATATTCTTAATTAAAGGTTAATTGAGAATAAAAACCTTAATGATTTAGAGATACAAGTTGAAAATCTAATAAAGAAAACTGACAGATTGTAGTAACTTTGAGGTGCTGTTGTCTGTACATACAAACGCAGGGATAAAATACTAATGGGGGTCAATAACTATAATCGGGATTCATTTAAGGTTTTATCTAGTTTTAGACGCCTAAAACCATTTTTCCAATGTTCAAATTTTGAGTAGAATAACAGTGAAGTGGTTAAGAGTACTAAAGAATTAAGTTGGCGTTAGATGAACGTTAGGCTTAGATTTAACTTAGTTCTAACTTCAGGCTGAATCCAAGTTAAACTTAAGTTATTAACACGTTATGTGTATTCTATAGTCATTATTTAGAATTAAGTAACTTGAAGTCATAGTTTTACCTGTAAATATTATTTTTATACTTAGCGGAGTATATTGTACATATTTGTAAATAATAGTTTTAGTATGCGCATACGCAATTGTTATCCTTTCACTAAAGATCTCTTGAGTTTCATTGCCGTCGGATGAACGTAACAAGCTCAGCATGGTTTCAAAGTATTTTATACCTTATTTCTTTCGAAATAGTGTACATATTTTCTTAACTTTAACGAGACTTGCTTTTCTGTGCCATATTTAGTAGGTAGGATTGTTTACCTATTAGCACCATTTGCAGATGTTTTATCATAGGATGCCCTACTAAAAATGAAAGCCAAAAACTATAGCCTGAATCTTAACACGAAGATATTTTTTTTCAGTGTGAGACGAAAACTTCGTTTACAAAAGTAAATTATTGCTTTTTAGGGTTGTTCAAATGCCTTATTAATACTGCTAATGGTTTGGATTTTTCGTTTCTAGTAACCCGTAAGTTGAAATAATATTTTTCACCGAACAACCCCCATTTTCTCAAAACCTTCCCTTCCCATTCCTCTCCTTTTCAACTGTAACAATGACTTCTCATTACTAAACGTCCTTTCGGCTTATTTCGGCATTAGTTTCCAGGCCATCCTTATAACTTCGAACCAGTATAAATATACACATTTTTATAGTAGCCTGCAAAAATTGTGTGTAGTTCTCTCCAAACGTTCAGAACGCATTTTTGTTAGCCTTGAGCGAGATTTATCGAAGGCTCTTTGAAAAATGCTTTGGACTTAAGTACATCTTCAATCCTTACCCCTAAGGGATCAACAGAAACCTTTGACACCAGCCCAGCTTTGTTATATCGGCAGATCTTTGTATATACATATTTTCTGTTTTACAAAAACAATAATTTATATTTTTTCTTGTTGACATTTCTGTACATAGTGTCTAACTTTGTAAATAAAAATTTATGGTTTATTAAAATGATTAATATTTAACCTAAAATCCTTATGTATTCGTTAAGCTGGAGTTAAACCAAAGTGTTGTGATTGCTTTGCGTTTTAAAATTTGGTGTATTGTACATTTCCATTTTGCAAAGTAAATCAACTTAAAACACGGCTAAAGCTGTATGTAAGTAATATATACATATTCATGTCTATAGGTATATATTTAAGTTTTTGTTTCGAACTTTCGTGTGCTTCTTGGATAAGCTGTTTCTAACGCAAAATGTTTAAAGCTTGATCTAAAAGATTTTTCAAATTATGTTATTAGTGTTCGTTGTCCGACAAAGATGGACTTTACATTTAAATTCAGTAAAACATTGTTTTTAAATATCTGTAAAAGTTCTTATATATTCAGCCTAATGTTCTAAAGTTTTCTTGGCTAATTCGGATCTCTTGTAAAACGCTTTTAATTGAATAATTTAATCTCATCTGTAATATTACATTCCAGTAAAAACATTATTAATAAGTCTGGAAGCCATTCTGTAATTATTTATTTTATTACATTTAGTCTATGGGTTTAGTTAAAAAAAGGATGTATTAAAAATATTACTGGCCGTTTTACTACCGTTACTTTATTTTGTGTTCTGTTTTTGAAATCAGAGGGCAATTCTCATAATTTTAAGAATGTTCACAGTTAGATCTGTCTCAATCACCCATTTTTTTTTTTTTATAAAATTATAATCTAGTGTTTGACCGCAATCCGCCTGATGGTCTGACATTTGTCGCCGAGATGAGACAGAGACTAGATTTTGAACATTTTAAATTACGGGAATTGGACTTCGTGAAGAATGTATTCCTTTTTTGTTGCACATTTTTACGTGTCGTAAACATTATTCTTCTGTCAGTGGTTCCGATTCCCTTGTACACAAACTAAACTAAATTTAAGTTTAGTGATCATTTTCTTTATAGTTCCATAAAAAAGGACAGAAGATAAAATGTTAGTATAGACCTGTCAAATTAGTCAGTGCCTGACGTAAATTGATGTATGTTTGGTCGCCATGTTTATAATCGCGTCTAGTGTCTATGGAATATCTTAATTTGACAGGATTAAACTACAACGTTATCTTCTACCTTTTCTTAATGGAATAGAAAGAAAGAGATGCACTTAACTTAAAATTAGTTTAGTTTGTAAACAAGAGAATCGGCGCCATTGTACCCTAGCTTTTTGTACCCTTTTTTGTACTACATAGTTTACAGCTAGGCTATTATTATAACCTTAGTACCTAATATAAGACTAATTAAAATTAAAGCATAAGAGAAGATTGTATTAAGAATAGACCTAAGCTAATTATAAGCATTTCGTAAAAATGGACACATTAGGACGTATCAACTGAAAATAATTTGAAAAAATGGCCACACTACGATTTATGAAAAAAGGCCCATCTTAGATGTTAAGAGGAAATAAACTATTTTTCCGATATGAATACGATTTTTATTGACGTTTTTGTACCTATATGTATTATATATTTAGTTTATTAATGAATTTTGAGTGTATCTAAAGCATTTTGATTCTTGCATCCAATGGACATCGACTTGAAACAAGCTATATTTATAACTAGTCGCGCCCCGTATTTTAGACCATAACTATATAAAATATTTAATAACGACGTACGAGTACGACGAGTATCCACCCTTTTTTTTTTGCTGGCATGGGAATGGCCTCACGCGCTCCGCGTCCTCCTTTGCCAGCATCACTGCATCGCAGGAGATGACGGCCTGGTCAGCACTCTAGCTCCGGACCATGGCCTGGACCAGGGTCGGACGCGAGAGATCGCCGCTGCGAGGACACGGCGGTGCTCTACCCAAGCCGGGCAGACCTCTACCGTGTCCTCAGGACGATCCACACTATGGTGACACCCTGGCATTTCCTACCGCCTTATATGGAAAAGGAACCTTCCGAAACAACCGAGTCCGGTGAGGACCTGCGTCAGGCGGAAGGTGAGGGCGCCATGGCGCCTCTCTAGCCACTCCTCAAAGAGGGGACTTACCGCCGCTATTATAGCGTGCCCAACGAGTATCCCCTAACATTGTTGACACCACTATAATCTGGACGAAGCGTTTGGTCTCGTTGTGTATAGGTACCGCTAACATAGAGGGACTGGAGAAAATTGCCTGCGGCGATCTTCCAGCCTAACTGCAATTATTTAAGTGTCTTCAAGGCTCTTAAATAAACCAGTGCACGTTACCATCAATAATCGCATCACTGCCTACCATCAGACGGGGTCGCAGTTAAGGAATAATTTATATCTAACATAAAAATAGGATCAACTTCTCGTAATTTAACACGTTCTAAATCTGGTAGCAGTTTTATCTCGGCGATAAACGAATCTCAAAAACTAGTCATTATGTAGTAAAATTTTAGGTATTTTTGACATTAAGATTGAGATCAGACTGAATATTCTTAAAATTACTAGAATTGCTCCTCAGAATTTCAATAATAATAATATGGAGGAATCAATCAGGCACATTATCTCCGGGTGTTCTCGTCTAGCTAACTGAGAGCATTTGTATAGAAACAACCTTGTTGCCAGGATAATTCATCAGCAATTTGCTCTTAAATACAACCTTGTAGAATCAGAGGTAGGTCAGAGGTAGAGGTACAGGTATATATATGCCCGACCCAGTTCTCAATGATTGTTGACATAACCATCCTACACGATGAGAACCTCGTGAAAGCCTAGAAAGATAAACAAATCAAGTATCTTGACTTGGCTCGCGATATTATCGACATGTGGGATATGGATTCAGCAACCATTGTACCGATAGTCGTGACAGCCAATGGCTTAATAATAGCCAAGAGCCTCTCGTTAGGCAGCTGGATCAAGGGCTTGATTCAGAAAACGGTACTTCTGGACACAGCTCGTATTGTCAGGAGATTCCTCTCTCTGGAGCCCGGACCGCCGCTGATAGCCTGAACCATGTTCCCCGATACCGGTGGGCTATATATTACTATTTTTTATATTTTTAATGTTTTTATATTTAATATTTAAAAATATAATTAATATGTAAACATCTTAAAATAAAGGAAATAATAATATTTATTTATTTTCTCAGAACAATATCAAATATAATAAAATAATCATTTATAATAAAATAATAACAAAAGAAAAACAATATAGTCCAGTTATGGGCTAATAGAAAAATATTGTGGGACGCTGGTGCCTAAGCTAAGCCGAAGCCTGTAGGTACTTCAGGCTACCAGATACCATATAATACTTACAACTAAATATAATATAAAAAAATATTTTTACTTATAGGAAGGAGCTTTCGTGGGGAGTGTGTGGGAGTTACTTAGTAATAATTACAATCAAATCACTTTTACCACGCAGCACGCACCTTTGCCCGAAGTCTATCAATATGTCAACCGTACGCCAAAAACCTATTTAGATTACATTTTAGCTCAATAAATCATAGTGTTTATAATTGAAAGTCCCACTATCGATGTAATAAATTACTGATTGGAGTAAAATGCGGAGACTGTCATTTGTTTATGTCATAATCATAAATCTCGAGATTGAGATTGTGTTTGGGAATGTGTTACTGGACGATATTTTTGGTCTATGTCTTGTACAAACCAGTCTGTTACAATCGAGTGGGGTTATTGCGTAACATACAATCACAATAGCTTTTTGACAGACAGTGTTTGTTTACACTGACAGTTAAAAAAATTTATTAAGTAGAAGTTTTTGACGGGAAAGCTGCTGTCACGCGCATTTTTCATTGGACTTTTAAAATTATTTATAGTGTCGTTTATGTAGTAAAAAGTGCATTCAGTAAATAATTCATAAAGAACATTGAAATTTCGCAGCATAGTGGTCACATCATGACTTTGCCTCAGACCTCCCTCATAGACGGTTCACGCGGCCGTCTTTTTCAACTGCCATTGGCGATATCCGCCATTATTGTGAAATAAAATTTTCAAAGAATTTCTATAATTTGTTACACGTGTTATTGGCAAAATTGTGGTATATATTCCACAGAGGCCAGATTGCACAAAGAGATCTATTCCACAGAGAGATCAAGAATTGAGGTTGAATCTCACCTTGAAAAAATATAAATATATACGGACACGGGACAAATCACACAGATTGAGCTAGCCCCAAAGTAAGTTCCAGACTTGTGTTATGGGATACTAACTCAACGATACTATATTTTTGTAATAGATACATATATAGATAAACATCCAATACTCAGGCCAATCAGGAAAATATCGTTTTCCATCATGACCTGGCCGGGGATCGAACCTGGGGCTTTCACGTCGCAGACAGGCGTGTTGACCGCTGCGCCACGGAGGACGAAAATAAGAAGATTTATTAAGTAATTCATGTTATTGAGCGTTAAGAGAAAATTTTTCGAACATAATTTCATATTTAACATCACGCTATGAGACTTAGCAGCTGTGCAGAGCAAAAGGAAAAATCCAGCCAAGTTTAAGTCAGGGTCCCGCACGAAAGTTTCTGTGCCATGTATAAAAATCACATGTTGTATGGGAACCTCTTTAAATTTTATAATTATTTTAATGGGTATTTGTTGAAATTTAAAAAAAAATAACTCATTAGCTCTCACAGCTTATAAGATACAGTCTAGTGACATATGGACAGCAGTCTCAGTAATAGGGTCAAAAAATCAACAAGTTGCAATAATTGCTAAAAGTTTTTACAGTGTCAGGGAGTTCCTAGAAAATGAAATTGGATGATTAAATTAATTATTTAGGTAGTTTGCATGTGAAGTTTGCGCGCTTCTATGAAGCAAAACATGTATGTTCCTCGTTTTTATACCATGTTTAGGCAAATAAATTATATTATTATTATTAAAAAAAAATAAGCACTTTAGCAGGGTTTTTGAAATGTGTTGTAGTTATACAAATGCACTTAATTAAGAATTCGTTTACTTAATCAGAACAAAAACAACTTATTATTCAACAACTTAATTAGGTGACTTACATGTTAACTTAACAAGTAGATATTGTACATACAGCTAGGTATTTTGTGAGCTTCCTGATTGGCTGAATGATGAAGTGTTCAGTGCAGAATGCTGTTGTGTCTTCTTTTGCGATTTCTGTAAAGTTAATAATACGGCAACGGTTAGGTAGGTACTATTTTTAGCAAATTAGTAGACATGCATGGTAGGCTCATAAGGAGTGTTTTGATACATATGGTAATACACACACAGTGGTTGCAAGCACTTAGCAACAAACTTTCTCAGAGAGTTTACTTAGTGGTGATATACACACATCAACTCAATGTCTAGAGATACACCATGAACAGCTTTTTAATTTAAAAACTATTTACATTATAAAAAAAAGGATGTATACTTTTAAGAAAATATTTTCTTTTCCACCACCTCTTTCGTATTAAAAAAAAAAAAAAAACAAAAACTCATTTTGAAATAAAAGAATATCGATTATTCGAATTTGGTAGTCGAAAAATTAGTTCAAACACTTTCTTTTTCTAACTAAAATGTTTGTTACAATTTATATTCTTATGTTACTGTTATGCACGTCGACATTTGATAAGGGAAGAGCAGATTAGAGCTGCTGATTTCCTGATACTTTGCAAACCAGCCAAAATGCAATCTTCAAGCTATGGTCACATTATCATGCTACAGGCGATGTTGTTTAACGGCATTCAGGCAGAAATCGCATAACCACTCCTAGAAAGAACCGCTTTCTTCAAAATATCGCCCAATATTACGACTATGCAAATGGTATGACAGCATATCAAGCTACTACAATCCGTCAGATTTCCTTATTAGATTTTCAACTTTATCTCTAAGGCATTAAGGCTCAAGATTGATTAGGAATATCTGACAGGTGTAGCTTGACCTGTTGTCATCCGTACTTTTGGTTCTCATTAGTGTTGGTGGAGGTTCAAAGCATGTTCAGTGCACCTTTTATAAATTTGAACACAATTTCTTCTGGTATTATTGTGTGGAAGTGTTTATTTAGTGAGCAGTAGCCACTGACAGTCACCATTACCAGTTATGGCTTCCCTGTTTAGGGATAGCAGCATTCTGTTTAACTGCGTCTATTTATACTAATGCCTATCCCTACCAGAAAATAACTCTCGTATTATGTTATTACTGTTATTAGATTAGTTTTATTGAAAGTAAAAACAAGTATAACAATACTTACCATTTGTATCTGCAGCAAATAATCCATAGCAGCTGGCAACAAAGGCTTTGCAGAATTAATCTCCATCATAGTCAAGTGGTCCAGCCTACCATAACCACCTCCCGATTTCATCAGTGCATCCATGGAGGTTCGTAACTTGGACATGCGGATGTCCCAAATGTCTTTAATTATGGTCTTTATTTCTGCTGCATTAGGAACGTCTTCTGATGCTGCACCGAGGATAAGTTTTGCTTCAACCATGTAGTGTTCATTTGGCATTTTTGTGAAAAACCTGAAATAGCACAATGATTTCAAAATGAGAGTAAGTTTAAATATAACAAGTATACCGATGGTGGCCATATGGATATGAATAATATGTATATAATGTTGCATATAGAAATGCCTAAAACACTAAAGTATGAGGATTGTTGTCTCCTTAACTTTGTATTTTCAGACCATTTGTATACATCAATAGGTTGTAAGCGTTAAAAAAAAAACAGGTAATATCTTTGGGGCTTACAATACTTATGATTACACACAAATAACTATCGGAAAAAAATTTAAAAGACAGCCTCCGTGGCGTAGCGGTAGCGGACGCGGCCGCTGCGCAAGGTGGCGCGGGTTCGATCCCCGCACAGTGCAAGTATTTGTATGCATGAATATGAATATTTGTACTGGTCTGGTCGTGCCTCGGAAAGCACGTTAAGCCGTTGGTCCCGTTTGCCCTACGAACATCTAGTGGCAGTCGTTACGGGTTGTTGGAGCCCTCAAAAGTCGTACAATTGGTCTAACTGCAATGCTTTGATGTCGCCTTCGGGTTGTGGAGGTCAGACGGCAGTCGCTTCACGGAAAATGTCGAAGTTTAGCCATATCAGCAGTTGGACTGCTAAAAGCGGACCCCAGACTCCAAAGCTGAAAAAGGCTTCGGATGCGACTGGGATTAACGCTGTGATGATGATGATGATGACAAATAACTATCGGAAAAAAATTTAAAAGACATAATTGGATTAGAACAAACTTTAAATAAAATCTAACCTAGATTTTTTCTCCTCTTCCTTGATATTTTCCAAAGTATCTAATTCCATCCAGTCTGGAGGCACTATACGGCACTTTTGTTTCTGTTTCAACATCATAGCGAGCCATAATGGCACATTTAGTGGCAAACCGGCACGGAATGGGCCAAATTCACCGCAGATCAGATAAATTTTGTCGTACGTGAAATTTGGTATTACACTAATGATTCTGTTCTCGCCAATAAATTCTACTTCGTATGGGTCCATTTTAGCAAGCATACACTGTCGGTTATTGGAAAAACCTAACACATTCATAAACAAAACAATAAATAAACAATTTATTGGCACCTGCAGTCGGCAGAGTGTTTTGTTTTCAGTTTTTGACGTGAAAAAGTGCGGGAAAACGGCCATGACAGTATTGTACCACAGATCACAGATGGCAAAGGGGAAAAGTCTATGGGAAAAGGTATTAAACCATTGAGATAGAAAGTCTATGTATTAAACTTCATAAATTATAGTACTCTGTGGTATTAACTTTTACCTCAGGTCTCGCTAGTATTTTTATATTCACGAACAATGGCAAATTTCGTACAGTGCCAGGGATATGTTTTTGACTTATTTATAAATACTTATCTAAAACATATAATACGGGTGACCTGTCACTAGTCACTACGTATTTTAATGTGCGTTCACAAACTCCCAATACGTGACGCCACATGTCGTAGCGACATCTACCCAACGACTCCCTAGCTTCTGCATTGCCTTATTAAAGAACAGTTTACTATAACCATTGGTAGATGTCACTACACGTAGCGTTCCAAGATAGCATATTTTGGAAAACTTCGAAATTTAATTCAAAACTTCCAACTAAATTACTGTCTTAAGAGTATTATTATAAATTGGCTCAAATCTAGCATTCTAAACCTAAAGCTGAAACATTTTAGAGACACAATAAATTAATAGGGTAGCGATCGATGCAAATCGTTTTGGCAAAGTGCAAACTCCTAATTACTAGCCGTAAATTAGGGTGGCCGGTTGACAATGTCTCAGACGGTTGATATTTATGGGAGGCCTCGTTGGCGGGGCCCGGACTTTTGCCACCCCCGTGTCTGTCATAGACTAACGTTTTATGTGACTTCGGAACTGAATTGACGGTCGTCTTTCAAAATAAAATATTTGCGTTTTGTAATTTGAACTATGCGATGCGTATTAATCAAGGCGATTTATGAGAATTGTGTCCACGCTACTTTTAAATGTAGGGTGTAAAGTTCTTTTCACAAAATTTATTACGGTTTACTTTAATAAAAACAGTAACTAATTGTTATGTTTGAATCGTGTGACCATTCGTATCACTTAGTTACTCATATAATTTAGTAAGTGGGTACTTAGTAGGTAGATAAGCTTACTAATGCATGGGACAGCAGCTAACAACAGGTAACTGCTTTAATATATTATATTATTTAGTGTCTTACAGTATGTTAACTAACAGAGGGCGTTCCCGTTAACCCGAAATAGTATAGCATACATACATGCTAAAAAAAATATTTCCATTCGAAAACAAAATGTTTTTAAAATTTTTCCAATAAGAAAATATTCAATAAAAATTTTAAATTGACATGTAAAAGAAACATACTGTACACGCGAACTTGAAAGACGGCAAGGTCGCAATTTGTTTATAATATTATAATATATGGATAATATTATATATTATAATATTATCATATTTTATAGCTTAAATTTTATCAACAGGAGAACCGTGTATCATTGACACGGTTCTCGTTCTCCTGGTCACTTAGAACTGAAGTAGTCAATCATAAAATATAATCACTTCTTAAGTCTGTCATTAACTGGCACAAAACCACAATAGTATAGAACAACGTTATACAAACAACAAAGGCCACAGTACATTCATGACCTCTGATGTACACACTCCTTTCAACATGAGACGATATTTACATTTAAACTTCGTTTCAGAGAAAGAAACTAATGAATAATGCATCAGTGGCTGCTTTTCTAGACTAAGAACATGTTTGGAACGAAGATGCAAAGGTACTCGTATGTGTTAATATAAGTACCTACTATAGTATGTTATATGCATATACCGACTGATCCACTTGATTGGATTCTGGCATTATGGTTACTTTATATACCTATGTTTAGATTATTGTTTTAAGTTCTGACCAGAATGTTTTTGAGTACCAAATTGTATGTTACATGGATTGATATAACTTGGTGAATCGTTTGTCATCATATAATTCTAAATGAAGGATTATTTCAATGATTTAATTCGATTTTCCTTTCGTGTAACGTAAACAAAATAAAGCAATTAATCTTCACAAAACATAAACTTCGATATACAGATCTAAAAAACAGCTTTTCCAAGCAAAATAAATAACAAAATCCGTCTGCACGAATGGAAAACACACTCAGACATCTTTCTTCTTAAATCTGCATACAAATTCGTGAGATCGCGCGCACATTCGCCCAGTCATTTAAAAGCGATTCTGTTTCAAGCGAGGCGCAGTTTTTTTGGCCATAAATATGTCGCGAGTGACACCAAGCGATGTACTGCCATCTAGCGGTGACGATCAGTATGCTAGTCACGTGCTCTCCAACATAGATGGCGCTACATGTCACTCATGTTGGTGAATGTGTTTTGGAAGTTACTTTGAAGTTATTTTGTTTCACTTTTATCAACTCGTACATTTTTAAATAAAGAGTTTCTATATGGAAATAAAGACGGTAATTGCGAACAGATTGTAATTTCTTAGTTTTAGAATTTTCTTTGTTTTATTAGACATTCCTTTTTCTAGCTTCGAAGTACCTACTAGTTTAAATTATTTTGCATTTTATGATTTTTCGTATCTATCTAGAGTATCTCCTTAAAAACATTTCTTTTTATTACATAAATGTCTACTTCATTAGCTACTTTAAGAATACTACACAAAAAAAAAATCTTTAAAGTCTAGACTGATCAACAAGTACCTAATATTCAACGACATTTAATTGTTTCTAATTGGTTACCTCAATCTACCTAGCCGTTCTCCAACTACAAAACTTGGCGTCAGATTCCAGTCTAACCGCATGCAGCTGAATAGGTACCAGAATTTTAAATATGGAACGACACCCTATTTGATGTCCACGTGCACAAAATACCATTTGTTCGAGTACCCGCTTGGTTTTTCGAGATATCGCCAACGAAGATGGCTGGATGGCTGATTCGACTACTTAAATGTCAAAATAGCGCCGATTCTGCAACGGTACACAAACAGCTAAATTTAAGTTCAATGCATCATCATGTCTATTTCAAACGGAAAATGACACAGGACTTAATCTTTTCCTGATTGGCCTGTGTCTTGGATGTTTATATATGTATCTACTAGCTTTCGCCCGCGGCTCCGCCCGCGTGGACTAATATTTTTCGTATCCCACGGGAACTGCATATTTTTCCGGGATAAAAAGTAGCCTATGTGTTATTCCAGACTATTATCTACCCCTGTGCCAAATTTCAACCAAATCCATTCAGTAGTTTTTACATGAAAGAGTAACAAACATCCATACATCCATACTTACAAACTTTCGCCTTTATAATATTAGTAGGAAGTGTTATAAATATAGTATCGTTGAGTTAGTATCCCATAACACAAGTCTCGAACTTACTTTGGGGTTAGCTCAATCTGTGTGATTTGTCCGTATGTATTTATTCATTTAATATTAGTTTAATCATCACCAGCCTGTAGCAATCCACTGCTAGACAGGGGCCTCCCCAATTTTACGTCATTCAACTCGATTTTCGGCAACTCTCACCCAGTTACTACCAGCCATCCTGAGAAGATCGTCGCTCCAGTTAGTGTGAGGACGCCCCACCTTACGTTTATCGTTTCGCGGTCTCCACGCGGCGTGGGTAGGCCCCCGGGTGGGTAGGTCGCGGGAATCCGCTGGATGCGGGAGGCGCAGGACCGGTCGTCGTGGAGATCCTTGGGGGAGGCTTATATCCAGCAGTGGACATCTTTCGGCTAAAATGATGAACACTGTAGAACACGTCAGGCGCTGACTAATTTGACAGGATTAGACTAATTTTTATTTTATGTCGTTTAATAAGATTGAAAGAAAGAAAAAGATGAACTGAAATTAAATTTAGTTTAGTTAGCGAACATGGTAATCAGCGCTATTCTTCCTCAGCCTATAGATGTCCACTGCTGGACAAAGGCCTCCCCCAAGGCTTTCCACGATGACCGGTCTTGTGCTGCCCGTATCCATCGGCTTCCCGCGACCTTCACCAGGTCATCAGTCCACCTTGTTGGGGGCCTCCCTACGCTGCGTCTTCCAGTACGTGGCCGCCACTCCAGAACCTTACTGTCCCATCGGCCATCGGTTCTACGAGCAATGTGCCCTGCCCACTGCCACTTAAGTTTAGCGACTCGCAGAGCTATGTCGGTGACTTTGGTTCTTCTGCGGATCTCCTCATTTCTGATTCGATCACGCAGAGAAACTCCGAGCATAGCTCTTTCCCTTGCCCTTTGTGTGACTCTGAGCCTTCGTATGAGGCCCATTGTGAGCGACCACGTTTCAGTTCCGTAAGTCATCACTGGCAACACACACTGGTCAAAGACTTTAGTCTTGAGACACTGTGGTATCTTGACTCAGCGCTATTAAATGTTTCTAATCTGTTAAAACTGTCATAGCAGTCTGATACGCAACAACCACGCTGGTGTCAGTTATTAACCAAAAAAGTAGATAAGTAAGTACCTATTGCATTCGTAGAAACACAAAATCCCACAAAATGATGCTACTTTCTCCCCAAAAAAGTTCTACCTTCCCCAGAGTCTCATTAACCACTTAAAGATAACTTATACTTACAAGTTACCTAACACCACAGTTTCACAGTCAGTTATTAAGTGAATTATTATAATTACACTTAGCCTCTGCCAGCTGAGAACAACTTAGTTCACTTATCTCATTCTTGCGGCAGCAAAAGTTTTCGCAATGAGTTTCTATGTTTTTGTTTTTAATAAAAATGTTTACGGCCTCTGCATCGCTTTGCAACTGTAAGGATTTTGTTTCATTTTAGTTTCTGTGCAGCGAGATTGCATTTGAATATATGAGTTTTATATTGTCTATTAGATTTGAATACAATCAAGAGGAATCAGGATTACTATTTTGGAAGTCGTTTCCACTTTCTTTGGGAACTTTTTCATTTGAGTGTTTTTTTTTTTGTTGGGATGGGAAATCATCAAATGACTTCTCCCGCTCTGGGCGGAGCGGAAGGGCGTGTCAGGCTGTTACTGACTAAACCCACCCGTGTTTCTTCACTTGCCTGTGGGACAGCCAGGGCCACGGTTTCTTGTTTAACCAACCCGCAACTCTGACCCAATTTGAGTGCTTCAAATAAGAATCGATGAGTGCGTTGATTGACCATCCCTACTAATACTATAAATGCGAAAGTAACTCTGTCTGTCTGTCTGTTACGCTTTCACGTCTTGAAATTTGGTACAAAGATAGAGCTGACCTTAAGAAATAACATGGATAGTTTTGATTCCGGACTTTACGCGATATAACCGAACTCTACGCGGGCAAAGCCGCGGGCGGAAAGCTAGTCAAGTATAAAGTTCATATGGGTCCCAATTACCTTACATCTTTTTCTGTGTATTTCATTAAGAAAAGGACAGAAGATAAAATGTCAGTTTAGACCTGTCAAATTAGTGCGCTCCTGACTTAAACTGGCGTAGTTTTAGTCGCCATGTTTATAATCGCGTCTAAACTGTCTATGGAGTATCTTAATTTGACAGGATTAAACTAAAATGTTATCTTCTATCCTTTTCTTAACGAAATGGAAAGAAAAAGATGGACATAACTTAAAATTAGGATAGTTTGTGAATAACAGAATCGGCGCCATTGTATATATCAAGGCAAGGCTATTTGTATAATATCAAAATATATTGGAAGAGTTTCAAGTCAAATATAATTAAATAATCTTAAAATTCTGTGTAAGTGAATAGGCTCTTAATAAACTAACGCGCTTTACTATCAACGATTGCATTACTGCTTACCATGAAGCCGGGTACTTTCTAAATATACTTATCTTGGACTCCAATGACTGATTAATAAGGTGAAGGAAAACATCTTGGGGAAACCTGGACTTTAAGTCTGAAATCGCCAACCCGCATTGAGCAAGTGTGGTGATTACGCTCAATACTTCTCTGTATGAGAGGAGACCTGTGCCCAGCAGTGGGACGATATAAAGGTTGATGATGATGAAGCCGGGTTGCAGTCAAGTACTAGTTTATACCTAATTATATAAAAAAAATCTTGTCACATCAAACTTTCTACATTATTTGCTAATATCACGATGAACTTAGTGCTAGTCATGTGTTTATTTCATTTTGAAGTTTTGTTTTTGGCATCAATTCATATTTTGAATTGAAACTAATTTTGGAAGTGTTTCAATTTGTTTCAGTTTCGTTTGTTTTCAATCAAAGAAGCTGTGTATTTGTTTTGCATATAGGTACTCCTTCTGTTTGTTCTTTTGTTTCCAGGATGATTAAATTTATGGATACTGTTACGGGCTAGGGGTACTTAAACGCCGGTTAAGGGTTACGAAGTTTATTAGCAACGAAGGTACAGTCGATCGTAGGCAAGGACAAGTAGAACGTGGCTGATGTTGTACCGAAGTCTTTCCTTATGTCCACGAAGTCCGTGTTGTAAACACACAATGACGCTATAGATGTTACCTCACGTAGTACTCGAAGTTCTCGTTACGGTTGTCGCAGTAGGTATTCTCAAAGATCGCTTCTTAACTGTCGCTGTTATCGTATCGCTAGTCGAGTGTAGACTGACTGTGTGCCGGCGTCGCGGCGCCTATATATAGCCCAGCTGTTCGAACATTCCAGATTCCTCTAGACGTAATAATAATAGCACATAACTTCGAGGTCACTCGGAAGTACCTACGGTAATTCCCGGAAACGGGTTTCTAGAAATTTCGATGTCGACACTTTGTTGACAAAACTGTTGAGACCTGTACCATTCGATAGGCCGTCCTAAGCCTAGCAATGCGTTTTATTATTGTACCTAGGAAATGTCTAGATCTAGCGGAATAGGGCTCAAAAGTGACACACTGCATGTCACGCGATATTGAACCTTATGCCATCGACATAAGGTCCATTCATAACATTGCCCCCTTCTTAGTCATGCTCGTCCCGAGCATGATTTGATCCATAATAGCGAGCTAGGCGGTCTACGTGTACGATCTTCAGCTTCCCTCTATGTCCTTTCTTTATCCGGTAGGTGACATCGTTTATCCTGGTTACTATCGTGTACGGACCCTCCCATTTGGCTTGAAATTTCGGACTCTTTCCTTTTCTCCTTATGGGATTATGTAACCATACCAGAGTTCCTTCTTCAAATCCGGGTACGTTAGCTTTGCGGTCGTATCGGATCTTCATTTTCTTGCTGGTTTTGAGACCATTCTCTCGCACTAGCTCATGTATTCCATCTAATTTACGCCGCAGGTCGGCCACATAGTCGACAGCTAGGATAGGAGTATCGGGAGGTGTTCCGGTTAGTGCATCTATGGGTAGTCTAATTTCTCGGCCGAAGTTGACTTTCGCCGGTGTGCAATTTGTGTTATCATGTGTTGCAGAGCGGTATGACATTAAGAAGAGTGGAATGTATTGGTCCCAATCCCTCTGGTGTTCTTCCACTACTTTGGCCAAATGATTCTCTAGCGTCTGGTTGAATCTTTCGACCATTCCATCTGACTGAGAGTGATATGGTGTTGTACGAGTCTTATGTATCCCGAGTAGTTGGCAAACCTCTTGAAATAGTGAAGACTCAAAATTTCTACCCTGGTCAGAGTGTAACTCCAAGGGAACGCCAAATCGACAGAACACCTCGTGAACTAGCTTTTTGGCGACTGTATGAGCTTCTTGGTTAGGTACTGCAAAAGCATCTGGCCATTTGCTGAAATAGTCTTGCATGACGATGATATACCTATTCCCTTCTTCAGTAACAGGGAATGGCCCAGCTATATCGACAGCAACTCTTTCCCATGGCGCACCAACGTTGTACACTTTCAGCCGACCTCTGGCTCTCGTTTGCGGTCCCTTTACTGAGGAGCAAGCTACACATTTTCTACACCAGTCCTCAACGTCTTCACGGCAATGCACCCAATAGAATCTTTTTCTCACCTTCTCCAGGGTTTTCTTCACTCCAAGATGTCCTCCGGATACTCCGTCGTGCACCTGTCGTAGCACTGACGCGACTTTATCGCAGGGGACAACTATCTGTAAGGTGACCTCCTGACCACTGGGTGATTCCCATTTCCTCTTGAGAACTCCATTATCAATTATCAAGCTGTCCCATTGAGCCCAGTAACTTTTCGCTGTCGGGCTAAGCGCTGATATTTCACTCCAAGTGGGCCTCTGGCCAAGTTGTTTCCATTCGATTACTGTCTTCAAGTCACTATCTTCCTTTTGTGCGTCTTCCAATGATTGATTATCCCAGTCTTCGTCCAAAGCGTTCACCTGGATAATCCTTACGTTCTCTTCCTGTTTGTCACAATGTCGGCCCTTACTTCCTGAAGTAACCTGGCGACGGCGGTCCTTTTGTCTTGCCTTTTTCTCGAGGCGCTTCTTCTTACGGGCCTCGTCCTCGACTTCCTTGTCCCGCCTTGCGTCTGCCTCACTCCTCGACCTTCCGCGCGACCACTTGCCGGAACGTCCGCGTTCCTGGTCTCGGTCTTGCTCCCGGTCCTTGACGCGTTCCCGCTCTCGTTCAGCGGGTCGCTCGCGGTGCCCGCTCCGATCGCTCCGCTTGCGCCACTCGACTCGCTCGCACGGGCGCTCGGGCTCGACCTTCGCATCGCGCTTGCGCCACGCCATCACCGCGGCCTCCTCACGTGACCAAGAACTTCTTCTTCCCTTAGCCTTTCTGGGACAATCAATTTGAATGTGCCCCTTTTCGCCGCACTCATAGCAAGTTGGTCCTCGTCGGGCTTTTATTTGTGCGGTCACTTCTCGAATACGGTCGTGTTGTGGGCCATCTTGACGTACAGCTTCCACCTCCAGAGCATGCGTCAAAGCTGCCTTCAGCGTCTGATGGTGACCCAGACGTACCGCAGCCCTGACTTCTGCATCTCGAATCCCATCGGTAAATAATCGTAGAGTAGTAGCGCCAATCAATCCCGGTGTTGATGCATACGCCTTCCGAACCATACGTTCTATTTCCGTGGCCTATTGTTGCAAACCCTCGCTGCTCTTCTGTGTGCGGTCGCGGAGTTGAGCCCTGTAGACATGTTCGAGGTGTTTCTCCCCGTATCTAGACTCCAACGCTTCTAGCAGACAGGCTAGGGTATTGCAATCGCCGGAAATATTTTCGAGAATTTGTACCGCATCACCACGCAGAGCAAGCGTAAGAGCGGTTACCGCTTGATCGTCGTCCCAATTGTTGCCTTTTGCGACCTTTTCAAACTGTAGACGGAAGGCCACCCATGACGTTGTCCCGTCAAAATGAGGTACCTTGAAAGTCGGCAAAGCACTGGGTACCGGTACCACACCTTTAATAACTCCTTTTTGTACCTTCTCATGCAAAAATTCTACTTCCTTCCCAAACTCCATGATGGTATTGTCTAATTTATCGAAACGCGCATCATATTTGTCTATACGAGCGTCTTGCTGGTCTATGCGCGTATCTTGCTGGTCCATACGGGCATCTTGTTATGCTGTTTTTATTTTAAGTTCGTTGACCTCTTCTTTGGTTTTTTCCCATTTTTCATTTAATTCTAATACCAGCTGCTGGGATTCCTTTATTTGTGCCTGGGTTACCGCCTGAGATTGTTGTATCTGTGCCTGGATTTCTGCCTGGGATTTTGCCTGAGATTGTTGTATTTGTGCCTGGATTTCTGCCTGGGATTTTGCCTGAGATTGTTGTATTTGTGCCTGGATTTCTGCCTGGGATTTTGCCTGAGATTGTTGTATTTGTGCCTGGATTTCTGCCTGGGATTTTGCCTGGGATTCTGTCACACTTTTAATCTGTGCCTGGGTTGCTGCCTGGGACTCTGCCATACTTTTTATTTGCACCGTCAAATGGGCCAGCAACGCCAATAAATCGCATCCACTGCTTCCGGGAATAGTAGTGGTAGTAGGCGCACTAATAGGTGTTACGACGGCCGCTTCTGTTTCGGGTGCAGGGACACCAAGCGATTCTTCCTCTTGACGCGCCAAATCCATCGCTGCTTGTCGTCGCGTGCGAACTCTTTCGTCTTCCCTTGGCGTGACCGGCATGCCGCTTCTGACACCAATTGTTACGGGCTAGGGGTACTTAAACGCCGGTTAAGGGTTACGAAGTTTATTAGCAACGAAGGTACAGTCGATCGTAGGCAATGACAAGTAGAACGTGGCTGATGTTGTACCGAAGTCTTTCCTTATGTCCACGAAGTCCGTGTTGTAAACACACAATGACGCTATAGATGTTACCTCACGTAGTACTCGAAGTTCTCGTTACGGTTGTCGCAGTAGGTATTCTCAAAGATCGCTTCTTAACTGTCGCTGTTATCGTATCGCTAGTCGAGTGTAGACTGACTGTGTGTCGGCGTCGCGGCGCCTATATATAGCCCAGCTGTTCGAACATTCCAGATTCTTCTAGACGTAATAATAATAGCACATAAGTTCGAGGTCACTCGGGAGTACCTACGGTAATTCCCGGAAACGGGTTTCTAGAAATTTCGATGTCGACACTTCGTTGACAAAACTGTTGAGACCTGTACCATTCGATAGGCCGTCCTAAGTCTAGCAATGCGTTTTATTATTGTACCTAGGAAATGTCTAGATCTAGCGGAATAGGGCTCAAAAGTGACACACTGCATGTCACGCGATATTGAACCTTATGCCATCGACATAAGGTCCATTCGTAACAATACCATACTTACCTAATATAAAAATAGGAGAAGATTTGACAGAATTATCATTCTATGATGATAATACGAGAGAAGAGATACTAGGGCGGAAAAATAATAATGAAATGTTATTTTTTTTTTACAAACTAAAATTATACATCTGATATATTCTTTATGAGAGATAGCGAGGGTTATGATATGGATGGATGTGTACCACTGGTTACCAGCCCTCACTAAAATACACTGTTTGCGTAACTATTAATTAACATTATTTAAAAAAAGTGTCGCTAGTTTCCTAAATAAAAATTCTCCAGCGAAATCCAGCCGAACGTTTAGCACCTCACCTCCGCAAGATGTAACCGGACCGAATTTATCAAGCTGCGCCGAAATCTCGCAGCATTAAGCCAGAGGGGGCAATTAGCGAAAAGATAATAAGTTACAACTTAAAACTAACATCAGAATAACGTTATGGGAAAGCCGATTTGGATGATTCATTCGTTTTCTTAAAAAGTATCCTATTTGGAGTAAAAGTTATCACTTTGCAGATGCACGTGCTTTGAATAAGAACCTAGCCAATTATGATGGGTAAAACGCCGATAAATTGTATTGGAAAATGGATCGTCATCATCATCATCATCTTAGCGTTTATCCCGGTTGCAACCGCGGCTTTCGCTTTGGAGCCCGGGGTCCGCTTTCTTGCTCGATTTCCTCCATTTCGCACGATCTTTAGCATCCTATGGTAAGAGCTTGTTGGCACGCATGTCATCTCTTACAACGTCAAGCCAGCACTTCTTTGGGCTACCCCGCTTGTTCGTTTGTATTGGAAAATGGATGTTAAGTAAAAATGATAATTGTTATTTTTTTTTAAGATTGAGAGCAGAGTTGGAAAAAACTTTTTTTACAAAAAAAAACAACCGACTTCCAAAAACCACTACAAAGTGAAAAATAACTAATTTCGGAAGACGGTGTCTTTGGTTTTGTATATTCGTTTTTGACACGGTTTTGGTTTTTGGAAGTCGATTGCTTTTTGTAAAAAAGTTTTTATTTTACACTTTTTAGTTGTTAAAAGTACTATGTAGGCAGTTGCATCCGGTCAGACTGGAAGCTGACGCAAATATAGTTGGGAAACGACGTAATTTTGTTTACTTTAATTTTTACCCGTAAGTATTTCCTCAACTGCCTATGGTCTTCATCATCAAATTTACTGCAGACCATTATTATGACCCAATGGGTGCAAAGGTCTCATCAATATAAATGAATTAAGTCGAAACACAAAGTAGCTACTGTAAACCGTTGAGGAGTTCCCGGAACTGGTCTATGTCTTCATCATTAGAGCTCTTATGACAGTCACAACCCATCTAGGTGTAAAGTTCTTATCAATACAAATTAATCGAGCCCAAACACACGGGTAGCTGCTGTGAATTGTTGAGGAGTTCCTTCGATTGTCTCCTGGCTCCATCATCAGATCTACTCCAGACCTTTATTAAATTGTAGTGCTTTAAAATATTTAATGAAAATGCTAAGAAATGTACTAGTCGCCCCTGCAATTTTTAAAAGTTCTCCTTGTTTTCTCTGGTCTTCCACCATCAAACACTGATATCCTTATCATGGGACCACCTTGGGAACGTCTTCTTTCCAACAGAAAAAGAATTATTTAGATCCAGTTCATAAACGACGAAGTTATGCGCGAACAAACATAAAAAAAAACATAATAACGGTCGAATTGGGTAACCTCCTCTTTCTAAAGTCGGTTAAAAAAGCTTGAAAGACAATGTTCTCCACATTGTCTTTCAAGCTTTTTTCCAACTCTGTTTGGGTGTGCTTCCAGTAACTGGGTAGCTGAATAACAACCAGTATTATACATGAAGTGGTTGACTATCTGACGTCCATAACATGTTACTGGGTATTACGATACCCCTTAGGAAGAACGGCAGCTTCTTTTTAGGGTTCTGTAGCAGTCATGTCTGTCTGTCCGTCTGTCCGTCCGTATGTCACAGCCATTTTTTTCCGAAACTATAAGAGCTATACTATTGAAACTTGTTAGGTAGATGTATTCTGTGAAGCGCATTAAGATTTTGATGCAAAAACAAAAAAATAATAATAAGCATTGGGGGCTCCCCATACTTAGAACTGAAACTCAAAAATAATTTTTTTATGCAAACACTTACGTGTGAGGTATCTATGGATAGGTCTTCAAAAATGATATCGAGGTTTCTAAAATATTTTTTTTCTAAATCGAATAGTTTGCGTAACAGACGCTCCCAAAGTGGAAAAAAGTTGCACCCCCCCCCCCCCTAACTTCTAAAATAAGAAAATGTAAAATCTAAAAAAAAATATATGATGTATATAGTACATTACTATAAAAACTACCAACGAAAATTGTTTTGAACGAGAGCTAGTAAGCAGTTTTTTTTTAATACCTCGTAAATCGTAAACCGCTTGTTACCCCGTAATCTTTCATACAAATAACTTAAATCCTTTAATTTCATAAATCAATGGTACGGAGCCCTTTTTGCGTGAGTCCGACATGCACTTGGCCGGTTTTTAAGACCAGATTAGGCATTATTATGTCAAGTATGAAGTGCAGTGCATAAATGTAACTTGATCTATTCAATTATGATTTCCATTTACACCCTTCTCTATATCCATACAAAATATCTATCAAAGAAATAAAATTAAAATTTTCTTTTCAATAATGCAACCATTCCATCAGTATTTTCTTACGATTTTGTTACGTTCAACTATCGTCAGTGGAACGACTTTACAGAAAACCGATTTTTTTTTTTATAGACAATGTACCTTGCCCTTTGTACGCGAGTATTATCCGCTTTTAGCCTTTTTTGTTTGTATCACCATCATCATCATCATCTCAGTGTTATTCCCAGTCGCATCCGGAGCTTTTTCAGGCTTGAAGTCTGTGTTCCGCTTTACCAGTTTAACAGCTGATTTTGGCTAAACTTCGATATTTTCCGTAGAGCGATGGTCGTCTGACCTCTACAACCCGAAGGCGATATCGAAGCATTGCAGTTAGACCAATTGTTAGACTTTTGAGGACTCCAACAACCCGTAACGACTGCCATTAGATGTTTGTATGGCAACCGGGACCAACGGCATAACGTGCTTTCCGAGGCATCCACCTCTTTGCGCAGCGGCCACGGCCGCTACCGCTACGCCACGGAGGCTGTCATCACCAATATCAAGTATTTTTTACTAATTTAACATTAAACAAAGGTTCTCAAGATGATCACCTCAGCTCTTCGCCCCACCAACTCGTAACCCTTTAATATCAGCTGTCAAAAATTAAACCGTTGAACTCATCCCCTATGAGTAATGCCGTGAAGGTTGGTCGGCCCGCGATATGAGGCGTTACGGGACTCGTGGCTGATGCAGCGGAGTGTGGCTAATGGCTCAAGTTTTTGTTACTTACTTATATAATTGTGTTATTAATGTAATGAACGAGAGTTTATTGTCTTTGGAACTAAGTTTGAAGGTTTGTATTTAATGTTCTTGGGTTATTTTTATGTGGGTTTATTGAGAATCTTTGCAAGCAGTTAATGTACTAAAATCGTGACGCGATTTCTGTCAATAAAAGATTATTGACAAGATTATTGAAAGTGCACAAGAGCACATACAGTGCACAACAGTGCCATTTCACTTTCCAGGCTCGGCTAACTGCGCTGATGCTGCTTCTGTGGTGCGGAAAATCTCAATCTACATAAACATACTAAAAAAAAAAAATAAACAAAAAAAACATACAAACATACATACATAATTAATAATATTAATAAACATAAAAAATTTCGAGCCCGTGTGGGATCAGACTCCTCATGGTCTATGAAATTTCAAAACGACTAGTTCACACTTCCATGGCCCAAGGGCTTGCTTTTACCTTGGTCAAAGACTAAGCATTGCCACACGCCATGGCAATGCCGCCGGTCTCTTGGGTATATTACCAGTCGACGATGCGGATGAATTTTCCGACGCTATATTTTAGTTTGTGATTAGTTTAAGCTAAGCTAGGATATAATTTGTCTATTGTAGAGTTATCTTATTACTTATAATTGATGTGTCTTTGTTGATAAAATAATAGATTAGATTATTCTTTATTATATACACCACGTAAATTACAAAACATAAATATAATTTTTTTACAAAGAGTGACTCAATGGGTGGTCTTATCGCTAAGAGCGATCTTTTACAGACAACCTTAGGATGGAATACTAAAGGGAAGGAGGGAAAAATAATGTAGGTAGTCTACAGTGTACTATTTACATATATTATACAATAAATATTTACATAAAGAATATATTATACTAGTTATAAATATATACATCCAAATTATCAACATCATACAAGGGTAAATAAAATATTATGATATGTTTTTTAAAAGTGGACAGAGTTTGAGCACGCCTTGAAATGAAATGAAATCTCGAATTTTAAGAAGATAAGCGATATTCATAATGTAAATACCAGGAACAAACACAATCTTGCTTTACATCACACTCGTCTCCACAGAGTAGGCAACTCGTTCATGGGTCAATGTATACACTTTTACAACAAGCTTCCAATGGACGTTCGAAACTTACCCATTAAACGATTTAAGAACCATATAAAGGCCAAACTTTGCAAAAAGGGGTATTATAAAATCACAGATTATTTAGAAGACAAAAAAGCTTGGGATTGAGCTGCTCGCTCTGTTAAGCATTGTTAATTTTTATTAAGCAATATGCGTAATTATAAGGTAAATTATTGTAAACATTTTCATTTTTAATGTCTGGACTTGAAAAAAGACGATGATCCCTGAGTTTGTTTCGGCCATTTCTTCTCAGAGGTAGTCAGTTAGGAAATGCCGGCTTCATCTAGTTAAAAAAATAAACATGACGTGTAAAAGTGATCAGTGATCCTACTTGCTTAATAAACGATTTCATTTCATTTCATTTCATTTCCTTACGGGCACGGGCAAGTCATTCCATAGCCTAACTGCTAAAAAGATCTTGTTAAGAGAATTAAAAACTACCAGTTGATAGGTTTTAGTCATTTCGTTTATAATATTTTGTTTGTATACCTACCAGTCTAAAATCTAATTGGATTCGGATACTTACCACCGAAGTGGGCCTGGGAAATCTGAGAGCCAACCAGAACCCCAATTACTTAACACACTATTACATTAATTAGAATCATTTAGAAGCATATTGTTAGTCCATTGCTCTATTTGTTCGAGAAATGTTTGTACAACAACGTAAATAATGTAATGAATCTTGTTGAACTGTCAAAATAATACCCATTGCTACTGATAGTGTGTTACGGAATTACCTTGCTGGTTAGATTTTCCGTTTATTTCAGGGATCTCCTCGATGTAACAGTTTATACAAGAGACCGCAGGAGCTAGTGCAAATCATGGGATTCATTTGATTAATCGAGTTTCGTTAAACAAAAGTTAAATTCATTCACTCATTCAGTCCACGGCGAATCATGTAAGATGTATTTATAAGACCTTAATGTACCTTGTTCTAAAGCATATAAATATTTACATTCTTATTCTAATTTAAAAATGTCACATAACCTATAAATAGTTATGAATAGATTTTCAACCATTACCTATTTATATAGCTTAATAAAGCTTTGCGTAGCACGCAACTCGTAGCAGTAGGTCTACGGCGTAGCAACTATCCATTCGTAGTATTTTTTCCATACTTCGTAGTTTAAATATTTAAATAAATCCTATTTAAAACTTGCAACTTTAAACGAGAAGTATACAATATCTTAGGTTAATGAAATTTAAAGAAATGAAGTTTTTTTTAACACAAATTATACACAATAAAATATACACAGCATGAGTAAGGTTATAAAGGTAACAATATAATTATTAATAGGTAGATTTCTTATTTATGAAACCGTAAAATAAATCAATTATCATATTATAGAACCACTCACAGCTCATAGTAAAATTATCCCGCCCCAAAGTCTTTACATTACGTTGAAACACCATTACCTATCAAATGTCCCATAAACACCGATAAAACCCATAAATACACATTAAAAACATTAGAATACTACTTTGCCGGATATCATAGCGTTTCTCTAAAGGGGAGTATGGCAGCTCTTTTATAAGCCCATGGGGAATTAATGGTTTTATTCTTTTTCTGTCAAGGGTGGTGTTGGTGAATTAGGGATTGTGTAGGCAGATGGGTAGGAGAGTCGTTGGTATAATGGCTGTAGAGACTGAGAGAGATTTTCAGGTATTGGCATTAACTTGAAAATAAGAGGCACGCAGATCAAGGACTATCACAAACCAAGCTAAGAAAAAAAAAACAAAGAAAATTGAAATAGAAAGTTTCATGCGAGGCCAAAAGGCTGATATCTAAGCATAACACATCGAAATTTAAAAATAAATATTGCGTGTTAGTACCATCGACATATACTAATGGACATGCCTAGATGTCGTAGTGGCCTAGTGGTTAAAACAGCAGCAAGGTTTTGTCTAATGTCATTGACTACCAGACAGTGAACTGACTCACAGACTAACTAGTCGTGGTGGCCTAGTGGTTAAAACACCAGCCTCTCAAGTATGAGGGCGCGGGTTCGATTCCACGTCAGGCAAGTAACAATGTAACTTTTCTAAAGTTATATGTACTTTCTAAGTATATCTTGGACACCAATGACTGAAGGTGAAGGAAACCATCTTGAGGAAACCTGGACTTTATAAGTCTGAAATCGCCAACCCGCATTGAGCAAGCGTGGTGATTACGCTCAATCTTTCTCTGTATGAGAGGAGACCTGTGCCCAGCAGTAGGACGATAAAAGGTTGATGATGATGATGATGCCTTAGAGATGAAAATTGTGGGACTCTGAAAGAAAGAGAGGAAACGAAGTTTAGTCTATCTTTATCTCTCTCAAAATCATCAATCATTTATGAGAAAAGACATAGTGCTATACCGCATACGCCATCTCTCTCACTCTTTGCAAACCAAAAAAATACTGCAGATTATACGCGTACGGCATGTCATGGCTGCATTGAATGCTACAAGATTGGCATTGCCCCATTCGGAGACTGCCTGTAGTGCAACACGTACGCTCCACCATGGCATCTCTTTCGGAACGGATTGATTCCCTACTAGCCCGAGCAACCGGCAGGTCTCAGGATCTCTCCACAACTGTGCTGTCATCTGCATACCCATAGATACCGGGCATCAGCAGACCGTTAATATGCAGCAGGAACAGAGTTGCAGACAGAACAGACCCCTGAGGAACATCGGCATTAGTCGACAAGGGCTCAGATGAGCATCCGTCGACACAACTCGGAGGGACCGTTCAGTCAGGAAGTCTTTTACCCAGCCATCCAGGCTAGGGGAAATGCCGTACGCTGGAAGCTTACTCAAAAGGCCAGTGTGCCATACACCATATAATTTTTCTTTTACATTCTATTCTTATTATGAATGCGAGTGAAATTTTCCGCCAGAATGAGAGCTCTTACAGACGAGTGTCTTTATGCCGACACTATATATATTGGGACAGGATATTCCCTAAATGTCATAATCAGTGTATAATATGTCTTCTGGGAGACGGGCATGCTCTCTCTGAGAGGGAATTGGTCGTAACTCCCTCGCCCAATGTAGGTTGCTAGAATTCACAAGTCTTAGAATTTCTGGTTCTAGGAGAGGCCAGTTTCATTACTATTATTGCCATACAGCTTGTAAGTTGTGGTCGTTAACATTAAGCCTACTACATCAAATATGACATACAGTTTGCAAGTTGTGGTCGTTAACATTAAGCCTACTACATCAAATATGACATACAGTTTGCAAGTTGTGGTCGTTAACATTAAGCCTACTACATCAAATATGACATACAGCTTGTGAGTTGTGGTCGTTAACATTAAGCCTACTATATGAAATATGCTTGAAAGTCCTAAATTGTACTAAAAGTCAACATTGACCACTATGTGGATACCAATCTATCCATGCGCCTTTCGATTCGTTACCCTTCCTTCCTTCCTTCTTTTTCTATAAAAAGAAAAATATGGTATTCTAATATGAGCACAATATCATGAGATCCTTATTTATAATAGCAATAACATGTTCAATAATGACTGAGTCGAGTTCTAGCCAGTGTTGCCAGACCTCTGCGTTGATTGCGTGGAGGAAATGTGTGGTAGAAATGTTTGGTAGAAATGTGTAATGATATTTGAATATTTTTGTAACCATTCTCTTAAAATCTATGCTCGTAAAATTTTTCAATCATCAAATTAATTAATATGTACTACTGCAACTTAATACTAGTACTAAATATCATTATCAGACTATGTAGTCCACTGCTGGACATAAGCCTCTCCTATTGCACGCCATTCAATTAGATTTACGACAACTTACCTCCAACACCGATTGTTACCACCTATTTTACTTATTTATATATAAACCCCCTTATTCATAAACGCTGCTTAAAATTAACTGAAGATTAGCGATTCATTGGCCATACATTTTTAACCTTTAACGTCACTGTTTAAGGGGTTTATTCATAAACGATGATTAAAGTTAAGTGACGTGCAATCGTCTAAAATCCCTCGTCCCTCCCCCTGGATCTTTGAGCAGTACAGACGTGTTATATGTTGTAATTCTAATTTACTGATTTAATAAATAAAATATTAAATAGTTTTGCAAATAATTTGTGTTAAAAAAAATAGGAGTGCATAAATTAGCAAGAGTTCGCGCCGTGACCGGTACAAACAAAGTTTGCGCGTGAGTTACTACCTCAATCTATTAAGACCCCGCCCTTCATTCATATTCTGCGGCAACTCATCAATGAACCCTGCTGCTACTTAGCCGTTGTGTAGGCTGCCGCCGTGCGAGTGAGCGCGACAAGCCCACCTGTGAGAGTGAGACCTACGGGGGTCAAATTGTACTGGACGGAAAGCTGTTTTTGACTGAATCGTCGATAGCGCCCACTATAGGTTGACCTCAGTGCTTTCAACGGAGGGTTTCTGCGAGTTTTGAATATTGGTCTTTCTCATTGCGCTAGTTGCCTGGTACTTGAGTGATAATAAATTCTTTCTATAAAGATGCCGCTCAAGCATTCCCCACCATCAAGTACCAACCATCAAGTACTCCCAGAAAAATCAGGAGCTGACCAGCCCTACGGAAACTTATGGCACTCCACAGACTATGCTGGACACACCACATAGTGTTTCAGAACCAAACCTGAATGTTAATCCTGAGTTGCCTTCTGTTATCACTGCCTCTGCAAGTATTTTCCGAAACATAAAACGGAAACGCCTAGAACAGGACGGCGACGATAGTAAATTAACCGCTTTTATCGTCGACATGAAGGACATGTTTCGTGAGTTTAGGGAACAGCAACAAGAAAAATATGAGCAATTGTATTCTTTGGTGGATGAAATTCGCGAAAGCATAGATTTCATGTCTACCAAATTTGACCAACTTGCCTCTCGAGTGGAGTTCCTGGAGAAGGAGCGCAAAGAAAGCACCTCCTACATAAATAAGCTGGAAACTAAATTGGAATATCTCGAGCAAAGTACCAGATCCAGCTGCCTCGAATTCCGTAACATCCCTGTCGGCGTATCAGAAACTAAGGCATCGCTGCTAAATACGGTGATTCACACAGGCAGTATTATTAACCATGAGATTAAGCCGCTGGAGATAAACGACGTATTTCGTATAAAATCGAAAGACCCGGCAAATAAGACCATCATCGTGGACTTCACTACGGTCCTGCGTAAAGAGGAATTTCTGGCAAAATTCAGGAAACACATAAAGGAAAGATTTAAGATTACCACAGAGCATCTGAAAATAGCTGGCCCTCCAAAACCGATATTTATATCAGAAAATTTATCCGCAAGGAATAAAAGGCTCTTTTTCCTCGCTCGTGAGGCGGCCAAATCTAATAACTACCAGTTCTGCTGGGTGAAGCATGGTAAGATATACATTCGAGAAAAAATTGGCTGCAAGCATCTTGAAGTCAAATGTGAAGCTAACCTTGTAAACATCCAAAGAACAGCATGACTGATCTTTATTATTCTAGATAATTGCCAGAACTCTGTACTGTACTATTTGCTGTATTTTTTTAATTTTTCTCATGATAATATCGCTCCTTTTGTCACTTTTACTTGTTGCATTGTTTATTTTTTTATTACTCATAGTCACACTCTACAGACACAATTACAAGAATATTATTTTACACTACCGTCAATTAACACTTTTCAACATCTACAAATAAACATCCTTGTTTCTACCCTATACATAAATTCTACGTATCTATCGAGTGGCTCTGCGTTCGTGTATTGTCTCTTTATCTGCACTTCTTTGTTTGGACGAATGGCAAAAAAATGAATGATCAAAATTCCATTAGCACTGAGATTGAGCAAATTTCTGTCTCCAATTCCTACATTTCCTCGCCTGAGATTAGTAGTGATTACCTTAAAGACGAAGCTTCCGCTCTAAAAATACTCCACGTTAATATTCGTAGCATTAACTGTAATTTCAACCAACTCTTGGTACTTATTAGCAGACTAAAGTTCTCTCTTGACGTGATTATATTATCGGAATGCTGGCTGAGCAAATGTCCTAATATTCCATCTCTACCAGGATATGAAAGCCACATTTCCTCGTTTAAGAACCAGAATGATGGTGTTGTTGCCTATACTAAAATTGAGTTAAAATGTTATGTTGAAAAACCATCACTTAATGATTCAAATTGCCTTGTGCTTAAATTTTCTGACAAGATCGCACTTGTTGCACTATATCGATCTCCTTCTCATAGAGACTTGCTGCCTTTCTTAAGTAGCCTCGATGAGCTACTACTTCAGCTTACGAGATACAATACAATTGCTCTTATCGGAGATATTAACATAAATATTGTACCCAGCAGTTTGGACTCAAATGCGGACGAATACTTGAATATGACAGCGTCACATGCAATGCTCCCGGCTCACACTTTCCCTACAAGGCTCACAAATTGTTTGGACCATGTAATTCTAAAGTCTCCTTCCGCTGCTACTACTCTAGTACTTGACTGCCCCATAACAGACCATTTCCCAGTTCTTCTTTTCTGTGATCAAAACATTGCAGTTAACCCCCTCAAAAGAATCTACTCTAAAACGAACATTGCTAAAGTTATAACTGACCTGAATAATATGGACTTTTCTTCAATTATTGACTGTTCTGACCCAAACATAGCTGCTGAATCCCTTGTGTCTCTCTTGTCCACTTCCATAAAATCTCACACTATTGCAACACTTATCCCTAGTAGACTTCGTATTTTAAAGCCATGGATTACCCCTGGCCTTCTAAAATGTATACGACATAGAGATAAACTTTCCAGGGCGCTCTTGAAAAATCCTGAAAACCACACCCACAAACTTATTTTCCTCCGGTATCGAAACCACTGCAATAATCTTCTTAAAAAACTAAAGCAAGAACATGAAACTTCTGAATTTCAGAGGGCCAGGAATAATCCTAAAGCGACTTGGCAACTTGTCAGACAAGTGGCAAACCTCGAGCAGTGTAACAGGGCATCTGCTCTAGAGCTGCTAAAACTCTGTGATGATCCTGTGGATTCAGTCAACGAAGTAAACCAATACTTCGCTTCTGTCGGCAGTAATTTGGCTTCTAAAATCGGTCAACCTGGTCCATCATCATCAAATAAACATTCAAGTCCTAAATGTATGGGCCCAGGTCTATCTTCGCCACTAGGATCAATGGCTCTATATGACGTGGACGAAGAAGAATTAGATACAATTATCTTAAACTTAAAAGATAAGTGTGCTGTAGGTATCGATGGTGTCTCCGCCTCCGTCATCAAAGCTGCTCGGCACACGATCGTTCCTGTTTTGGTGCATATTTTTAACATGTGCCTGACGAGGGGAGTCTTCCCAGATGTTTTTAAGACGGCAATAGTTCATCCTATATTTAAAACTGGAGACAAGAGCAGTGTCGTTAACTACAGGCCTATATCGGTTCTCTCTACATTTTCCAAAATATTCGAAAAATTAATTAACCGTAGACTTATGAATTATCTTAGTAAAAACCAGATCTTAGCCTTCAACCAGTTTGGTTTCCGGACTGGAAAATCTACAGATGATGCAGTTCTGGAACTCACTGATGAAATAGTGAACAGCCTAAATAAAAAACAAAAAGCTATCGCTATCTTCTTAGACCTATCCAAAGCCTTCGATACTGTTTCCGTCCCCAGACTCCTCTCTAAGCTGGAGGGGATAGGGGTTCGAGGTGTTGCACACGATATCTTTCGCAGTTACCTAGAGAATCGTCAACAGGTCGTTAAAATTGAAAATTTCACCAGTAGAAAGACTAAGCTTAGTTTCGGTGTACCTCAGGGCAGTGTACTCGGGCCAACCTTGTTCCTCATTTACGTGAACGAATTGTGCCAATTATCCCCACCCAACTCTAAAATAGTTGCCTACGCCGACGACACAGCCCTTACTGTCCACGGAAAAGACTGGCCCGAAACTTTTAATAGAGCAGAAAATGTTCTCAGAGCTGTCATGAATTGGTTGAATACTAATCTTTTGACCCTTAACATCACCAAGACAAAATATATAGCTTTTACTCCGGGCATCCTAAGCCAGCCCCCAAATTCTTTAAGACTTAAAGCGCACGTTTGCTCACCTAAAAACTCACACAATTGCGACTGCACATCCATAGAGCGTACTGATAACATCAAATATCTCGGAGTAATCATCGATAAACACTTGAAATGGAAAATGCAAATCACCTCCCTAGTAACACGTGTTCGAAGATTAATTTATATATTTAAAAAGCTTAGGGGGGTCGCTGACTTTGGATGCCTCATTATGGTTTATCTGGCACTCGCCCAATCAGTTCTTGGATATTGCATAACCTCATGGGGTGGAGCCCACAAAACCTCCATGCTTCGGCTGGAAAGAGCACAAAGAGCTGTCCTAAAGGTGCTCGCTAAGAAACCTTTCCGATATCCAACTGCTGATCTCTACGTGGAATGTGATGTGCTTACGGTTAGGAAGATTTTCATTTTGCAGACTATACTTAGAAAACACAGCTTGATACCTTTCGACCGAGGTTTGTGTATCACAAGACGCCTTTCTGATAGAGTCTGTAAAGTTATTCCCTGTAAAGCGATGGCAGCGAGGAGACACTTTACATTCGTCAGCTCTAAAATTTATAATAAAATAAACAGGATCATGAACATTTATAGCTTAACGAGAATGGAGTTAAAAAGGAAGCTGCCCGAGTGGTTGAAAACCCTTTCATATGACGAAACAGAGAAGATTGTGGAAGTATAATCAGTTAAACAGTACACCCGTACATCCACACACACTCACACCTCACACCCTCATACACACACACACACCCCACACTTACATACACACACACTCCCATACGCATATACATAGTTTCTCACATACACTTTCATACACCCACACTTTCACCCTACATCTGTTCAAAATACACTTCTGCATGCCATTATTTTTATTTTAAATTATATTTTATTTTTAATTCTTTAGTTATTTATGTTTTTCATGTCTGGAACAAAAATTTTCTTAATGTTAAAACGAGCGTTGATGGCTGCGACACAGTTTTAACTTTTGCAGCTATCACCGTTTCTCCCTTCATCTATTCATATGTTTATGTTCCAAAAATAAACCTTTTATTTTTTATTTAAAAAAAAAAAAAAAAAAAATGTATGTTTAAACAATCGCTTATCACTAGTACCACCTTTAAGCAGCGTTTATGAATAAGGGGGGAAATGTTTCATAGTATACTTAAATATTGAGATATATAGATACATAATAGAATAACCAAAATCCTTAGTTTACATCTCAGTGGTTTTTGATTGCTATATAATATAATCTTGTACAATGTCATATAGAAATAAAAAAAAAAAAAATAATCACATAGCCAATTATTTTTTAACAGAATCGCAAGTTACGTCCACATATTATTATTTCTTTTAGAGACTAGAAAACACTGTCACCACTCAATACCATAACATTCTTCCCCACCACAGCTCAACTTACACTAGCGTAATGGAAACGATTTATCGCGGGTCGCCGGTTCGGTTCCCGGTCACGTCCGCGTGTCCGTCACAAATGATACGATGATTTTACTCTGTGACGTGCTGGACAACTCCGTAGAATAGCGTATTATAGGCGTCCGGGTTTCGGGATTGCTCGTTGGAGATATTAGGAATGAAATTAGGCTTGTGTGTCGTTAGTTTAGATATTTATGTATTATTTGCTGCTCCCTGCTTCGACAGCCTCCGTGGCGTAGCGGTAGCGAACGCGGCCGTTGCGCAAGGAGGCGCGGGTTCGTTTACCGCGTAGTCCAAATATTTGTATACATGAATATGAATATTTGCACTGGTCTGGTCGTGCCTCGGAAAGCACGTTAAGCCGTTGATCCCGGTTGCCATACGAACATCTAATGGCAGAAGCCCGAGCTTCCGGCAGGCATCTTTCCACAACTGTGCTGTTATCTGCATACCCATGGATGCCCGGCATCAGCAGATCGTTAATATGCAGCAGGAACAGAGTTGCAGAGAGAACAGACCTGACATTTTGACAGTTGTTGAACTGTCAAAATGAAACCCATTGCTACTGATAGTGTGTTATGCAATTACCCCTTTGTTTGTGTACAAGTAGTTGTTCCGGGTTTGGATGTTTATTTATGAGAGTTTATATGTTTGTAAACGCACCCACGATACAGAAGAAAGTGTTAGGTTATTTTCGTTACGGAACTTCTGGGTTCGGTTTCCACGCTCAAGGCCCGCGATAAAAACTATGCAATAGCTTAAAAAATCTCCACCGTATGCTCCACCTTGTCCTCAGGGCCATCCCCAGAGTGGTGACACCCTGGCGTTTCCTCTCGCCTTATCCGGAACAGGAACCTCCCAAAACAGCCGTGTCAGGTAAGGACCGGCATCAGGCACCGCAGGAGGCGGAGCCACGGGTGGAGGAGTATGTTCCCCGCGCGAGGGAAACAGAGCACTCACCACGTCCTCTACGTACTGGGGCCGGAGACTGCGTCAGCCGGGGACCCATGGGCGGAGTTTATCCCACACCGTTTAATGGGGGTGTCCCCACGGGGTTCTGTTCAGAGTCCCCTCATGGCTTCCGGAACAACTCCGCCTAGTCGTTGGTGTCAGCTGACCTGTCAGCTTCCAGAAGGAGCTCCCGGTCCAGCTGTTTCAGCGCTCCTCGCGGACCACCCGGGGCCGGCGGGCCGGCGAGCTCGAGGTCTGAGCGGAGTCGAACCGGTATTACCGGTGGTCGGAATAGGTCTTCACCTCCTCTATGACGCACCAGTCAACGACATGCGGCGACAGAGCGGGGCTGGCGAACGAGATGTCCACCACTGAATTACCTACCTCGCGTTCTCGCACATGTTGGACCGAACCCTGGTTTAGGACGACCAAGCCTATCTTCAGAGCCCAGTTCTCCGCCATCTTGCCACGTGTGTCCATAAGCCGGGAACACCAAGTCACATTTTTGGCATTGAAGTCCTGGAGAACGAGCACGGAGAGGGACCGGAACCCTACGACAACGACAGAACTCAGAGAGAAGTATACCTCCGCCACGACTATCTCCCCGAACCGTGCTGCTACGCAACCCAATCCTCTCTTGACCGCGTCGAGGGACGGGGTACTGACGGCTGCCGACGAAATTAGGGCCGTTTAGGTCCTCCACCCAGTTATCCCTGGGTGGGACAAAATACACTCAGCGACCACGGCGATATTAATCGACCACGACAATCTTAATCGATCACTTCGCCATGTTCTGGAGCAACAGGCCCTGAGTAAGGGCGCAGCGGTTGATGTTCGCCTGTAGAAGAGTTCAGTTGAGATTTTCTCAAACCTAAACTTTGAGCGGTTTATTGAGTCCAAAGCCAAGGTAGTTGCCAGGAAACATAGCATTACTGCCAAGGTCTGGCAGTACTTCACATCAGGATAGCTTTTATTGTTGTACAAAGCACAGGTCCGTTCGAGTGTGGACTACTGTAGCCACATTTGGGTTGGTGCTGCATAATACCACCTGGCAACTTTGGATTTGGGGGAAAGGCGAGCGAAAAGGCTAATTGACGACCTAGATTTGGTTCGAAACGGTCTCCAATACCTGGAGCACAGGCGAAGAGTAGCAAGCCTGTCGGTATTCTATCGAATGAATTTTGGAGAGCGTGCGCGGGAATTGCATGACTTAATTCCCCCATCTCCGTTCCATCAACGGACCCGTTGTTCGGCGAGTATTCACGCTTACGTTATTGACACCACTACCATCTGGACGAAGCGTTTGGCTCGTCTTTTATACCGCGTATATCGAGGGACTGGAACAATTTGCCAGTGGCAAATTAGGTATATATTAAATTAGCGCGCTATGCCATCAACGATTGCATCACTGTTTACCATCAGACGGGATTGCGGTCAAGCACTAAATTAAAATGTTAAAAAAAAACAAATTAAACGAATTATGTCGCTTTGCCCAAATTCTTGGTGGCAAAGAAAAGGAATTGATAAAAATAAATCTCATAACATGAGGGTCCGAAATGTTGCAATGATCATATCATCACCTTCACCTTTTATCATGCCACTGCTGGGCACAGGTCTCCTCTCATATAGAGAAGGGTTGAGCGTAATCACCACGCTTGCTCAATGCGGGTTGGCGATTTCAGACCTAAAAGTCTAGGTTTCCTCAAGATGTTTTCCTTCACCTTTTAATCAGTCATTGGTGTCTAAGATAAACTTATATATGATCTTATATGTATATTATATTCTCTTTTTTTTCTCAAGGGCCTTTTTGTTATTACGTAATAACTTTCTTCATGCTCTATCAATGTACATATGTAAATGAGACATCATTTTAAAGCTTTTCTGGAGTGCTACACTGAAAAAATATACAAATTACTCACATTTCAGTGGTTTTTCAAAAAATAACGAACATAAAATACCCTGTGAATGATTCGCAAGGATCATCTATTTGATTACAAATACCTAAATATGAAATGGCTATTAAATACCTATGTAAGTAACATATTGTTACGGGCTAGGGGTACTAAAATGCCGGTTAAGGGTTGCGAAGTTTATTGGCAACGAAGGTACAGTCGATTGTAGGCAATGACAAGTAGAACGTAGCTGATGTCGCACCGAAGTCTTTCCTTACGTCCACGAAGTCCGTGTCGTAAACATACAATAACACTACAGATGCTACTTCACGTAGTACTCAAAGTTCTCGTTACAGTTGTCGCAGTAGGTGTTCTCAAAGATCGCTTCTAAACTGTCGCCTGTTTTCGCATCGCTAGTCGAATGCAGACTGACTGGAGACTGCGCTGGCGTCACGGCGCTATATATAGGTCATCTGATCGAACATTCCAGATTCGTCTAGACGTAATAATAATAGCGCATAACTTCGAGTACATTCAGTAGGTCATCATCATCATCATCATTCTCCTGCCCTTATCCCAATTTATTTGGAGTCGGCGCAACATGTCTTTTTCTTCCATACATCCCTATCAGAAGCTATCTCGGCAGTCACCCCCTTCTTAGCCATATCATCCTTCACACATTCCATCCATCGTTTCTTAGGTCTTCCCCTACTCTTATAGCCATCAACATTCATAATTAAAACTCTCCTCACGACATTCTCCTCATTTCTCCGTAACACATGCCCGTACCATGCCAACCGATACCGGTGGTACCTACGGTAATTCACCGGAGGCGAGTTTCTAGAAATTTCGATGTCGACACTTTGCTGACAAAATTGTTGAGACCTGTACCATTCGATAGGTCACCCTAGGTCTAGCAATGCGTTTTTATGCGGTACCTCGACAATGTCGATTTATATTCGAGATTCGAGTTATAGGGTTTAAAAGTTACGCACTGCATGTCACGCGATATTGAACCTTCTGTCATCGACATAAGGTACATTCAACAATACGTAACAATATGTTAGTGGGATCGGAATGTTAGAAAACATTAAGGTCAACATCAAATATTTTGAATTTAGAGTTTTGAATTCGTTTAATCATTATCGTCTTGAAAATAGACCTTGCTTTAGTCAAAAACTTCCCGGCAAACTCCGTCGACCGCCAGCTTCTGGCCCTCTGGGCAGTTGGTCGGGACATTTACATAATTAATTAATGACGCCGATGTGGGTAATCCGCTAGACTTGCGAGGGCTAGCTAGAGCGGATGCGTCGCTAGACTTTTGAATCGGGTCAGTAGCAGCGGATTGAGGCATCGAATTCACACAACTCTGGAAAAATAATTTACGTGTCAATGGATCACATCGTTTTAGGCGTATTTTGAAAAAGTGTAGTTTAAAAATGAATATCAATTTATTTTGGTTATAACACCTTTAAAACCTCCACACGCTCATAACACGTTAACAACGAAAGTTGGAAATCTTACATGAAAGCTTGACTGCAATCCCGCCTGATGGTAAGCAATGATGCGATCGTTGATAATAACGCGCGCTAGTTTATTAAGCCTATTCACTTAAAAAAACTTAGTGAATAGGAAGGAAGACGGCAGTTAAGCGAGGTGATGCAATGTTAAGCCTGTAGGTTCTTCAGGTGTTGTAGTATTGAAATAATAAGCGAAGGTACACAGGAAAAGAGAGTTTAATTCACAGCGGACAGTCACATTCACAATAGGTTACACAACACAGAAGAGTAGCATAGAAGAAGAAGGAGTGATATGAAGATTAGACTATAGCGTAGAATAGAAATGACGAAAGTAAATAAATACAATATTAAGCACGGAGAAGCTAGAATTAAAATTAGTTAGCATGCGACAGCGAGCGTATCGGTCAGCGGACTGGCGGCGCGGGCGCTCGCGCGAATCAAACATATGATGTTTCCGTCTCGCTTGCCCTCATAGCGCGTGAGGCGCGCCGAGAGAACAATAGGGCGCATGGCTGCCGGACAACTATGAAATATCTACTAATAGCTAATACATAAAATTTGTTTGTTTATAAATGTCAATCTTTGGATTACTGCTAAATTAAAATTACGTTAATAAACATTGGTTGACACTTATGTCAAGTGTCACTACATCACCCCCCTCCAGAGACCGTCAAGGGCGATAATAGTCGGGAAATTTAACGCGACGTCCTGACCGCGTCGTTCTAACGACGCCATCGTCAGACGAAGGCAAGTTCCGGCTATCCGCGTTGGGTGAGTAGTGCTGAATGTTAGTGTTGAGTGGTGGCTGTGGTGTGTTGTGGTGCATGTTAGTGGTGGTATATGGTGAGGATGCTAAATTGTCAGGATCACGCAGTATGAAGGCCGGTTTAATGCGGTCTATCGATACGGTAACTTGTTTACCATTTACCATGATTTTAAACACCTTTTCTCCTCTTTCTATGACCTTATGAGGACCAGAGTATGCCGGTTTCAGGCTTCCACCAGCAGTGCAGTCTCTAAGGAAAACGTGGGTAGAGGAAGCTAGTTCTCTGTAAATAAATGTTTTAGAACTGCTTTTGTGCTTACTTGCTGGTGTTGGTTGCAGGTTCCGGAAAATACTCCGAAGTCTTGACAGGTATGTGGTTATGTCGACGGTCTCGTCAGCCTGAGGGTCGAAAAATTCGCCAGGCAGGCGTATTGGTTGACCGTAAACAAGTTCGGCTGCAGTAGCGTGGGCGTCCTCTTTATAAGCGCTGCGTATGCCTAGCAGGACTATTGGAAGAGATTCCACCCAACTGTCATTTGCGTGGCAGATGATCGCAGCCTTGAGTTGACGGTGGAATCTTTCCACCAGTCCGTTACAGGCAGGATGATATGCAGTTGTTCTGCGATGTTGGAATCCTGCGATGTCAGACAGGCATTTGAAGAGTGTCGATTCGAACTGCCTACCTCTATCGGTAACGATAACCGATGGGCAGCCGAAACGAGCGATCCAGCCACTCAGTAAAGCCTTTGCCACTGTTTCTGCAGTTATTTCTGCTAACGGTATTGCCTCAGGCCATCGCGTAAAGCGATCGATGGCTGTGAGACAATAGCGGAAACCTTGGCATAATGGCAAAGGTCCTACGAGGTCGATATGAATGAATGCGAACCTCGATTTAGGCAGTTTGAAGGCTCCTAGTGGAGCAAAGACATGCCGCGTGGTCTTTGAACGCTGGCAAGCCAGGCAAGAGCGAACCCACTCTCGGCAGTCTTTTCTTACGCTAGGCCACACATATCGGTCAGCAACTAATCTTGCTGACGCCTTGGTGCCTGGATGGCTGAAAGAGTGTAGGCTGAGGAAAATGGTCCTGCGTAATTCTTTGGGGACAAAAGGTCTTGGCGAAGGGGTGCTGACATCGCAGTACAGCTGTGTCTGCGATGCTGGTATGCTGACTAGCTGCAGGCGTAAGGCGTTTTCCCCTGTAAGTAGTTGCTTGAGCTCCTGGTCCTCCTGTTGTGCTGCAGCGATCCTTTCAGCGGTTACTGGCTGGGTAATCTCCTCAACGCGCGAAAGGGTATCTGCCACGACATTGTTCTTCCCGGTTATGTGCCTGATGTCTGTGGTGAATTGGGCTATGAGGTCCAGGTGGCGAAATTGTCGTGGGGAACAGTTTTCTTTACGAGAGTGGAAGGCAAATGTGAGGGGCTTGTGGTCTGTGTAAATCACAAAGTCACGAGCCTCCAGCATGTGTCGAAAATACTTCACACTCTCGTAAATGGCGAGCAGTTCGCGGTCGTAGGGTGAATATTTTACCTGTGCCGAGCTGAACCTTCGCGAAAAGAAGGCAAGGGGTTCCCATGCTCCTGCGTTCAGTTGCTGCAAGACCGCGCCCATGGCTTTATCAGACGCATCCGTGACTAACGCCAGCTTAGCGTTGCAGTCGGGATGAGCCAAAAGTGCCGCTTGGCATAGGCTCCTTTTGCAGTTCTGAAATGCCTCGTTCTCTTCGTGTGTGAAGGCGACTGGATGTGAACCCTTAACTGATCCAGTAAGCAGGGCGTTAAGGGGAGCCTGGAAGTTTGCTGAGCCTGGGATGAATCTGCGGTAAAAATTGAGCATCCCAAGGAATCTCCGTAGTTCTCTTACGGTTTTGGGAGCCGGAAAATTCTGTATGGCCTCGACTTTGGACGGCAATGGCCTAGAGCCCTTGGCTGAGATGTGGTAGCCCAAGAAGTTTACCTCCGCTACTCCGAAGACGCATTTGGAAGTATTAATGACCATACCGTAGTCCCTCAGTCTGGCAAAAAGCTGACGCAAGTGGTGCTCGTGGGTCTTCTGGTCTTTCGAGTAGACCAAGAAGTCGTCCAGGTAAGCGTACGTGAAGTCCAGACCCCTGAGCATTTCATCTACGAACCGTTGAAACGTCTGTCCGGCGTTACGTAGACCGAACGTCATGTAAGGGAATTCGAAAAGACCGAACGGCGTTGTGATCGCAGTCTTTGGGATGTCGTCTGGATGCACAGGAATCTGGTTGTAAGCTTTCACCAGGTCGATCTGAGAGAAAACGGTACAGCCAGACAGACTATGAGCAAAGTCTTGGATGTGTCGGATAGGGTACTGGTCCGGGATAGTACGTGCATTCAGCATCCTGTAATCACCGCAGGGGCGCCATCCGTCATCTTTCTTCGGCGCTAGATGAAGAGGCGACGACCATGGTGACTCGGACTGACGACAGGTTCCGCATTTCAGCATGGCCTCAAATTCGGCCTTAGCAATTTTAAGTTTGTCCGGGGCCAATCTACGTGGTGTACAGGACACTGGCGGCCCTGGTGTAGTACGGATGTGGTGTGCTGTATTGTGTTTGGGAGTGCGGTGTATACCATGTGGGCGAGTGATGTCGGGAAATTCCCGTAGTATGTGTGTATATGCGGAATCACCCAAACTTACCCTGACCGAGGAAATATCATCAGAACGACGGACAGGCGACGCCGGGGTCGAGAGCGTTGTATGATTGTCGGTGAGGCGCTGGTTCCTGCAATCAACAACCAAATTATAAAAAGATAAAAAATCTACGCCTATTATTGCCCTTGTAACATCGGCGACAATAAATCGCCAAGCAAAGTCACGGCGCAACCCTAGGTTCAGAGTTAAATTTATGAACCCATAAGTTGATATATTCGTCCCGTTCGCCGCACACAGCTGGTAGTTGTTTTTCTCTAGCCGTTTTGATATTGCCGATCGTGGGTAGACACAGAGATCGCTTCCTGTGTCGATCAAAAACTGCATCTTCGACCTTTGATCGGTAACAAATAAGCGACCAGCACTCGGACAATCATCAGTCGCCATCACTGATTGCCCTGCACATTTCCCGACGTTGGATAGTCGCACGGCTTAACGCACTTCTTAGCCCTGTCCCCAAAATTCTGATGGTACCAGCACTGGGGGAAATTTCTGTAGCTGGAGTGTGACCTGCTGGAACTGGAACGACGACGCGTACAACTCCTGGACCGTTCTCTGCCTCGAGACAGTCTGTCAACCCTCTCTGCTAAATTTTCCATCTGTCGGGTAAGGGCAGCGATCTCTGAACTTATACCGGTACTTGTAGCAGTCGTGACGGCTGAAGTTGATGCCAACTGTGTGCCGACCACGTCGTGGATTTTGTCAGCCAGCTCGGCTAACTCGGGAAAGTCGGTCCTGCTCTGCGATGCCACTATAGCTTGTGTGCTGCTAGGTAGGCGGCTCGTCCATATTGTCCGCAGGAACTCCTCTGGGACGTCTGGACCAGCTAGGTGCAGCAGGTGGCGATAAAATTGAGACGGCTTCCGATCGCCTAATTCCTCATGCATGAGGAGTTGCTTGATCTTTTTCTTCCGTGACGCCGATAGCCTCTTAATGAGCTCACCTTTGAGTTTGTCATATCTTTCTGTGGCCGGAGGGTAGGCTATTATGTCTTCGACCTCCGCCGCGTACTGTGGGTCCAGGTTCCCTATGACGTAATAAAACTTCGTTTCGTCCGATTTAACGTTCGACAGGATAAACTGCGCTTCCATTTGGGAAAACCACAGTGCTGGCTTCTCCGGGTAGAACGGTGGGATTCTCACACCCACACGGAATGTTTCCGCTACTTTCTGCTCCTCGTCATTCTGTGCAAATGTTGATTTGCTCTGCGCCATCCTAGTGTTCGAAGACGGGGTCACCAATGTAGGTTCTTCAGGTGTTGTAGTATTGAAATAATAAGCGAAGGTACACAGGAAAAGAGAGTTTAATTCACAGCGGACAGTCACATTCACAATAGGTTACACAACACAGAAGAGTAGCATAGAAAAAGAAGGAGTGATATGAAGATTAGACTATAGCGTAGAATAGAAATGACGAAAGTAAATAAATACAATATTAAGCACGGAGAAGCTAGAATTAAAATTAGTTAGCATGCGACAGCGAGCGTATCGGTCAGCGGACTGGCGGCGCGGGCGCTCGCGCGAATCAAACATATGATGTTTCCGTCTCGCTTGCCCTCATAGCGCGTGAGGCGCGCCGAGAGAACAATAGGGCGCATGGCTGCCGGACAACTATGAAATATCTACTAATAGCTAATACATAAAATTTGTTTGTTTATAAATGTCAATCTTTGGATTACTGCTAAATTAAAATTACGTTAATAAACATTGGTTGACACTTATGTCAAGTGTCACTACAAGCCCAACAACACGACCAATGATGCTGCGTCAGAGGGAGATTGATCTGGAGACCCTCCACGACCAAACTCCCGACACAACAACATTTGGCGCATCGTACCTGGCACACATCGCAACACAACTGCTCAGATCCGCAGGGTAATTGCGTAAGGCGTAACACATTATCAGTAGATATGGGTTTCATTTTGACAGTTCAACAACATTCATTGCGTTATTTATATTGTTGAGGAGACACGTTTTTGAAAAAATGGAGCAATGGATTAGAATTATGCTTCGAAATTATTTCAACTCAAAGTAATAGTGTATTAAGCAATTTTTTTTTAAACAACAATGCCCGGCTCTAGGAATTTCTCCTGTATCGTGGGTTAGAAACATGTCAACTCACATACACAAACAGCCAGACCCGACAACAACTTGCAGGTCATACAAATATTTGTTCCGTGCGGGAAATGAACCCGCGACACGCAGCGCAGCAGTCAAAAGTTTTTTTTTTATAAATTATAAACTGGCGCTTGACCGCAATCCCGCTTGATGGTAAGCGGTGACGCAATCGTTGATGGTAAAGCGCACTAGTTTACTAAGAGCCTATTCACTCTAGCCTTGAAGACACTCAAATTGTAGTCCGACGGAAACACCGCCGCCGGCAAATTGTTCCAGTCCCTTGATATACGCGGTATAAAGGAGGAGGCGAAACGCTTCGTCCGGATCGTAGTGGTGTTAACAACTTAAGGGTGGAAACTCGCCGTACGACGGGTCGTCCGATGGTGGAACGGAGATGGAAGAATTAAATCATGCAATTCCCTCGCACACTCCCCAAAACGCATCTTCTCTTCGCACGCCTCTCCACTGAATCCAAAGTGGCCAGGTGACCCTGAGCAGCACCAGCCCAAATGTGGCTGCAGTACTCCACACACGAAAGGACCTGTGCTTTGTACATCATTAGAAGCTGCCCTGGTGTGAAGTACCGCTGGACCTTTGCGATAACGCCAAGTTTCCTGGCAGCCACCTTGGCCTTGGACTCAATGAACTGCCCAAAGTTTATGTTCGAGGAAATCTCAACTCTCAAAAGAACTGATTAGCAACGACTTTCACCCATCTGTTTATATTATAAAGCGTATGTATTTTATATCTAATTTAATATACATATTAAGTAATATATCGCACGTGAGTGGGCTAAGAAAATCCTGACTAAACTAGGTATATATTATTAATTAAAATTTTAAAAATTACTTCTCATTCTAAATGCACTCATGAGTTTAACGTCTTTTATGCGTTCTTTTTTGTGCTTTACTTAACTTCTAAAACGACATGAACATCAACATCAGAAATTTTAAAGAAGTCTTGGGATTTTATAATAAATTTAAAAACATCGTGTCTATTATTTGGTTCATGTTTCTGTATGGCTCGTTTAGCGTAAGTGTTAGTATGGAAAAATTAATTAGAGATATCAGAATAAATACTTACAGTAACAATTAATATAACGAACAAGACACAGGCGAACTTGTGGTCTACCATCTTGTTGATTTTTTAAAATAAATTTGATTCAATGTTTCAGGTTTGCTCCACTGCAGATAAATGACACAGAAGTGAAGTCAAATGCTAAAAATACGACTCAGACCACTAATAAGTCACCATACTAAATTAAGGATCCATTGTTTTATAGTACCACCAATTACCACAAATAAAATATCGTTATGGTGAGTATTTTCTGAAAGAATAGCTGTTTAACTTATCAGCATAATTGGATGCTGATAAGCAGTAATGTTAAATGTTAAATAAGTGATGCATTATAAAAATATATTTTTAGGTTTTGATATATTTTTATAATGCATCACTTATTTAACACTACCTGTGCCCTGCGGTTTCACCCGCGTAAGCTTTGAACCGAAAGAGCTCAGTTGATATAAAATAAGCGCCTGTTAAAATAATGGGAGCAATATGTACGTCCGCGTTTGCCCCCGTTTTCGCAACATTTTTTGTTCCTGCTCTGCTCCTATTGGCTATAGAGGGATGTTTTACAGCCTATGTCCTTTCTCAGGCTCTAGACTATCTGTGTACGAAATTTCATTACAATCGGTTCAGTAGGTAGTTTTGGCGTGAAAGCCGGACAGACAGACAGAGAGACAGAAATATTTTCGCATTTATAATATTAATATGGATTTTACAAAACTGTTCAAAGTCATCTAAAATACAAAAGTACTAAATGGATTTACATACATCATAAAAAAAAAAAGTAAATCACGTATACAATCAATAATCAATAATCCTTGTAAGTTCCTTAACATGGCCGAAGTTCCGAATAGTGACATTTGTCGCCAGGAAACATATGCTATGATGACACAGTGTTGCTAAATATCAACGTTGTTACGTGTAAACGAGCTAGTTTATTAAGAGCCTCATCATCATCTCAGCGTTAATCCCAGTCGCATCCGAAGCCTTTTTCAGCTTTGGAGTCTGGGGTCCGCTTTTACCAGTCCAACTGCTGATATGGCTAAACTTCGGCATTTTCCGTGAAGCGACTGCCGTCTGACCTCCACAACCCGAAGGCGACATCGAAGAATTGCAGCTAGACCAATTGTTGGACTTTTGAGGGCTCCGACAACCCTTAGCGACTGCCACTAGATGTTCGTATGGCAACTGGGACCAACGGCGTAAAGTGCTTTCCGAGGCACGACCAGACCAGTGCAAATATTCATATTCATGCATACAAATATTTGCACTGTGCGGGGATCGAACCCGTGCCTCCTTGCGAAGCGGCCGCGTCCGCTACCGCTACGCCACGGAGGTTGTCATAGTTTATTAAGAGCCTATTCACTCAAAAAAACGGTGTGAATAGGAAAAAAGTCGGCAGTTGAGCGAGGTGATGCAATGTTAAACCCAACAACACGACCAACGATGCTGCGCCAGAGGGAGATTGATCTGGAGCCCCTACACAACCAAACTCCGGACACAACATTTTTTGGCGTATCGTACCCGGCACACATCTCAAAACAATTGCTCAGATCCGTCCTCCGTACGGCTTCACCAAACATCATGCCGGAACACCGCTTTTCCGCTTTTGTGGTAGTAAATGCAGTCGTGGTGGACTAGTGGTTAAAAAACCAGCCTCTCAAGTATGAGTGTGCGGCCTCGATTCCAGGTCAGACAAGTACCAATGTAACTTTTCTAAGTTATATGTACTTTTTAAGGTGAAGGAAAACATCTTGAGGAAACCTGAAATTGCCAACCCACATTGAGCAAGCGTGTTGATTACGCTCAGCCCTTCTCTGTATGAGAGGAGACCCGTGCCCAGCAGTGGGACGATAAAAAAGGTTGATGGTGATGATAAACTAATTTCGGATGTAAGTGTCTTTGGTTATGTAATTTAATGTTTTTTTATTTATGAATATTCTTTACACCCTTACGTTGTTAACACCACTATGATCCGGACGAAGCGTTTCGCCTCTTCTCCTTTATACCGCGTACATCGAGGGACTGGAACGATTTGCCAGCGGCGGTGTTTCCGTTGGACTACAATTTGAGTGTCTTCAAGGCTAGAGTGAATAGGCTCTTAATAAACTAGTGCGCTTTACCATCAACGATAGCGTCACTGCTTACCATCAGGCGGCGTTGCGGTCAAACGCTAGTTTATAACTTATAATTAAAAATTAAAAAAAAACCCTTCTCTGTATGAGAGGTGACCTGTGCCCAGCAGTGGGACGATAAAAAAGGTTGATGATGATGATAAACTAACTTCGGATTCTTTGGTTTTGTAATTTAGTGTTTTTTTATTTATTTGTAAATATACTTTATAGTAACGTGTAGATAGTTCAAGGAAATAAAAGCCAGCCTGAAGTTAGTTTAGTTGTTATGTTATGTGTATTTATAGTATTTTTAAGTTTTAATAGTATAGTATTGTATTTGTTGTAATATATTTTGTTATATATTAGTTTATAAGTATTTTTATGTTATGGTTTGTATTATATTTTCTATGGACCCCAGTGGCTTGAATTAAATGAATAAATAAATAAGTAAATACCTCACTTTTTACATGCTTTTTATTAGCTTCACTTGTATGTTTGCTTGTTTGTTTGTTTGTCCGTCTCTAACTCTTTGGAGTACGAGTGAGCCGCTCATTACTGTAAAATATCCCACCATTTTCAATATGTTCGTTTGTTCATTTTTTTTTAAAGAATATCGAACTAAAAGTTGAAAATAAATATGGTTTAAAAAACTAAAAATACAGGCTTTTAAAAAACATCAAACTAAAAAGTTAAAAATAATTTAAAAAACAGCGTGAGGCGCTTAATATACAAAAATTATGGCACACAGCGCCTCACGCTTTTATTTTAAATTATTTTTACCTTTTTTAGTGTGATATTTTTTAAAAGCATGTTTTTTTTAGTTTTTTTTTTACCTATATTTATTCACAGTCGGTTATCTCGTTACCACCATCTTCATCACATCTTCATCATCTTCCTCCACACTAACACGTAAATCGTTCAACCATCTCCATAGCTGACGAGTTTCAGTCTTTATTGCCCTGCCTATCCACGTCGGGGGCTAGCGTGAGGGTACGCGTCATATATTGTCTGTTAGTACGTCTGTGCATTATACTGGGGCGTGAGATGCATTCACTAGTGATTTATCTGGTAATATCATTTTATGAATTGAAGGGAGATGGATATTGTTTTGTTATTATTGGAAGTAATTTTGATGGAAGGGATTTGGGAATATAATGGCTAAGAAAACTATGGAAAATTATGGTAGGATGTAAGTAGGTTCGAATGTTTGACGCACTATGAATCAACCTCAGTATTCATTTCAATAAAGTATATCGTTTACAATAACCTTTCGGTTGCCATGAGAGTCGGTCAGTCAGGGTCATGAAGGTAAATGCTTTCTTCTTTTAAACCACGTTCATCGAGGGACTGGAACAATTTGCTAGCGGCAGTTTTTCCGTTGGACTACAATTTAAGTGTCTTCAAGGCTAGAGTAAATAGATCTTAATAAACTAGCGCGCTTTACCATCAACGATTGCATCACTTCTTACCATCAGGCGGGATTGCGGTTAAGCACTAGTTTATATAAAAAAGAAACTCCACGAAAACACATCATCATCATAATCATCATCAACCTTTTATTGTCCCACTGCTGGGCACAGGTCTCGTCCCATACAGAGAAGGATTGAGCGTAATCACCACGCTTGATCATGAGGGTCGACGATTTCAGATTTTTAAAGTCCAGGTTTCCTCAAGATGTTTTTCCTTCCCAATTTAATCAGTCATTGGTGTCCAAGATATACTTAGAAAGTACATATAACTTAGAAAAGTTACATCGGTACCTGCCTGACCTGGAATCGAACCCGCACACTTATACTTAAGAGGCTGGTGTTTTAACTACTAGGCCACCACGATTTCATCACGACTAGGAACCACGAAAACTCATTCAAGTCAAAATATGGTTAGAAAGTTATAGTACTTATAATAATTCTATGGATATTTTTTCAATTACGTTTAAAAAAAATATTTGTTACATCACTAATCAAAAAAGCCTGCAAAATTCTGTAATTCTCCTTGATGCCTCGATGTCGCAACCAAAAAAGATGTCAATTATGGTGCTACCTTTGCTATCACCAGAAAGTCAGCGCAAAAATAATTAAGAAAATATTTACTAATTACTATAAAACCTTAAACACACCGAAAAACGTTTAACAAACATTTAAATGTACATCAAAACAGTTCCGTTGTTTATTGTAAATTAAATGCAATTTAACCCTCAAAAAGCATTCGACATTCCACAACAAATTCTGTACCAAATTGGTGGAGGATGTAGCCACGATGTTTATAAAGGGAGGGGGGTTAAAGTAACCCATTTGAATGCATACTTGTCCGTCACTCAAGGCGATATCGGGCCGGAGCGAGCGCTGAGCGTGTTACAAACCGACAAATTTACTTTCAACCCCCTCACCCCTCGATTTATTCAGTGTAACAGAACTCGGGGGAGATAACTGCCGAGTTATCGGAGTCCTTTGTAAACTGGCCGCTTGCTCGTACAAGCTAACTTGTCACATACGCGATTAAGCCCGATTGTGATGTAGGCTCGCAGGATAACTGTTGATTTGATTTTATGTCACACCAAAACGTCTGTCTGTACGTTTATTGCTTATAAAGTCTCGTTAGCTTACGTTCTGTATCGACAAATAAAATTGCGTGTTAAACTGTTATGATCCCGACTGGATTGTGTTGGGAATGACAATTATTTTTTCCTTTTTTAACTGGGTCTCTTTTGTATTGGTTTTACTGTACTGTCTTCGTGTGGAGTGATTCACATTTTATATAAAGATTTTGTTTACTACTTATTTGGTGGAGATTTTGCTGAGTTGAATTGAAAAATAAAATTGTCTGGAACCATTATTGTTTGGCAAACTGTGTTGGCACCTCAAAAAAGATTCAGAGCTACTTTTAACAACAAAAAACACTAAAATAAATCAACACAATGTTTGCAAAGGCAACATTTTAATCTGAGGTGACGCCAAATAAGGAATGAAAGTGAAGACTCGAACTATTTTAAAGAACCATCTTCATTACGTTCTAGTATTCAAGAAAAATACGCCAAGAGAAAGTTTAACTCGATTTCACAAATCACCGAACCGACCCATCTGTTTATTGGCACTGATACCCACGCTATTGTACCTTTTTCCCAAATAGAAATGAACAAAAACAATTCGTACTCCCGATATCATCAACACCGCACGGAACACATTCTATTCGGCAAACTTCGACCAGAACTTCCGCACCCCAAACGCACAATAAATAAAGACGGGGGAGGCACAACAAAAACTCTCGCAGCCATCACCTCGCCACGTCACCCTGCTCAGATTTCATTACCATAAAGAACTGGAAGCCTTAAAACCCCCCGGCTGTGTAAAAGGTGACGAATACCGACCAGCTACACGGGACCCCTCGTTTTCCCCAACTTCGCCCCGACTTCTCAAATAATTCTACGGCGAGAAGGGGGTGGGGTAGGTCTTGCTTGATCAGCCGGTGGAAATCCCTAAGCGGGCCAGTCCCGGCGCCGAAATGTGCCGTAAATCGTCATAAAACTGTCTGAATCCATGATGTGACGCTGCCCGGGGGTAATTAAACTGGAATTTATAGTTTTGCGCGAGTTACCCCTGCTTCCCCCTTTGGTTTGCCAACGTCTCATCTTGACGATCGAAACCCGCTTTTTTGTTGGTGGTCGTGTCATATTTTTAGGAAAATTCTTGTAAATACGTTGGGTAACTCGTTCTGATAAAGATTTTTACAAAAACCGTGTAATACGTATGCACCTTATTATTATTTTTTTGTACGATATGCCAGTGTAGTCAGTAGAGTACAGTGGGTCTGTGGATTATAATTTACGATTACTTTTTCAAGTCTTCAGGTTTTGACAGACCAATCACACAAAATAGTATCCAATTTAAAAGAAATGATTCGTTCATTAGGGAAACCTTTTCTTAGCTAAATACACGACAGAAAAAAATACACGATTTCGCAGAAAACTAGGTTGATCCAAGTTAATTTACGTCAACAAACTAAACTCTCATTTCTCAAGCGCTCACCTCACATCACCCCAAAAGCGTCCCGCTTTAAAACGCAATTCTTTCCAAAGAAATATGTCCGTATGTCCTCGACTAAATCTCAGGAACCCAGATTTAGTGGCATGCAAATCCGAGGGATGCCGCGTGGAACATAATTAGCGTCGGGCTGTTATGCCCACAGCCGACAGGCCCACACCCCAGTGGTGGGAGGTATGGCAGGATAGATTACGAAGACATTACACGACTTACTGATGGCAGATGAGGTAGCTAAGTTAAACTTTATTATGTAGATCTTGCGTAATTTCAGGTATTTTTTATCATTTCGTTTTTTAAAATTTTCTTTTATACATTTCATAGAGGGGTAAAACAGAATGTAGTAGATAACAACTATCAGTGTATTGAAAATGTAAAGTTAAACTTGTGCGTTTAACAGGGGTATTGTTATAGAATATTCGTATAGCCGTGAATGCTAATCATAATTTTAATTTGACATATACCAGAATAATTCACTGCATTCTGGCATATGAGAGTGCTCAGTATATTTATTTTCTATTGTATCCTAGCTAATTATCCTTTGAAGTATATCTTTCCAAAACGATACAAATTATCATAGGAATATTACCTTACCCAAATTATGCAACGAGCTTATATTGCGTGTAATACTTTGTGCCGCAGGAGCACAATGTAACGAAAGACTTGACAGTACCACCCGAAAAGACAAACTCCGCTGCAATCACCGCCCGCCACTAAAACTTAATGACAGTATTCACAATAACCCTTGTTTTAAGCAGAATTGTGCTTTAAACGTAATATTAAAGGTATTAAGTGCATACGCGTAGCATATTCGCAGTTCGGAGCAATTAGATGTATAAATAAATTCGTTTAACAACCGACAGATGGCGCTAACGCGTACGCCATCTTGTGCGATATTCATAGGTGATCTAATTAGGGCACTGTTTTGTATTGTTTATTTTTGTTTTATATTAACATTTAGCTTTGTTGTTGTCTTAATAAATGTGGGTAGTTAAGTGCTTAGTTAGGATGAGTGGGGGGCAGGAGTCTAAGCAAATTCGACGTTAATGACAGTTAATTAAATTAAATCGTAATTATTACGTTAATGTCATATCCAGCTGCAGTTAACTGTAATTTTATAAATCTACTGGCTTCTGACTTCGTAAAATTTTTGTTCTTCTGACCCGATCCCGTCGCATTGCATCGCCTGCCCGCGTGTTTTAAATGATGCATTTTTTGATAAATCTCAACCAATCTGCTATTTCTTGGGGTGAGAGTATGTGTGAAACAACTTTATTATAAGAATTGCAATTACTACTGAGAAAAAAATAGATACAATGAAACGAAGTTTCTTAGTTTTTTTTTTAATTATTTTGCCACCTCTTTCCACATGACTAAAGACAACACGAACAATAAAACGATTATAAAAGTCAATTCGATTATCCTCCACTGAATCTTTATTAAATTTTAATGTGCCCCTCAATAGTCTAACGAAAAATGAACCCAACAGACAATTAACGTTAGTCACAAAAATAATCAAGTAAATAGAAAAAGACAAAAACGATAGCGAATAGGAATTGGCAATAACAATGGCTGCTGTAAGTAAACTCCTACACATTAGGCCCCTAATTTCCAATTAGCAAGCAGGTAGCGTAAAAAGACGCCATTAGTAGACGCTTCTCGATTTTCTGTTGGGTTGCTAGCGTTTGGGAGAGAAATATCGGATGAGTGCATTTGGGAAAGCAAATTCAAATGAATGTATAAACTATAATCTTCATCTATCGCAATGTAGTTATTTTCAATGAGTTTTGTTTTAATAGAATGAAATGATTTCATTGATTATTTTATATCTAAAAAAAAAATGTAAGTATGTATATATTTTCAGTGGTCAGTTACCTGTAAAGCCTGTTATATATTACCTACTTTGTATTTTTAAAAGCTAAATCTAGAAACAATTTATAACTGCGACAACATTATAATCAACCCTTCCACCAAAAAAATACAACAAAGAAACACCGTAAACCCGGGAAAATCATTGACATGGCAGCACAGATTCCCGCCAAAAGGTCGTCGGGCGCCATCTTGCGGGTCACGTGGTCCGTTCGGATACACGCGTGCGAATTATTGTCCAACGTTGCATATGTGATGTTGTTTATTGAATTAATTTTGGTAATTCTGATTTTCGGAGCGGTTTTCCCGTTCCGGGTATGCGATTTTGTTTTGTCTTCATTTTTGGAGTTGTCTATTGTCATCTTAGCTGTTATTTTTTGTGATCGTGGAATACGGTGGGGTTTTTACAGTATAGGTAGATAATAACTTGACATTTAGTAAGAAAAACCGCAAGCGTAATTAAATGCTTTGTCTAACACCGTATATCAACTTTGACAGGTTTTGAGGTTATATTTTGATGCAGCTATCTAAGTTCAAAAACTGTCAATAGCTGAAGAAAATACTTTAATATTAAAGCTTTTTTTTTCTCCTAAATAAAGACTTCAGATTTACCGCACACCCATTACGAACTAACCAGACACCCATACTTTAACGATATTGCAATCACAAAAACTCGCGGGGACATCACATTTACAGTAATTAGAAAAGTTTGATACATTTTGAGAAAGGAGAATTAGTATTTTGTGGCTTTACTCGTTTTGTACAAGCTATAAAAGCCGTTAACTGGAAGTAACAACCGCTTCGAGGTGGGTTCCATCACGATGTTAACTTTTAGGTAGGAATATTAAAAAGTGACACCCTATGTCTCGGAGCGCTTAGGATTAATAATAAGCCTCTCTATTGCAGGGTGCTATGCCTATTTTGCTACGTTGTTTTCAGTTTAGAATTACAGCCGCATAGGAGAAATTCTTAGAGTAAGTATATTATTTTATATTGATACCATTTCAATATCCTTTGATAACATCCAAAGAAGTTGTGCCCTTAGCCAAAGAAGCTATACCCTTTCCGTTACCCGTTTTATAAAGGTAAACTTCGAATTAATTTATCTTAATATTTAGTCGAACTGACCTAAAAATTTTAGTAGAAACAAAAACTGACCAATGCCTTGCCACCTCGCAAAAGACAAAAAATTTACTTATTTTTGATGATAATCAAGTCTTATTCATCATCATCAAACTTTTTACTATCCCACTGCTTGGCACAGGTCTCCTCTCATACAGAGAAGGATTGAGCGTCATCGTGGTGGCCTAGTGGTTTAAACACCAGCCGCTCAAGTATGAGTGAGCGGGTTCAATTCCAGGTCAGGCAAGTACCAATGTAACTTTTTTAAGTTATATGTACTTTCTAAGTATATCTTGGACACTAATGACTAATTACAAGGTGAAGGAAAACATCTTGAAGAAACCTGGACTTTAAGTCTGAAATCGCCAACCCGCATTAAACACGCGTGATAATCAAGTACAACTAATCAATTCACGGAAACAGTAATTCTCCTTTAAAAAACGCATTAATTGAACATGCACAAACAGACTTTCGAAAACTTCGAAGATATGTGATATCTATTGTGCCTGCATGGTAGATTACGGCCCACTCCCTCTGTCTGTGCGCAGGAGTGGGCAAATTATAGGGTGATTATGTTTATGTAATAAAAACTGACGTTAACTAAAATCAGTGCAACTCTCCTTCAGAGCCTAAATAGTGAAAAGTTACGTGGGTAGTTTGAAAAGCAACGCTAGTGACGGCGTCGGACCAAATCCGAATGTATTATTCTTAACGGCTACACGAGTTAATTGCTTAAACCCTCGTCCATCCCTAGTTTTAAACGACAATTTATTTTGGTTATCGTCGAGGTTGCTGTACAGGATGTTGGTTATGATGGGATTGGTTACACGTGGAATTGGGCATTATCTAGATTTTTGTGTTGAAGAGAACGCCTTTATGTTTCCTAGAATAATATCTCATTTTGTAAAAATAGGAGTCAGGTTTTCTGCGAGCATATGGGTTAACTATGCAATGTAAGTATTTTACGGGCAATAAAACAAAAAGTCAACAATTTTTCATTACATCTTAGACATATTGTCACATCTATTAAACGAAATACATAAAATTATTTGAAAATAGCAGCATTGTAAAAGTTAACCAAGCAAATCTAATAAAGGAACAAGTTGCTCTGAATTACTATTTTACATTTCTACCTTTCTTTTCACTGTACATGTGCTACACAAATCACATTTTTATCAATCAAACCCCCAAAACTTAAACAAAGCGCTATCTCCTCCATCACATTTCCCCACATCACCCTGTATACATAAACATGAGGGGCATAAAATTAAATTTATATGACAAACTATTGTTTAAAATTCAAATTGTACGTGTGAAATCTTGCCCGCCCTTAATTCTATTGACCAAAAGTCCCTCTCACGAATTACTGAGGGCAGAAAGGGTACTACTCTCTGTTCGTGTGAGGAAACAATAATATGACAATCGTGGAACAATAATGGCGTATGTCAAAACACCACGTGAGTACGTAGAAAACTATAAGAAGTATAATTATTAGTAGCATTATTTTTTCAGACTTTTTGTACTTTTTTTATAAGTATAATTTGTTTTTATTTTTGTGTTTCATTCATGACCTTCCTGTATGAGTCTTAATACATATTATTTCTTTTTTTTTCTAAATAATCGTTTTCGAATTAGTCAAACGTAACTTATTTTTTAATTTCACTATTAGCGACTAATTGTTAGCATATCATAGACTATTTGTTAGCATAGCGTCAAAACGATGAAGGAAAACATCTTGAGGAAACCAGCTTGTCCTAGAGGAAAGACTTCGAAGACATGTTACATCTACCAACCCGCACTGGGCCCGCGTGGTAGATTACGGCCCACTCTTTCTCACCGAGAGGAGGCCTGTGCACCAGGAGTGGGAACATTATAGACTGATTATGTTATTTAAGCTAACATACACAAACTAACATAATCATAGTGAGTGAGTGAGTCTAGTTCAAAGTCATAGTGTATGAGGGTACATACCATCAGAGCAAAAAAAAAATAAACAAATTAAAATCGACGTTGATTTTGGCTGACCCAGCAAATCAAACAGCTGTATTTCTTATCATCTCGTCGTGAAAACATAGGAGAAGTTTGCCCAGAGTGGGCTGTTATTCCAACTAATTTTAGGAGCTAAGAGTATATTATTTTTAAATAGGTTGACACTATTTTGGTATTTCGGATGAGAAAGTACTACGTCGCTTCCCGAAAGCAGCGCAGCCGAGTTGGATTCGACGATTGACCTCTTTCACGCACCGGAAGACGCAGCGTGGGTAGGCCCCAACAAGGTGGACCGACGACCTAGTGAAGGTCGCGGGATACCGCTGGATGCGGGAGGCGTGGGACCGGTCGTCGTTGAGAACCTTGGGGGAGGCCTATGTCCAGCAGTGGACGTCTTTGTTCTTGATGGCACTATTGACAGCTTACTCTATGAACACTTCATCTAACTTTTCAAGGTGAAGTGGTCATGCGTACAATCATACAAGATACAGGAGATGTTATTCACCAAATATTGTTAAAATAAACAATTCCTTAGTTTTCCCTATTTAACTTACGTCCTTATGGTTCTATACAAAATCCTGATGTAGAAATACTCTTCTACCCTCCTAATGGCTTTAATAAAGGTACGAATTTACGTCCCGCCATATTTATGATTTTGTTTCGATATATTTAATTAAAATTTTAGTGGCAGCCGTTTGAAATAACTGTTTCTTTGTCATTTTTGTTAATGTTATGTTTTAAATACGTTTTCGTATTGGCGTTTTGGTCGTTTTTATTGTCATTTTCTGTTAAAGTCAATTTGATTTTGGTCCATTGTAGATTTTGTTCGGATTCAAATTAGGTGCGGTTACTGTTTCGTTTTTATGACAATTTTATATACATGTTTATTTTATATTAAGGATTATGTAAGGGTGGTTTTGTGTCGTTTCTGCCAACATACATGGGGAGAAGGCGATTGTGTATTAAATTTTTATCCTGACGATTTTGTCAATTAATTTCGATATCTTTTCATTTTACTAAGGTAAAATAATTAATAAAAATTATAATTAAAAGCATAATTAACATTGAATTGATAGTATAGCATACGTTATTTTTAATCTAGTTCTTTTATTGTTTGTCCATCCTTAGACAAAACCTAATTTTCCGAAAATAACCTTTTCTCAACCTCCCCAATTTCACCACCAAAATAATATTTACAAACGAAAATTCAAAACATGTCTTCCCTATCAATAATAGGCCACGTATTGCCAATAAATTGCACCGATGCTCCCGAAACAAGCGGCCATCGTAAAATCGATGCACTAGGTTCTTGAGTTACTGCGGGACGTACACACGAACATAAATATAACAGTAACTCATCGTGGCCGTTCGCTCCACCTGTTACAGTTAATAGATGTGCAGTGGACGGTCATCATGGGCACAACAGTTTCAATGGACTTTATGGCTTATTTGAATGTGCACGAAGATAGTATTCATTATTTGATGACATTGCTTCATCGGAGGGCCAGTGTGTTTTTACAAGGAAAATAGGCACATACATGGTTTTTAGATCTGAGAATGAGAGAGAATGTTATTCCATCGATTCCAAAATAAATCAAAATCGAATGAGATTGAAATCGATTTAGCTTAGGAACTTGAGTAGGAAATCAGAAGAACTGTCAACTTGAAGTAAGTGATCGTCCCCATTGATAATGGTTGCGACTTACAGGTTGTAGATTATAGGTTCGAATCCAAATAGGTGCTCAGCATTGATGCTCAGCGTGCTGCAGCATCATCACTGCTCTCAAAACGGTAAACGAAAACCTCTTGAGGAAACTTTTATTTCCTGTAACCAAGAATTTGAAGACATGTGACATCTACCAACCTGACCTGCAATAGGTGAGGTTTCTCTATCTCACAGAGTCCCTGCACTGGAAATATTAAAGGCTAGTTCATCGAAGGGTCTAGCAGTTTCTGTTCTTCTTCCTCAGCCTATAGATGTCCACTGCTGGACAAAGGCCTCCCCCAAGGCTTTCCACGATGACCGGTCTTGTGCTGCCCGCATCCATCGGCTTCCCGCGACCTTCACCAGGTCATCGGTCCACCTTGTTGGGGTCTCCCTACGCTGCGTCTTCCAGTACGTGGCCGCCACTCCAGAACCTTGCTGCCCCATCGGCCATCGGTTCTACGAGCAATGTGCCCTGCCCACTGCCACTTAAGTTTAGCGACTCGCAGAGCTATGTCGGTGACTTTGGTTCTTCTGCGGATCTCCTCATTTCTGATTCGATCACGCAGAGAAACTCCTAGCATAGCTCTTTCCATTGCCCTTTGTGTGACTCTGAGCCTTCGTATGAGACCCATTGTGAGCGACCACGTTTCAGTTCCGTAAGTCATCACTGGCAACACACACTGGTCAAAGACTTTAGTCTTGAGACACTGTGGTATCTTGGACGACGAGAAGATGTAGCGTAGCTTCCCGAACGCTGCCCAACCGAGCTGGATTCGCCGAGACACCTCTTTCTCGAAGTTGGACCTACCTAGTTGGACTTTCTGTCCCAGGTATATATACTCGTCAACAACTTCGAGTGCAGAGCAACCAACTACAATTGGAGTGGGTGCGACATGAGAGTTCGACATGATCTTCGTCTTATCCATGTTCATTTTTAGACCCACTTGTTGGGTTTCTGTTCAGTTAATTAAAAAACATTGCCTCTTTCTTTTGATGGAAATGGATTTTAATCGAATATAATAATTGATTTTAGATAAATATCCATAAATTAAAAACAAGTCTAGAGTAAAAAAGCACAAACTTATAAAATCAAATTTCAGCTCAAAATTTGTAAATAAAGTGAAATAAAAAATTAAGTGAAAAATTTAAAAACAAAATTAAATAACACATAAACTACATTTAATAATAATCGCAGACGCTGGCATGCAGCAGCAGCCACCTACGCAAAAGAGAGGAGTCCCGCCCCTCAGACATTACCCGTTCGTTTTGAAAACGTGAAAAATCATACGTAATTATGAAATCTGTCTACTATAAATTCTTTTTCTTTACTAATTATAAACTAGTGCTTGACCGCAATCCCGCTTGATAGTAAGCAGAGATGCGATCGTTGGTGGCAAAGCGCGCTAGTTTATTAAGAGCCTATTCACTCAAAAAAACAGTAAAATAGGAAGGAAGGCGGCAGTTGAGCGAGGTGATGCAATGTTAAACCCAACAACACGGCCAACGATGTTGCGCCAGAGGAGATCGATCTGGAGACCCTCCACTGCCAAACTACCGACACGGCGACATTTGTCGCATCGTACCTGGCACGTATTGCAACACAACTGTCTGGTGGGTGGTAACTTCTGCCTGCAGCCAATGTTATGGCCTACCACCGAGAATAAAAATAATAGTCAAAAATCAAAATCACAATCAAATCAAAAGTCATTTATTCAAATTAGGCTGAGAATCAGCACTTTTTGAACGTCAATATTACATAGGACAGTCTCCCAAAACGCCCACCCATCGACACTTCCTAGTGCTTTCCCTGGGAAGAAGAAGTGGCGGAACAAACTCCCCAGCAGCACAGCTGTCTGTTAATTTAAAAAAAAAACACAATACATAATTTTATACAATACTATGTATAGTGATGAAAACAAGAAAATACAACAACAATGAAATAATTTATCTTATGCCAGCTAGCCACGCCAAAATACCAGAAAAGCAAAAATAAACTAAAAAACTTAAAAAACATGCTTTTAAAGAATATTAAACTAAAAAGTTAAAAATAATTTAAAAAAATACGTGAGGCGCTTTGTGCCATACTTTTTGTAGGTACATTAAGCGCCTCACGCTTTTTTAAAAATTATTATATAATTATCTTTTTTTTAAATTATTATATAATTATAACTTTTTAGTTTGATATTCTTTAAAAGCACGTTTTTTAAACTACCTATATTTATTTTTAGCTCTTTAGTTCGATATTCTTTAAAAAAAAAAACGATCGAACGACCGTATTGAAAACGGTGGGACATTTTACAGTAATGAGCCGCTCACTCGTAGTCCAAAGAGTTAGAGAAGGACAAACAAACAAACAAGGAAGCAAGCAAGCAAACATGCAAGTGAAGCCATCTTAACTGTATATAACCGATGCATTGCTGAAGGCGTTTTTCCTCGTAAATGGCGACGCGGTTTCATACGAATAATACCAAAGTGTGGTGATAAACCACCGGATGATCCGAAGTCATATCGGCCTATCACGCTTCTACCATCTTTGGGGAAACTTCTTGAGCGCCTCATCGTTCCACGGTTACTACCGAACGGTCCAAAATTTCATAGTAATCAATATGGCTTCACCATCGGTAAATCAACAGTCGACGCGGCGCTTTCTGTCAGAAGAACCGTTAACCAGTCGGAACACAAGTACGTGATTGGTATCTTTTTGGATATTTCTGGGGCTTTTGATAACGCTTGGTGGCCTATGCTGTTGTTAAAATTAAAAAACCGCGGTTGCTATAGAAACATATATAATCTCGTTTACTCGTACTTTATAAACGGTTCCGCGGTACTTAAGCTCGGTCATTTTTCTAGTACTAAAGCACTGACCATGGGATGTCCTCAGGGTTCAGTTGTCGGTCCTTATTTATGGAATTTGGGTTTTGATGATTTTCTCGCGATCCCGCTTCCTTGCGGCTGTTCACTTACTGGTTACGCGGACGATGGCCTACTGCTCATTCAATCAAGTACCCGAGCCGGACTTGAGAACTTGGCCCATACCTGCCTAAATCTAATATCTCAGTGGGGTGATCGTAACCGCCTAGCGTTTGCGCCGCATAAAACCTATCAACTTCTACTAAAAGGTAATCTTAAATCATTGCCTACTATTAAATTTAATAACGTTCCCGTTAAAAACAGCAATCCGTATGCTACCTTGGTATGGTCTTAGAAAGGAATTTTTCATTTATCGAACATATAAAAATAGTTGGCGAAAAAGCTAAAAGGAACTTTTATGCCCTAACTAGAATATCCAAAGCAACTTGGGGTCTATTATTCCTAACTTTAAAAACTATATATGGAGCTACCTACTTAGGATGTATGTGCTACGGTGCACCTGTTTGGGCCGATAGGGCCAGCATAGGGGCGGCGCGACGTAAACTGCTTCAAATCCAACGTTTGGCATTGATATTTTTATGCAAGGCGTATAGAACAGTCAGTACTGAAGCCTTACCCGTTCTGGCAGGTGTACTTCCAGTCGATCTTGAAGTACAGCGACGTGCTTCAATGTACTACTCCGCGAGGGGGGAGGCCATGGACACTAACTTTGTTACACGACGCGACCTCAATAGAATTTCTAGATTATTTAAACCTCAGACTGACGTCTGGGAGGACCTCTTATCCGAATGGCAAAGTAGGTGGGATAATTCCATCAAGGGCCGGCACCTCCATCTGTTCTTTCCATCCGTTGGCGATCGGCTGGCTAAGACATGGCTGGAGGTTGACCACTGCGTTGCCCAATTTCTCACAGGTCATGGCAACTTTAAAAGTAAACTGTATTCTTTTAAACTTGTTCCTTCGCCTTTGTGTCAGTGTTCTACATCGAACTGTGAATTTGAACAGTCCGCACATCACATCTTGTGGGAGTGTATTCTTTGGCAGAATGAACGCAATATTATGTTGGATAGTGTACAAGTTACATCCGGAGTTGTTTATTATACGGACCTTGTTGAAACTAGAACTAATTTCCGTGCGTTCAGGCGCTTTTGCCATACCTATTATTGGAATCAATTGTAACAGCAGATACCTACTTAGGACCCATTAACTTGATCAAATGTTATTCCGTGGTGCTTGGCAATCTGGGCTTCTCCCAGTTGCAATAATGTCCCTTTGTGCCGATTGGCCTAGTTCTATTCTGTCTCCTGCTTATTATGGAGGGAAGTGGAAAAAATATCTTTTTTCTTACTCCTCCGCTATTCTTTTCTGATTAATTTCGTTGCGGGACCCAAGACAGTTGAAACATTTCTCCGGGACTCGTCGAGCTTCATTGCTCGGCGTTTTTCTGGCGGTCTCCACTGTTGATTCTGGCTTTCAGGAGTTGCAGTGGGTTGGGAACAGTGTGGCGGGTTTTGTATGCAAGTGAAGCTAATAAGAAGCATGTAAAAATGAAATATCAATAAAATGGAAATGTAAATAAGTAAACACTTATTACCTGAATAAAAACCCCAGGTATAAAGGGCATGACAGCTCACATATTTATGCATTGTTAAAAAAAAGCTAATTGTATGAACTCATATAATGTGTCAGTAAGCAAATTCTGGAGAAGGAATACAAACATTGTCTTGAGTTAATCAGAGCGACCAGCTATTCTTATCATTTAAGTTGTCATTTACAGAATAATATGCCTTTGAACAAAAGCTTGGATTTGATCTGTGCTTAAAATGCACTGTAAGGCAAGTCTCAAGTAATGTCCAAGTTGGACATCACGCCCTAAATCTATTACAATTCTTGCTAACACTTTGTCAATAAAATGGCCTAAATACAGGAACAGAGCGAGACTATATCTTCAGTAGTAGAACTTCAGAATTAAGGTGCACACTGCCTACATAAGAAATTCGTTTTCTATTCCAATACTATCCGGCAAAGGTCCGTTTGTTTACCGTCTGTCCGGCGGATGTGTCGTTACGGTAGATATTGTGTTACCCTAGTTTACTAAATGAATACTCTCTGATTATCTATTGCGTAGGTATTCGTTTGGGGGTATAAGAGACCTTGTGTAGGCGGTCAGTGTCGTATTTATGATTTTTTCTTTAATATGTAAGGAGCTTTTCTAAGTTGTATGTACTTTCTAAGTAGATATATCTTGGACACCAATGACTGATTATAAGGTGAAGGAAACATCTTGAGGAAACCTGGACTTTAAGTCTGAAATCGCCAACCCGCATTAAGCAAGCGTGACCTGCGCCCAGCAGTGGGACGATAAAAATAAAAGGTTGATGATGATGCTGTAAGGAGCTAAGTTACAAAGTATTCAAAGTCAAAGATAAAGTATGTTATTTGTTAAACATAGGTAATATGGTACATGGTATAAAATGTTTTTGTATCACTCTGGTTTGCCTTGTAATGCGTACGAATTAATTAAGAACATAATTAGAGATTATAATTATAACAATCGAAAATTTTCTTATTTTATTCTTATCATCTAAAAACTGACTGATGGAATATTAAGCCTACCTATCCTAGCCTATACCCATACCTATCAAGTATTTCTTTATGATAGATATGATTTAAAATGTTATATATATACAACGTGTAACGTAAAGGGTATATACATACAAAGGGCATGGCATCTTTACATGATATCAAATGATACTGGAAGGGTTTTTTAATCCTATCTCTTTGTGTTAGGAAGTTATGAGAAAAAACACCGCCTGTGATAGGCTACTACTGTACTAGACTCACAGCATTATTGAAGACATTTATCGTGATTTTGGCGAGTAACATGACATGTAACGAGTAGTTATTGACGTATGTTGTGTCGTGCCACGTTTGTTATGATTTGTATTAAAAACACACGAAACCGAAAATTGGTATCAGCTTTTTGGGTATTTTATTTTGAGTTGAAACCCTTCTCATATCGTTTGATATCATGGAAAGATGCCATGCCCTTGGTATGTATATACCCTTTATGTTACACCTTGTATATATACAATATGTAAAGAAAACCCTGTCCGATCCGTGAAGGTATTGTTAGGTATCGTTAACTGATTCTAATAATGCCTACAAAGCCGGGCTAAACTTAAAAAAAAATCCCCCAAAAAAAATAAATATTATTTCGAAAAAGCGAGGTAACTTAATGCATGTACGGTAGGCAACCCGATAGCCCCGCCCCCCTTCACCCGCGCATACATGCGCGGGTGAAAGGGGGCGGGGCATGCGGCACGTGGTCGCATCGCTATTCGCTCCGTCACAAATGGTGTTGTCAGTTTTTTAAAAATGACTAAATTTCGGGGAAATTGGAATTAATACCCGGGAAAAAAAGATTATTTCAAAATTCATTATTATTGTTACTGTGATGATTATGTAAAATTTTATATTATATTTGGTCAAGTGTTAACTTAACCTTTATTATCCTTATGGGTCGGACAGGGTTTTCTTTACATATTGTATATTGTTTATGTTAGTTACACTTTTTAAAGCTTTTGGTAATTTGTTAAAATGAGTGCTGTGTCTTTTTGACTATAATTTGCTTTGGTGATGTCAAGTATTAAGTGTTTCAAGTTTAGACTCATTCACTATAACAAATATTGATGTGGTTTAATATTGACGGCACGGATGGCACAGTGGCAGAACGATAGACTTCTGCGTTACGTGTCGCGGATTCGATTCCTGCATGAAACAAATATTTGTATGCCTTACAAGTTGTTGTTCCAGATCGGGCTGTTTGTGTATGTGAGTCTAAATGTTTGTAACCAAACCCACGATACAGGAGAAATTTATAGTTAAACTATAAAATAAAAAAAACAACAAAATAAGTATCAAAAAAATTGTCCGCGTCGCTGTCAATAGGATGTGTGCTCAAAAGGTTTTCAGCATTACCACCTTCGATACCAGATCCTCATACGCTACGGGCCCTCGGAGAATGAACTCTGAGCTGGTGCTCAGCTTCAAGTAGTAATCTTCAACAGTTCATGTAAGGAAAAGTAAAGTTAATACACTGACTTGGTAGCTCTTCTATTGCTATACAATATGTAAAGAAAACCCTGTCCGATCCGTGAAGTTATTGTTAGGTATCGATAACTGATTCTACTAATGCCCACAAAGTCGGGCTAAATTTAAAAAAAATCCCCCAAAAAAAATTAATATTACTTAGCAAAAAGAGGTAACTTAAAACATGTGCGGTAGGTCATACAGGCGCGGGCGAAGAGGGGCAGAGCACGCGGCACGCTGCCGCATCGCTATTCGCTCAGAATTATACCGTCAAAAATAATGTTGTCATTTTTTAAAAACTACCAAATTATGGGGAAGTTGGAATTAATTCGCGGGAAAAAAAGATTATTTCAAAATTCACTAGTAGGTATTATTATTATAATGATTATATAAATTTTCATATTTTATTTGGTCATGTGTTTACCAAACCTTTATTATCCTAACGGGTCGGACAGGGTTTTCTTAACATATTGTATATGACAATATTTGCCATAAAAATGGTAGGAAAGAGTAATTCAAAATGCTCCATATAATCTCCTAATCCCAACAATCACAATCATAATTAAACCCTTCCATCAAAAAAACAAATCGAAACAAATTAACGGATCCCTTAAAATGATCGCGCATTGAAAAGCGAATATTCAGACAATAAACAATCACACGTTGTCCCTTTACAACAGCAGATCAAACACATTTTCAATTTTCATCAAAAAAGTAAAACGTTATGACATTCCTAATAAAAACCGCTCGCAATATTCGTTGTACTCACAGCAATATCGTAATGAACACCCTGTATACACGGCGGCCATTTAATCTCGCACCTGTATCAGCCTGTATACTTGTGGCGCAAGTTAAAGGTGACAAGCGATTGCGTGATATTTTTGTCGAGACTATTCTTCGAAGCATAGCAGCTTCAGAATATAGGTGTCAATGGTGCCCAAAACGATTATCCAGAAACTTAAGTTCAGTGCATTTTTTAATTTTCGATTTCATTAAGAAAAGTATATAAGATAAATGCTTAGTCCTGTCAAATTAAGATACTCCATAGACGTGGTTGCTCACAATGGCTCACATACGAAGGCTCAGAGTCACACAAAGGGTGATGGAAAGAGCTATGCTCGAAGTTTCTCTGCGCGATCGAATCAGAAATGAGGAGGTCAGCAGTAGAACCAAAGTCAACGACGATAGCTCTTCTAGTCGCTAAAATTAAGTAGGCGGGGCACATTGCTCGTAGAACCCAAGGCCGATGGGGCAGTAAGGTTCTGGAGTAGCGTAGGGAGGCCCCCAACAACTTGGACCGATGACCTGGTGAAGGTCGCGGGAAGCCAATGGATGCGGGCAGCATAAGATCGCTTATCATGGGAAGCCTTGGACGGTCCAGCAATGGATCTCTATAGGTTGAGAAGAAGAAGAAGAACGACAAAAAAGACGTGGCTAGTAAAAATACATCAATTTACGCCAGATGTTGATTCACGTTATAAAATATTTCGCTATTTCTCGGTGGTAGGTAACAACATCAGCCGCCGGCATAAGTTACCACCCACCAGACAAAGTCTTGCCGCCAAGCGATTCGTCGTGTTCCGGCATGATGTCTGGTGAAGCCGTACGGAGAACGGGTCTGAGCAGTTGTGTTGCGATGTGTGCCGGGTACGATGTGCCTAATGTTGTTGTGTCGGGAGTTTGGTCGTGAAGGCTCTCCAGATCATCCTCTGGCGCAGCATCGTTGGTCGTGTTGTTGGGTTAAACATTGCATCACCTCGCTCAACTGCCGTCTTCCTTCCTATTCACTCAGTTTTTTTGAGTGAATAGGCTTAATAAGCTAGTGTGCTTTACCATCAACGATTGCATCACTGCTTACCATCAGGCGGGATTGCAGTCAAGCACTAGTTTATAACTATTAAAAAAAAAAAAAAAAAATAATGCAGCAGACTATAAGACTCCATCCTGGTTCCACAAAAAATAATTAAGTACTCCATCGATTTAAGTATAAGTTAATTCTAAGTCACGTGGTTTTCTTGTTTACCTGTATTTAAGTACATAAACTGGTGGAGTAAAGATATCAATATTGCATGTCTTCTCTCCCTTCTTCTTCGCATTCAACAAAACAATATACTTCTATGTATACTACATACATAAGATTTGTTAATCAAAGACATAAATCCCGTACGCTGCAACCCATCACTTGTGCCGGGTCCCGCTGACGGGTCGGTCGCTAAACGGTCGGCAGTTTGGTTGTCCTAAGCAAATAACCCGTGCCATCTGCGTAAGGGTGTTTCACATTAAAACATTGTTTAGCAATCCGACATGCGTCATTAGTGCGATACGCTGGCCCAGCTAATAACTGACACGGTGTTTTTTTTACCTGATTACATTACATGTATTCTGTGAAATAGAGAAAAGCCACTTGGATATCACAACCTAGCTATTTTAGTTTTGTTTCTGGGATACGTTTGTGATAGTCTCTAACATGACAATGCATCTCCAATACCTCTGAGATTGCAGTGCAGCTGGGATGGCTATGGACGACAATTGTCAGATTATAACTAGGTGGTAATTTGCATCTATTAATCTTCTTGTGAGACATAGTAATCAAATTTGCAAAAAGGCTCCAAATTAGGATACTGTTGAGCCGAATTAGAAGTGGCAAAAGAGATTTTTGAACTAAAGTAGGACGTTGAGAAATGGTGATCTTATTTACCCCATTGGAATTTATCCACTTATTTCAAGCAAATAGCCATAAACTGCGTTGGTAGAACAAAGCCGAACGATTCTGTAAGAATCTCACCGTGGACACTTGGGTGAAATGATCTGGGAGTGTCACTAGTGACAATCCCTAGCATTACTTGACATGACAGCTACTCCAGGCTCCTTACAGAATCTCTTCTGTAACTCCTTTGCAGGTCTAACATTGTCTAACAATAAGTCCGAATTTTTAGCAACGAAAGGCGATCCCGATCTATTTTATAACTGTTCGAATCAGAAAAGTTTGACCTCGTGAAAACTGAATCGATTTATTTAATACACTTCAAAACTCCAATACGAACGCATCAATTTTACATTTCTACCTGCTATATTCAAAAGTTGGCGTTATCTGTGCAATGTAACTTTCCCGCCAATCGCAATTGAACGTCAATGTCTGCGGTGAAGAAATTAAAAGTTTGTCAGTTGGCCTCGAGCGGTCGACGGCGCCGGTCGTTCTGTCAATAGTTTGATTACTAGAATGTCGGGATCCTAGATGGCTTTTATATTAATCTATGGTTATTTCAATTTAGTATTTCTGTTTAAAATTCTTCAAGCAAAAGTTTGATTGGTAGCCCACATTTTATTAATTGAGTTGTCAATCAAAGTCAAAATCACGACCACAAAATAGTGTTCTGCTTAAATATTAATAAAAATCTGTCATGAAATTAATTAACAACATAAAATATGAATAAAATTATATTGATGTCCATTAAATTGATATTAATGTTGTAATATTTATAATATACAATCCTATGGTACGTCAAAAGCTTCAAATTTTGTATTGGTATCTCACTTTCATGCCAAGGCGATGACTCGCACAACTTATAATTTGATGAGGTCCCGGAGATCTTTTCGCAAGTTTTCACGGAGCATGAATATTATGTGCTCCCCTTTTTGGCGCCCACTGCGGGACCAGCTTTCTATTTTTTTTGTTAATGTCGAAAGAAAATTTTTACGTTTATATTTCGTTTTGTAATGGAATGGTAATAAATTTGAAGCAACTACTTAGGTAATACTGATTGATAGCTGTTGTGTTCAACGTAAAGAAGACGGTAATCGATTTTTTTAAACAAAAAATTTGTTCTAATTTTTTTATTGTACAAAATGAGAAACAATAGTTTAGGTACAACTCTCAAAAATACTATCACCTTTTAATTTGACATGGCAACAATATCCTGTGTAAAGAAACAGCAGAATAATACGATTCCCGTAATTTTTCTCCTTCGCTCACATAAGTTTGATGGTATGTTGCTCCTCGGAGAAATCACGACGCAACGATATGAAAGCCTAATTGAACATATCTGAAGACGCGGGATTAATTGAACCACGATGAGGTTTAAAATTATACTTGGATATAGAGGGTAGATGTGCATTTATTTTGCGATTTTTGGAGGTGGAATTGTGAATTTTGTTAGATAACAGATTAAATGAAACTTATCAAAATGGGTAGAAAAGACATAATATAAGAAATAAGTAAGTCAATCAAAAGGTGGAAATAGACTTAACGTAACTTTCTAATACAAAAAGGTGGGCGCCATTTTGTATCCTTAATTTCGCAGCTAACACGAATATTAGTTGAATATTTTGTTTATTCTACCCGCAAAATACTAAGTTTTGTATATTTTAGTTGGTTGAGAAAAGTTGGTTCACGGGGCTGTTGGGCCATAAAGCCTGAATCCAAAGCTGTTTATTTTCGATAGAAAAATAAATAGTATTCATTATAAATAAGAATGATTCGGGAAATGTAAATAAGTGTTAAAAATTTTGTTAAAGTAGTGTTTTAAAAATATTTATTAATCAAACTGAATACTTCAACAAACCACTTCTCCTTTTTTATCCTTATACATTGCATAGCGTACTGTCATTACTCCTGACTTCTCTAGAATTACACTAGGTAGTATAATTTTATTTTATTTATTTTTTAAACCCCCCACACTAGCAATTACTCCTGTATCGTGAGTATACAGGAGTAATTGCTAGTGTGGGGGGTGTGGTATTTAAAGGTTAAGTCGTGAGTGCATTTAATAAAATAAAATAAATAAAAAAGCCTATATTTCTCGCAAACAGTTAAGTGTTACATAGTTTGTTAGTAGTTTGATATTTAAAGTTTTGTTAGTATGTATTTATTATTTACAGTTTTTATCTAATAAATATATAAGAATCTCTTATTTATTCGTCTGCAAGAACCCTTTTGCAGGTAAAGGCCTCCTCCAAATTGTGCCAAACTTCTCTGGAGTGTGCAGTTTGTATCCATTTTGGTCCCGCTACAAGTTTACTCTCGTCATCCCATATTTTTTTTTGTTCACATACACAAACAGCCCGACCCGGAACAACTACTTGTAGGTCACACAAATATTTGTTCCTTGCAGGGATAGAACCCGTGACACGCAGCGCAGCAGTCGATCGCTCAGCCACTACACCAACCGCGTTGTCTAATTAAAATTAGTAAGTGTTTAATATAAGTATATTAAGCATTTACTAATACTACATACATTATTTGCGATTGTAAGAGCAAAAGTGTTAAACATCTCGAGTCCCAATAAATGTACTCACCAAGTTACGGGATGCATTTGTTTTGGTTTCCAGGGTGCGAAATGATTTGTGTTTATTACAAATATTATTTTTTAAGTACTTTTATTAGTTATTAGTACTAATAACAAAAAATAAAAATGTAACAAATCCATCCATACTAATATTATAATTGCGAAAGAAACTCTGTCTGTCTGTCTGTCCGTCCGTCTGTATGTTACGCTTTCCCGCTTAAACCTCTCAACCGATTTTGATGAAATTCGGCACAGACAATCTTTAGACCCTGATAAAGGACATAGGCTACCTTTTATTGGAAAATCTAAAAAGCGCGATTTAACATTTTTTTTAGTAGTCTATAAATAAGATTAACACAATGGATAATTTTTTAACCTGATATTCTCACGGAATCGAGGGTTATAAATAATTCTACGTAAATCGGAGACACTCAGTCCAATTCCCGCTTTAAGCTGCGCAATCTCTTTTTTCGTGGCTTCACAAATAAAAGGGCTTGCGAGTCTCCATCAGACGGTAGGCGAGCCCAAGAGAAATCAGCGGAGTCCATATGTGCCGCTGTTAATTAGGGCTGGCTTCGTAAATATTGCTTGTATTGCCGCGAATAATTAAAATATTGGGGAAAACGTCTTGCTTGCTTCCTCGTGATTATTTGATTCCTATGAAATTGTGGTTTGATTCACTTTTCTGTTATAACCAATACCTATTTTTTGTTTGACGGGAATTTTTTTCAAAAGGCACTTAAGCTCTGGGAAGGGAAGCCGAGGAGTGTGCCCACGTGTAGCGGGCAGTTGATGAGTTTCCCTGTCCTCAACTTGGACGTAGAATCCGTAGAAATCAGACTTTCAGTCATAAAACCAGTTTATCTGAATGGATTTTACAAGTAGTTTCTTGGTATTAGGGTGCTTATATCAAGCAATGTTCATGCTCACCCTTTTGGGAATAGTTTGCAATTAAAACAGCCCGTCTATCCTGTAGAAATGTCATCGTGAAAACTGAGGTCAGATGAGCTGTTATTCCACTAGGTATGCTAAAGTTTACCTACCTCTGTTGTTGGCACAAGTTTCATTTGTAAAATTTTCACTGCTGTTATGATAGTCGCCTGTCCAGCACATATACACTCTTTCGAATATACTCCATTGGTTTTAGTAGGTAACTAAAGATAAATAAAAAAAAAGATATTGTGACTGGACTAACCGTCTAAAATTAATTGCAGTCTCTTCGTGACCATTTTTTGGGTGGGAATAATCCACTTATTGTCCAAGCACAGCAAGATCAACAGCCAAGAACAGCAATCAAGAATTAATCTATACTAATATATAAAGCTCAAGAGTTTGTTTGTTTGAACGCGCTAATCTCAGGAACTGCGGGTCCGATTTTAAAAATTCTTTTTGCGTCGGATAGCCCCTTAATCCAAGAAGGCTTTAGGCTATATGACATCACGCTGCGACCAATAGGAGCGGAGCATATCAAAACCTACGCCGGTGAAACCTGCGTGCCGCAGCTAGTAGTAAAATAAGTTGTTATTTTAGTGGCCTCGCTAACATTTTAAAGAATACATAAAGTAAGTCAACACACCGAAGTCTCACTTTTTTCCACCAACCCCACAACAGAGTGGGTCAAAACGTGCAGAGTGCAACCGCATAAGTACTAAATTTTCATAAGTACTAGATTTCTGTATTAAATTTTCAACCTTATCTCTAAAGCATTAAGGCTCACGGTTGATTGGAAATTGTTGGCAGTTTCGGGTAGCTTGACGTGCTGTCGTCTGGACATTAACTGGTCCTGCATGTCGGACACCTACATTAAATATGTCAAACGTTACATTTCGAACATTGCTATACTGAAGAATACAAGGTTGACGTATCGCTCGAAACAAAAAAGCGATATGACTTAGTAACTCAGTCAGGGTTAATAAGTCACGTGATTGTTATGTTTACCTCAACTACCCAAATCGATAAAGTATAGAGATTTTGGCAGCAACGAAAAAGCAAAATACAAATAAAACATGATTTACATCTGGTAGGTATCACACATCCGTGAAACGTTAAACTGGTCATTAAAAACTTACCGAGAGAAAAATCTACCGAATGTAGTATTCGAAACTTGAAATCTTTAAAAAAGGAACGTCCTATCAAAGCTAGAAACGGTTAGCAATAAAGGCGCGCTCTGATTGGTCGGCGAGGTGGTAGACGGAGGGTGCATTTGCACAAAGGTACAGAAATATGTGACCGGTGCTAAACATTAACGATTATAGTCGCCAAGTCACGTCTAATTGCAAAAGAGGACGTGATTATGCAAAAGTGTGTGTAAAAATTTAGTTTGTAAAAGAAAAATTGGCACTTGTCTTAGGAAGCTTAAAAACCGGCGGATTCAAATCGGACCTGCGCACTAAGGGTTCCTTACCGTGGACCTGTGTTTCTGTTATTACTTTGTTAAATATTGTTACCCTAGCCACGAGCCCCTCTGTACATTGCATGACATAACCTAAAAACTAAAATTAAAGTAAAAAATACATCTTCTGCATAGAAAACTGCACACTCTAACATAACACCGTCCATGCTAATTGTAAGCGCGCGTTATCGCGAGACAAACGTGCTGGCTCCACAACGCATAATCGTTACCACTTTTTCGTTTCGGGAAATTAGCGCCTTTTTGCATTGTCTCGTCCCCGATAGAGTCTGTTGTGTATTGCCATTTGCCATTGCTCTGTTCTTTGTTCGTTTTACTATTGGAACTGAATATTGAGACTGAGTATAATTGACTTGACTTTTTGCGATGGTGTTGTTTTGAAGAGGATACTGTTATTATAGTAATTTTAAGAATGGAAGGTGCAATAGCGGCCACGTGATATCGACCGCAATTAATGAGTTGTGGGTCATAGATTTGTTTTGGAGTTTACTCCATAAGAATCGATTTTCATATACAATATGTAAAGAAAACCCTGTCCGACCCATAAGGATAATAAAGGTTAGGTAAACACTTGACCAAATATAATATAAAATTTTACATAATCATCACAGTAACAATCATAATGAATTTTGAAATAATCTTTTTTTCCCGGGTATTAATTCCAATTTCCCCGAAATTTGGTCATTTTTAAAAAACTGACAACACCATTTGTGACGGAGCGAATAGCGATGCGACCACGTGCCGCATGCCCCGCCCCCCTTCACCCGCGCATACATGCGCGGGTGAAGGGGGGCGGGGCTATCGGGTTGTCTACCGCACATGCATTAAGTTACCTCGCTTTTTCGAAATAATATTTATTTTTTTTGCGGGATTTTTTTTTAAGTTTAGCCCAGCTTTGTAGGCATTATTAGAATCAGTTAACGATACCTAACAATACCTTCACGGATCGGACAGGGTTTTCTTTACATATTGTATAAGGCGCCCGGTATGAGAAAAATCCGAGGGGTAAAACCTACTAACGAGTAACGAATATTAAGCGTTACTATTTTAGTGCGCACCTTTGGTGCGCAACTTTCTAGTCTAAAAAAGTGGCCTAATTATCTTTTTACAACTATATTTTGTTAGTTGTTAAAATAATGTTATATTTAAAAAAATAATTATAATAATTTAAAAAAATGTTTATAAACAAAATTTTTATTATCAACTTTCTTAAAATTGGTTAAAATTTTCATAAATATGCATTTATAATTTTTTTAATTTTTTATGATTTATTTTATAAATAATTTTTAAAATAATAAAAATACTTTTTTTTTATTTTTTTTTTTATATTTTTTATTTTTTTCTCGTACGTAAGGAGTAAACTCCAGTCGTGCGTCGGAGCTGACACACACACTTTTTTTTTTTTTTTTAATTATAATCCAGAGCTTGACCGCGATCCCGGCTGATGGTCAGAAGTGATACGATCGTTGATGGTAAAGCGCACTAGTTTATTAAGTATTGAAATATTACATTTGATTTAGTAATGTGATAGAAACTACGCCTACTACATAATGAGCCGCAATGCTGGCTGTATTCAGAACCCTGTGACATTCATAATTTGTATGACAACGTTCCATGACGGGTTTGTTTTGAATGTGTAAAAGTCAGTTGATCAAAAACAGTCTTGAAGAACGCTGAATAAATTCCTAGTGCATTTTTGTCCTCGTTTAAGATAGTTATGTAGCGGAAAGACCGCCGCTGGCAAACTGTTTCAGGGCTTCGATGTACGCTACATAAAATACGAGGTTCGAACCCAGATAGGAGCTTTCTTTCTGTAAATGTCGCAGCCAAGCTGGCTTAACCGCCTTCGAACGAAACTGTGGCCTATCAACTGACGTTTAGTTTGGAACTGAAATTGGTTACAGTTCCACGATAGTCACGAGGTGACGGAGCGAAGAGAGAGTACACTACTTCGAAGGAACGTTTCAAGGTAAGTTGTTGCTTTTTTGTGCATGAAGGCCTGGAATTTATCAGTGCCCGCATGAGGAAGGAGATTTTACTTGCGTATGGAAAATCATCACATGAACGCTCTCGCTCTGGGCGTGTCACACTTTTACTGACTAAAACCCACCCGTGTTTCTTCACTTGCTCGTACGCCAGGGCCACGGTATGTTGTTCAACCAATCCGCGGCAACACAAATGCTTCTGGAGTGGCGGCCACGTACCGGAAGACGCAGCGTAGGGAGGCCTCCGACAACGTGGACCGATGACCTAGTGAAGGTCGCGGGAAGCTGATGGATGCGGACAGCACAAAACTGGTCAGTGTGGAAAGCCTCGGGGGAGACCTCGGTCCAGTAGTGGACCTCTATAGGCTAAAGAAGAGGAAGAACAACTATAGGTACCTACGTATACCGCTTGTTATTATTTTAGAATTAAAAATGTAAGAACTTCTGTCATCGTCATCATCTCGGCGTTAATCCCAGTCGCATGTATCAGCAAGCTTTTCAGCTTGAGTCTGGGGTCTGCTTTACAAGTCTAACTGCTGATTTTGGCTAAACTTCGATATTTTCCGTGAAGCGACTGCTGCCTGAACTCCACAATCTAAAGACGATATCGAAGCATTGCAGACCAATTGTTGGACTTTTGAGGGCTCCAACAACCCGTAGCGACTGTCACTAGATATTCGTATGGCAACCGGGAACGGCTTAACATGCTTTCCGAGGCACGACCACGAATGTAAGAACTTCTGTAACCATAGTTATCTGAAATTAATCTTTATCTTTAGTAACGGCACGTCTTATGAAAAAGACAACATATTAGGAATTCCCAAGTCAAATGGCCCTACGTCAGCCGACTTCCCTCGCCAATCATTCTTTCACCCCGCCATCTTTCCGCAGAGAAATGGCGTATACAGTAGGAGAGGCGATCAGTCTGTGTAATTAACATTCCGGCTCACCTCGACCTCGGCTCGGCGTCAAGACGCGCGAATTAAACCAATATCACTTGCCACTTATTGACGGGGGGCTCGTGGTGGAGTACAGGAGTACAGACGGTTATTTTATTTGCCTCGGATGTTTTGAAGTTGTTGAAGCTGTTTGCGGTAAAGAAAAAGCAATATTAAATTTTTGGTGAGCTTGCTTTCGTCTTGGTGACGACCAAGACGCCATCGGACGACCAGTCGTACAGCTAGTTTCCACCTTTACGTTGTTGACACCACAACAATTCGAACGAAGCATTTCGCCTTTTCATTACCGCGTACATCGAGAAACTGGAACAATTTGCCCGCGGCGGTGTTTCCGTCTTAATATAATTTATGTTCGTCGTCTGAGAATTTTTGTTGTTATTTATTTATGCTTCAAACAGTGGTAGGTATAATAATGAAAATTGAGGAATCAGTATTGTAGATATATTAGAATACAAAATGATCGACGTATTTTCTTTTTTTCAAGCAGGGAATTTGCCAAGAAGAATTTGAAAGTCGGCTTAAAACCGCTTTTTCTCTTTTTAAAACTCTGGCTGTTCATTTATTTTTTAAAGTATCTTGCATATCCTATGATAGATCTAAAATTATAAATATAAGAATAAATACAAATTCTTCGTCTGCTCCATTACTGCACTGCGAGGCTATGCTTGGCGCGTTCGCGAGACGAGCGTTCGACAAGCTCCGTTACCGAATCGACACAGGCATCCTACACATTACAGTGGCTTCGACTGTTTAATGTGAGAGCATAGAATATAAGACGGGAGAAAATCTTATATTATTTATACTTATATGCCCGTGACATCACACCGGGCCCTATCAGCTTACTAGCGCTGCGACAAACTTTTAAATGTCGAATCATTAAGCTAAGATAGGAGGCTTTTGGCCTAGTAAAGGACTTTTTAACACCCTTGCTCGTAAAGCTGATGTAATTCCACCGGTTTTACATATGTGTGTTATCAAAGCAAATAGTTAAGTTATAGTCCATACAAATTCCATAACAGCATTATTTGTCATTTCAAATAATTATGGAACTGATCGCCGCCGCGTGGCTCTAGCCAGTGAGCAGCGCGCTGTTCCATATTTGAAATGGCAAATAATAATATAATGGCGGGAAAGCAACAGTGTGCATTCACAGATTGAGTTTATTTAAAATAACTGATGTCCTATTTGAAATAAACAAATTTGTATTTGTTTGTATTTAAATGAGTATTTGTAAAAAAAAAACAGTTTATTCGGTAATTTAAAAACTTGACTGCATGCTCTAGCATCTTTGCCAAAATTTTCACGCAGCTACGGCAGAAAATAAACCTCGCGCCATTTTTCTCAAATTTTCTTTTCTTTGTACTTGTATTCTGAATATCTTTTTTTCTGTTTCCTCGCAAGTGTGTTAAAAAATGTCGTACGATATACGTGCGTATTGGTTATAACATGCGAGGCGGAATTTCAGCCCGAGCCGAAGGCAAGGGTGTAATTGAGCCGAGCGAGCCGAGAGAATTAATTAGCTACGGGTACCACCAATGTTGTATAGTTAATCTATTGAGTAATAATGAAAAACTTGTACCCCTTAATTAAGTAACTCACAATCAATCACAATCTGCTTACCACAGGCAGGATTGCGGTCAAGCGCTAGTTTATTTATAATATTGTATATATAAAAAAAAAACTGAATCTCTTTTAAGTAGATATAATACGGGGACACTGCTTGCTCACTAAGTAACCCCACGGAAGACGGTGGCATAGTGGTCACGTGCTGCCCTGCATAGGAAGTTTAGGAGTCGCCCCTGGGATGTGCCCTAACAGGCGTTGCGCAGGGCGGGTTCCGGAATTGGTCTTTTAAGAGGAACCGGGACCACCTCTAGGCGCAGATGGTGATCATCGGGGTGGTTTTAGTGAGGTAAAAATCCCACACTACCCGACCTCATTCCTCGGGGGACGGGTGCCTTTTGAAGGTTTGCCCCCGAAAACAAAAAAAAAGGATAGGCTAATCCATTGCTATGGGTTAGACACATCAGTTATCTACTCCATCGCGTTATTTACGTTGTTGGGAATGGTTTGCTTAACAATGTAAATAACGGAATAATAAAAAGCGCTTGTAGTTTATAGTGAGTCACACAAATACCCCATGGTTTGTGCTTTTCCAATTAATAGCATGTCTACTGAAACACATTACACAAATACTGTTGAAATCTGTATTTCATAAATTTTTGTTTAATATCAAATGCCGCACCCTTTCTCCGTGAACAGCCTGTAACCCTGTCTATATTAATGTGGCCAATTTGTAGGAGGGCGCGATCACCTCATTTGTCGGGAACGGCAGGCTACGCAAAACAAGTAGCTTCACTGTGTTGCCAGATCTAAGACGACCGTTACCCAAGAAAACTTGTAATTTTGTTTGTGGAAAAGTCTTAAAATATTTTGCGTTGTTTTTTTCATTGTCATGCTTTTCTCTTGTGGAAGAATTCATTTGGAAATGTGTTACTCCTATGTTTTTTTTTTGCTTTACAACAATATTGCTGTGAACATGTTATCAGAGATGCATTTTATATTTTCAAGTTATTTTTAGTTCTTTTTTTAGTTCCTTTTTAAGTTATTTTGTAGGGTTTTTATATACGTTAGCTAACATATGGCAAAAAACTTAAAAAGGTTTTTTTGTGTTTCTTAATTAAATACTTACATTCAATGTCCACCGCCCACAGGATGGACGCAAAGCTACACACGAACTTATTTCTTGGGTTCTGTTGGTGTAATTGCTGTATGGCGTTCCAGTGGGATTAATGAACTAAATAGAAATGTTGTCTCCTCAACGGATAGTTAATACCGGCTTTATTTGCTTTCTGGCGGTCAATTAGATTTCTTTAGTCATAATCCACTAACCGGTCTTGTGCTGCCCACATCCATCGGCTTTCCGCGACCTATAACAGGTCATCGGTCCACCTTGTTGGGGGCCTCCCTACACTGCGTCTTCTAGTACGCGGCCGACACTCCAGAACCTTACTGCCCCATCGGCCACCGGTTCTACGAGTAATGTGCCCTGCCCACTGCCACTTAAGTTTAGCGACTCGCAGAGCTATGTCGGTGACTTTGGTTCTTCTGCGGATCTCCTCATTTCTGATTTCGAAGAAGCCGATGAATACGGGCAGCTCAAGACCGGTCGGCGTGGAAAGCCTTGGGGGAGGCCTTTGTCCAGCAGAGGAAATCTATACGCTGAAGAAGAAGAAGAAGAGAATCCACTAAAAGTAAACTCGTCAATAATGACTGCGACGTTAATAATGAATTATTACGATGCTAAAATAAAGAGCACAAATGTGACGTAGCATGACAACTGCAGTGACTGTAGTCGGTTCACGTAATCATGTGGTTTTTTGTGTTTACCTTTAGTTAATTACCGAACCCGATGGGCATAGCTAGAAATAAAATATTAATACAGTTAAAATCTAGAAATGTACACAAACAGCGACAGTTGATCTAAAACAAAAAAAAAACCCTCTAAAACAAAAGTTTCTCCCAAAGCTTACAACCCAGCATTATTTGGTACACGAACACTTGTTAATCGGTAACTAATTACTGTTTAATTAAAGATCGAAACGCTAACGCAGTCCGTTTGTAGTCTTACCCTCGTTTTAACACGAGCGTACTCTACACTTTATAGATGGCTACATTATTAGCAAACGGAATTTTAACAATGAATATTTAGCTTCTTAAGAACACTGAAAAACGTTATTATTGAGAAGAGAAAGGTATGTTTTTCTTGTTGAATGTTCTTCATTAATTCGATTATCAATGATAATGTTTGCAGATTCAGCAACTTCTGTTAGCGAAGACAGGCAACCCCACCGCAAGCTCGCTATAAAAGACGCGGCCTACCCGCTCGTGGCTCACTTTGTACAACGGACGCTAAACTGGTAACATCGCGTAAACTCTGTAAGACCTATGTTTTCTATATTAATTAAGAGCTGCTGGCTATTGTTTGACGTGTGCTCAGTGATTATTATTGTGTTCCTATCTTACTTAATAAGACCTGGTTGTAATTGTAATTCATATGGATAATATACGAACATTGGAACGTCCTGATTTATTTCTTTAATAAATACCACTTCTGATCGCTAACACTTCCTCATAGCGTTTTAATCTTCTTTTAAAATATATTCATCATCATTATAGCCGAAAGGCATCCACTGCTGGATATAGGCCTTCCCCAAGGATCTCCACGACGACCGGTCGTTCGCCTCCCGCGTCCAGAGGTTTTTCCGCGACCTACACTAGGTCATCGGACCACCTTGTCGAGGAGTTACCCGCGCTGCATCTACCGGTACATGGTCCCCACTCGAGAACTCGTCGGTCCCATCAGCCATCGGTCCTATGGGCAATGTGCCCGGGCCACTGCTACTTAAGTGTTGCAATTCTTCGGGCTATTTTTTTTTTTTCGGTCGGTTACTCTCGTTTTTCTGCGGATCTTCTCATTTTTGATTTGAACACGTAGTGAAACCCCAAGCGTAGCCCTCTCCATTGCCCCTTGAGCTTTCTTATAAGGCCAATTGTGAGCGACCAAAACAAAAAAAAAAAAAAAAAAAAATTATAAAAAAAAATATTCATCAAAAGTACGACTTGAAAAAATAAAGTCTTAATATACAATCGACTTTGATTTCAGTATAACATCTTTCCATGATAACACAGGATCATCATCATTTACCGAGCCTTTTCCCGTGTCGGCTTTCAGTCTGACCGGAGTAAGCTGAATACTACTATTTTACATGGAGCGATTGCCTATCTGACCTCCACGATCCAGTTACTGGGTAATATCCTCCTTGATAGGACTAGTGGTCAGATTTTCGGGTTTCTGACGACTCGTAACGACTGTCAAAGATCTACTTATAGGGTAGTTGACTAAAAAAAACTAATAAGTCCGTCAGGCAGATTTCCAAAAAAAAAACAGCCACGTATTTTTCTTTTTTCATATAAACAAAAAATTAACACAATGTCCAGCAGTGTGTTGAAAACTCGAGTGACGTCACTCCTTGCTACACTTTTTAGCAACGCGTGACGTCAGCAGCCCCCACTCCTGATCTTTGATGCCTTTTATATTTGTTCATTTTTATTTATTTGATAAAACAAAATATACGTATCCAATATTTTTCTATAATCTGAATGACGGACTAAATAAAATATTTTTTTTTTACCCAGGAAACATCCCTGTTATAGACAATCCAGACTGAGGGCTTAGAGGTCTCGCTATGTGAACATACCTCCCATCCATAGAATAAACGCGGCATGCGTATCTTAACCTCGATCGACCTATATAGCTGTTATTATTTTCCCATTAGCCCCTCATGATAACACAGGATACCTGACACAACACAAACCCAAAATCCAAAAGATCCCGAACTCTCAAATTTAATCAAAACCAGAGTCACCATCAGTGTTATCTTAATCTGAACAAATTTTAGCGACACACAGCGCGATCCGATAGTGATACAACTTCGTTAAAGCAACAGAACTCATTTATCCACCTCAGTACAACGTGTTCCCGATATAATCTAAATAACTTCGACAATCTCATATTAAAAGGCCCAAAATGTCGATAAATGAAGGAGGTAGAGAATTTGGAAAGGGTTCGTTGTTGGGACCGAATGATTTTCTTGCTCTGACCAAAATATTCAGCAAAAATGCTACATTATTACTGTCATGTAGGTACGGTAAGCCGCTATTCGGTAACATAATTGTCAAAAAATGACATAACTATGACTTTGATGACAGTCATCGACAAATAACTTATATTCGAGCAAGAAAATTGAAGTTTGACTATTTTTGATAATTATTCTCGCACTAGTCTTGAGTTTTACTTGCGTAAGACTCGACCCCTTGGGAATAGGGGTGTTCTTCCTGTGGAGTAATGACATACCTAACACACTATCAGTAACAATGGGTTTCATTTTGACAGTTCAACAATATTCATTGTGTTATTTAGGTTGTTGAGCATATTTTCTAACACACGGAGTAATGGATTAGCATTATGCTTCGTAATGACGCCTGATAGTAATAGTATGTTACGTAGTTAGGGTATTGGTTATAAACAATCTGTTTGCCAAATTTCATCCAAATTGGTTTAAAAGTTTTTGCGTTAAATGTAACAAATATATAAATATCCAACAAACTCATGTTTGAAACTATTATTCTACTTAAAATTATTTACGATAATAGTGGTAAGTGGAATCAAAACTACACTGTCACTAAGAACTCCTTTGGATAAGTATAACTTACTATGTAAAAAACTAAATAAACCTTCATACGTAAAAACTAAAGCTTTTCTATCTTTTCTTTATACCTTCGATACCTTGAATATAAAAAAAAAAAAAAAACTTAAAAAGAAAATGTGACCCACATTCCTGCCGCTTCCAGTTTTCTCCATATCTTCGAACTCTTTATTTTAGAAGGTATCGAATAGTCCCAGTTAATCCAATGCGATATGAGCGACCAACAAAGAGATCTCCGATATAATCCGCGACTGACAAGAGTAGACTTGAGAATGACTAGAGAGTAAGTAGACTAAAATCAGATCAAATCTAAAAATTAATTTCACATAGCAACATGGGCACGAAACGTTAGATGCCAAGCTTTGGCTAGGTGCAAGGTTCTAATTGGTCGTTTCCTATGGAGAGGAGCGGGCAAGAAACTTTAAATCACAACAGGAATGGAAGGACAGCATAGGTCTGTCGGAAAGTACTAGGTACTTGATAGAATAAGAAATGGTCTACAGATTTAAAGCCTATAAGGTCTACAAAGTCCTACGTTTACAAAATATCAGTGGGCTATAACATCGGCTGCCGGCAGAAGTTACCACCCACCAGACAAAGTCTTGCCACCAAGTGATTCGTAGTGTTCCGGCATGAAATCTGGTGAAGCCGTACGGAGGATAGGGCCGGAGCAGTAGTGGTACGATGCGCCAAATGTTGTTATGTCGGGAGTTTGGTCGTGGAGGGTCTCCAGTTTTCCAGTTGTAAAATTCCCTCTGGCGCAGCATAGTTGGTCGTATTGTTGAGTTTGACATTGCATCACCTCGCTCAACAGCTGTCTTCCTTCCTATTCACTCAGTTTTTTTGAGTGAATAGGCTCTTAATAAACTAGGTAGTGTCCTTCATCATCAATGATTGCACTATTGCTTACCATCAGGCGTGAAATTTATTTAAAAAAGAAGAAAAAATATCTGAAATTTGAATCGACGGTATATAATGTCAAATGATACAAAATTTATCTCAAAAAAGTATGTAAAAAATAAACATCTTAATTTGAGAGTAGTTAACAGAAGTTTATGTAGTTATGCTGTTAATAAGGTGCCAAGGAAGCCACATGTATTGTGCAGAAGGTATCATTGCCATTTTATCTTATCTTCAAGGTAGTCGTTAATGCAATGCAAATACTATGTTCAACAATGTGAAGGAAAGAAGTCGTTGTAAATATAAGTTTAATTCTGTGATAGATTCACCTGCTTTTAAGAAGAGATGATTTTGTGAATGACCCTTGCGTGGTGTGACATTGTCCGTTAACCTGTTAAATCACATAAAAGGCAAGTATAGATATTGAAAATATCTAATAATTTGTAGTTGGTATTTTTTTTAAGACGTTGGACAGCCTCCGTGGCGTAGCGGTAGCGGACGCGGCCGCTGCGCAAGGTGGCGCGGGTTCGATCCCCGCACAGTGCAAGTATTTGTATGCATGAATATGAATATTTGTACTGGCCTGGTCGTGCCTCGGAAAGCACGTTAAGCCGTTGGTCCCGGTTGCCCTACGAACATCTAGTGGCAGTCGTTACGGGTTGTTGGAGCCCTCAAAAGTCCTACAATTGGTCTAACTGCAATGCTTCGATGTCGCCTTCGGGTTGTGGAGGTCAGACGGCAGTCGCTTCATGGAAAATGTCGAAGTTAAGCCATATCAGCAGTTGCACTTGTAAAAGCGAACCCCAGGCTCCAAAGCTGAAAAGGCTTCGGATGCGACTGGGATTAACGCTGGGATGATGAAGATAATGATGATTTTTTTTAAGACGTTGCTCTACACTAGTAATTCATCTTGTATCGTGGGGGCGATTAAAACATAATAAATACACATACACAAACAGCCAGACCTGGAACAACTACTTGTAGGTCATACAAATATTTGTTCCGTGCGGGAATCGAACCCACGACACGCAGCGCAGCAGCCAATTACTTAACCACTGCGCCAACCGTGCCGTCAAATGTCTTCAATACCTATATTTTACAGTCTTGTTTTAATACATATCTAAAGTCTGCCTTCTCTAAAGCTCTGTCAATCGAAGATCTTTATCATTCAGAGCCGTTAACGTCGAGTTTTGGAACAAATTCCATTCGAATAGAAACTTGTCGGGACAATGAGAAACACCTTGCTAATATCCAAGAGGGGACGATCCCCCCCCAGCTTCTTGATCGAGTTCGAGCGATTAACCCTTTAGTTGCTCTCGTATCGAATTAAAAACGGTGAGTTTGCGATTTAGAAAGAAGGTGTCTTTGTTATGGAGATGGTTAGATTAAATACAATCTTTGTGCCAAGTTAAAAATTCATTCATGAATTAATCTCAGTAATCATTATTATAAGTATAGAACGTTTTAAATTATTGTATATTTGACGACCTCCGTGGTACAGCGGTCAACACGCCTGCCTGCGACGTGGAGGCTCCAGGTTCGATCCCCGGCCAGGTCATGATGGAAAACGATCTTTTCCTGATTAGCCTGGGTCTTGGATGTTTATCTATATATGTATCTATTATAAATATAGTATTGCTGAGTTAGTATCCCATAACACAAGTCTCAAACTTTCTTTGGGGCTAGCTCAATCTGTGTGATTTGTCCGTATATATCTATCTATCTATTTAAATCTGAGTGGCGGCTGTGTTAAACTGAGTGTGTTGTTTTGGATGCTGTTACTGTAGTAGTTTAGAGATAGTAGTGTAATTTTTATATATTAAAAAAACTTACAGCTAGCATATTTGCAGGTAGAATATAGGGTAAGAAGGCCAATTAAAAGTTTCCATAGACAACATTTAAGTTAGCACAAGAAACAGTAACACCACAGGACAGGAAAGTGAAATCGAGAAGTTATCACAGAGATTTTTTAATTTAGGAACACTGGTGGAGAATAAGTCGAGATCATCAACCCTCTGACACAACAACTTGTATGCTTTGCTAGCTTATAAAAAAAAAAAAAATATTAAAGAAGCTTACTTACATAAAAACCGACGAAGCGTTTCGCTTCCTCTTTTATACCGCTTACATCGAGGGACTGGAACAATTTGCCAGCGACGGTGTTTCCGTCACATTACAATTTGAGTGTCTTCAAGGCTAGAGTGAATAGGCTTAATAAACTAGCGCGCTTTACCATCAATGATCGCATCACTGCTTACCATCAGGCGGGATTGCGGTCAAGCGCTAGTTTATAACTTATATATTGTTACGAATGGACCTTATGTCGATGCCATAAGGTTCAATATCGCGTGACAAGCAATGTGTCACTTTTAAGTCCTATTTCCCCAGATCTAGACATTTTCTAGGAACAATATAAAAACGCATTACTAGACTTAGGATGGCCTATCGAATGGTACAGGTCTCAATAATTTTCACAACAAAGTGCCGACATCGAAATTTCTAGAAACCCGTTTCCGGGAATTACCGTAGGTACTTACATGGCCGGTGACCTCGAAGTTATGCAGTATTATTATTACGTCTAGAGGATTCCGGAATGTTCGATCAGCTGGCCTATATATAGCGCCGCGACGCCGGCGCACAGTCAGTCTGAATTCGACTAGCGATACGAGAACAAGCGACAGTTAAGAAGCGACCTTAAAGAAGACCTACTGCGACAATTATAACGAGAACTTCGAGTACTACGTGAAGTAACATCTGTAGTGTTATTGCGTGTTTACAACACGGACTTCGTGGACATAAGGGAAGACTTCGGTGCAACGTCAGCGACATTCTACTTGTCATTGCCTACAATCGACTGTACCTTCGTTGCCAATAAACTTCATAACCCTTAACCGGCCTTTTAGTACCCCTAGCCCGTAACAATATAAAAAAAAGAGCTGACTTTATATTTTGAGTTAAATATACAAGTATAGGAACGAGGCAAAACTTATTATGGACTTATTCTGCGGAACCAGAAACTTTGAGTTCCCAAGACCCGATAACATTAAGTTGTAACGTTACACACATAGGGCATCGCAATCCGCTTACAATGACATCCCAACACCAGTGTCACAGCGGAACTCGGTCTACTAGTCAAATATGAAACAATGCAGCCGTTTGCGTAGGAATAGAACTTTCTACCTAACACGAGAGTTATAGTTCAACTTGTAGCTTTCATATTGTTTACCTTGTCGTACGAACGTTAACCAATGCTAAGTGATTAAGAATACTCGTTGAGGATACGAGTGCAGTGGAGTCGCTGTTGTTTTTCTCGTACTATTGAATGATTCATGGTGGCCTAGTGGTTAAAACATCAGCCTCAAAAGTATGAGTGTGCGGGTTCGATTCCAGGTCAGACAGGTACCAATGTAACTTTTCTAAGTTATATGTACTTTTTAAGCATATCTTGGACACCAATGACTGATTCAAAGGTGAAGGAAAACATCTTGAGAAAACCTGGACTTTAAATCTGAAATCGTCAACCCGCATTGAGAAAGCGTGGTGATTACGCTCAATTGTTCTCTGTATGAGAGGAGATCTATGCCCAGCAGTGCGAACATAAAAGGTTGATGATGATGATGATTGAATGAGAAATCTGTGCAGTATTTGGTAAGGATATTGAATCTTAGGGCCAATTCTTGTATTTCAAAAGGATTGAAAATGTAGTCATAATCCCAACTTGATAACAATTAAAGTAAAAAAATTGTCAAAAATTAAGGGAAATTAGAAGGTTTTTTGGCAGGTTGAGACTTAAATTGGACTATCATTACGTTCTTAAAATAAGAGAATTGGGTCTCTAATATAAATATAGATTATGTTTTATATAATATTAGAGAGGCAATTCCCGTCGTCTCTACTGATGTTTTACATATACTATGTACATAATGTATATGAACATGTATATGTAAAACATCATTATGTGCAGAGTTAATTTCTGTAAAGCTGATTGTTACATAGTTCTGGAATTATTATTAAAACAATTTCAATGTCATCATCATCATCATTATCAACCTTTTTATCGTCCCACTACGGGCACAGGTCTCCTCTCATACCGAAAAGGATTGAGCGTAATCACCACGCTTGCTCAATGCGGGTTGGCGATTGGTTAGCGTTATTTCAATGTCATACTCAATAGCAATTAAAACTGATTGTCATACTTGATGGTACGACGATTTGCTTTTTACGTAAAAAGTAAAATTTTACTATATTACTTTTTAAGTAGACTCCCAACGAAATATCGCGCTTCGCGCTTTCTATGGGCCTTTCCCAGCTGGTAGAGCAAGCGACTAGGGTGCCTGATGTAGTTGGGCATACTGCCAACTGTTTGGACCTTCTGCTGACCACTGATCCGGACAGATGTGTTGTAACGGTTTCCTCACCGTTGGGAACTTCAGACCACTGTCTGGTGAAGTCTGTAACGTCCTTCTCCCCACCAGATCACGACTCTCGTGGTGAACGGCGAATGTGGCGATACAGGTCAGCGGATTGGGATGAGATGCGCCACTTCTTTGCGTCTTATCCTTGGCAGCAGGTCTGCTTCTCTTCTGACAATCCTTCGAGCTGTGCGGACGCTATAACCGATGTGGTGCGTCAAGCTATGGAGTATTTTATCCCATTCAATGACGTGCCCGTCGGTGGCTCGGCTCGCCCATGGTTCAATGCCGATTGTGTCCAAGCTGAACAGCGAAAGCACACGGCATTTCTCGCCTGGGTTGACGCTCGTGACCGCGGAGCTCCGGATCTAAGCTCAAAGAAGAGAGCCTTTAACCGTGCTGCCAAGTCCTACAAGAAGGCGCTCAAGAAGGCTCGCTTCGACCGCATTACCCATATTGGCAACAAGTTATCTGCGCAGCCATCCGGTAGCAGATCTTTTTGGTCCCTTGCCAAATCGGTTGAGGCGAACTTCTGTCGGCCCTCACTGCCTCCGCTGGTTAGGCCTGATGGAACACTGGCTCATACGGCGAGAGAGAAAGCAGGTCTCTTTGCTTCTCTCTTTGCCCATAATTCGCGTCTTGATACTGGCAGTGCTACTCCACCTAATTTACCTCATTGCGGAGCTTCAATGCCTGAGGTTCGCATTAGAAACAAGGAGGTTCTGAGAGTACTGTGTCGTCTGGACGTGAATAAGGCTAGTGGTCCGGATGGTATACCAGCGATTGTTCTTAAAGCATGTGCGCCCGAGTTGTCTCCTGTATTGACGCGCTTGTATCGCCTCTCATTTAGGACTGGTATAGTGCCCAAGTCCTGGAAGCTTGCTAACGTGCAGCCTGTGCCCAAGAAGGGTAGTCGTGCCGATCCTGCCAACTATCGGCCGATTTCGATCACCTCCATACTTTGCAAAATTATGGAGCGTGTATTGAACTCGCGCCTCTTGGCATACCTGGAAGGTAACGATCTCCTCAGTGACCGACAGTACGGGTTTCGCCGCAATCGGTCAACTGGGGACCTACTAGTGTATGCCACTCACTTGTGGGGCGAGGCCCTCGAGAAGAATGGGGAAGCGATTGCTGTCTCCCTTGATGTCTCGAAGGCCTTCGACCGGGTTGGCACGCTGGCCTTTTGAGTAAGCTTCCAGCGTACGGCATTTCCCCTAGCCTGACTGGCTGGGTAAAAGACTTCCTGACTGAACGGTCCCTCCGAGTTGTTGTCGACGGATGCTCTTCTGAGCCCATGTCAACTAATGCCGGTGTTCCTCAGGGGTCTGTTCTCTCTGCAACTCTGTTTCTGCTGCATATTAACGATCTGCTGATGCCCGGTATCTATGGGTATGCAGATGACAGCACAGTTGTAGAGAGATACCTGCCGGATGCTCGGGCTAGTAGGGAATCAATCCGGTCCGAAAGAGAGGCCATGGTTGAGCGAACGAGTGTTGCACTGCAGGCAGTCTCCGAATGGGGCAATGCCAATCTTGTAGCATTCAATGCCGCCAAAACACAGGCGTGTCTTTTCACCGCCAAAAGGAGCCCGTTCACTTTGGCCCCTACTTTTCGGAATGTGTCCTTGGAGTGTTCCGACCGCCTTCAGCTTTTGGGAGTTGAGATTTCCTCGAACCTTAACTTTGGGCGGTTCATTGAGTCCAAGGCCAAGGTGGCTGCCAGGAAACTTGGCGTTATCGCAAAGGTCCGGCAGTACTTCACACCTGGGCAGCTTCTAATGTTATACAAAGCACAGGTCCGTTCGTGTGTGGAGTACTGCAGCCACATTTGGGCTGGTGCTGCCAAGTGTCACCTGGCCACTTTGGATTCAGTGGAGAGACGTGCAAAGAGGCTGATTGGTGACCCTGATCTAACTCGAGTTGGTCTCCAAAGCCTAGAGCACAGGCGTAGAGTAGCCAGCCTTTCGGTGTTCTATAGGATGCATTTCGGGGAGTGTGCGAGGGAATTGCATGATTTAATTCCCCCATCTCCGTTCCACCAGCGGACGACCCGTCGTACGGCTGGTTTCCACCCTTACGTTGTTAACACCATTACGATCCGGACGAAGCGCTTCGCCTCCTCCTTTATACCGCGTACATCAAGGGACTGGAACAATTTGCCCGCGGCGGTGTTTCCGTCGGACTACAATTTGAGTGTCTTCAAGGCTAGAGTGAATAGGCTCTTAATAAACTAGTGCGCTTTACCATCAACGATTGCGTCACTGCTTACCATCAGGCAGGATTGCGGTCAAGCGCTGGTTTATAATTTGTAAAAAAAAAAAAAAAAATGGTAAAACTTAGTCAAAATTAATTTAATCAAACTAGGCTGAGAATTAGTACTTTATACTTGATGGTACGAAGATTTGCTTTTTACGTAAAAAGTAAAATTTTACTATATTACTTTTTAAGTAGACTCCCAACGAAATATCATTGAAATTGGTAAAACTTAGTCAAAATTAAGTTAATCAAACTAGGCTGAGAATTAGTACTTTTGACTTTCAAAAAGTGCGTAATTCCCACTTTTTGAAAGTCAAAACGTTCTGACAAAAGTGCTGCTTGCGTAGGGCAATTACAGACATTTACATAAGACAGTCCCTCAAAACACGCCCTTCCCCATTTCCTGGTGCTTCATTGTTATTGTGATAGCAATGCTTTTTCAAATATTTCCCTTCCAAAATCAAGAAGTAAATGACATAAGTTAACCTTTGTTTCATCAGCAACTCCACTCCACCTCTATCCCCACTTACACCGAACTACACAAGATACAGTTCTCCACTCAAATTCCAAGTGTTCTCTAACTTAAACTGAAATAACTTATGAGAATCGGCCGATCGCCTTTGTCGTAAGCTAGAAGGCAATTATCATTAATTATTATTAAATGTGACATTTTGATGATAAACGGTGGGCCGATAACTTGGGCAAATAACTCAAGTTAGGGTGGATGGGTCGAAAGTACCCGCGGTGTTCACTGTTTGATTTGCTATTAGATTTTGAGGGTTGAGTTTCGTTTGTTTGATTTCCAGTGGTGAGGTAACGAGTTTTGGTTTGTAAATGGACAATTTTGTAAGTTTTTGCGTTTCAGTCTCGGAAAAGGTAGTGTCGTAAATAGTATTAAGAATACTAAGATATAATGTTTGATAAAATTTCATTTGTTTTGCAAATTGACGTCAACTCAAGTTGATATATGTATTACTAGCTTTCCGCCCGCGGCTTCGCCCGCGTGGAGTTCGGTTATATCGCGCTTTTTAGATTTCCCTCGGGAACATCATTTTTTCTGGGATAAAAGGTAGCCTATGTTCTTTCTCAGGGTCTAAAGATTGTCTGTACCAAATTTCATCAAAATCGGTTGAGAGGTTTGAGCGGGAAAGCGTAACAGACAGACAGACAGACAGACAGACAGACAGACAGAGTTACTTTCGCATTTATAATATTAGTATGGAAGTATGGATTAGTATACTCAAGTTAAACGAATGTCACCTTTATTTTAATGGCAATTAAGTTGATTTCAGTGTGAATGTTTGAAGTTGTAGCGTAAACTGAATTGCAGTTTGTTTTCCAGAAACTCATATTTGTTTAAATTTTTGGCGAATGTTTCGCAATATTATTTTAAACTAGTTTTCCGCCCGCGGCTTCGCCCGCGTGGAGTTCGGTTATATCGCGCTTTTTAAATTTCCCTCGGAAACATCAAATTTTCCGGGATAAAAGCTAGCCTATGTTCTTTCTCAGGGTCTAAAGATTGTCTGTGCCAAATTTCATCAAAATCGGTTGAGAGGTTTAAGCGGGAAAGCGTAACAGACAGACAGACAGACAGAGTTACTTTCGCATTTATAATATTAGTATGGATTGCGCTGGATTTTATTGACGTAAATTCATTTATTCTGTTTTAGGACATCGGAACTACTTTTACAGATCACATTTTTTCAAAAAACACGCTATGTCGATCTACACACATCAAAAGTGTCTAGGGATCAACATATATTTTTGCAATAACTTTTCTCCTGATTGATATTAATTAAAATTTTCTTTAAGGATTCATCAAATAAAGTGTTTTCGTTTGTCACAGTAACGATAAACCAAGTCACCTTTGCATTAATAAAGAAATTTGCCATTTTCCTAATAAAGGGATATTTGACATTTGAACCACTAACACAAAAGTTCGAAAAAAAGACTGAAATAACAGTTTTCTCTAAAATTTTATTGGGTAACTTAAACAATTAATAATCCGTGTTTCTACCGCGAACACTAACAACACAAGAACATCGGTTTGGCATACTCAAAATGAGTTCATCCAAATCACGCTGTGGAATGGCCGCCCATGTTCGTTGCAACAACAAAAAAAGGTCTTCTTGCGACTGGATACCCTCCATATTCGGCAGAGCTCTTCTCTGTAGCATATCCCATGCATGCTCAATCGGGTTCAAGTCTGGCGACTGAGCAGGCCAGGGCAGGACATTGATGTTAGCTGCGGCGAGAGTCTGTCTTACAACTCTTGCGGTGTGCGGTCGTGCATTATCATGCATTAACTGAAATAAGGGACCGATTTGCACTTGTAGAGGAACGATGACGTCTGATACAATCGTTTCAGCATAAATTTGAGCGTTGAGGTTGCCTCTGATCCAAATCAACTCAGTTCTTCCGCCGATCCAAATACCCGCCCATACCATGATGGTTCCACCACTATAAGGATGGACTTCCTGGCAGGATTTTAATCGCTGTTGGCGTCCAGGGGTTCTCCAGTGTCGTATACGTCTTGTATCCGGTCTCATACCAAAACGAGACTCATCAGAAAAGCACACGAAACGCCATTGTTCTTCTGCCCAATTTCTGTGTTCAAGAGCCCATTGATATCGAATCCTACGATTGTGCATTGCTATAGGTGGTACCCGTAGCGGTCTTCGGGAATGAAGGTTCACTTCATGCAAGCGGTTTCTGACTGTTTGGTCGCTAATTAAGTTCCCTGAAGAGTGATGAAGCCTCACGGCTAACATCATGGCGGTTATTGTTGGAGCTCTTCGAGTTAAGATTTGAATGTATCGGTCTTGTCTCCGTGTGGTGCAGCGATACCGTCCTCCATGGCGCTCAGCCACGGTACCAGTGCTTCGGTAACGTGTCCAAAGTCGACTGATAACACTCTGACTTGTATTCAGAGCTAAAGCCACAGTACGTTGCCGGGAACCAGCTTCTATCATTCCCACGGCTCTGAGCATTTCTTCCCTGCTTAAATGACGTCGCCGCTCCATAATAACGTTGGTTTTAATCAGTAGTAGGGAAACAGTAGCACTAATAATGTCTTCAATGCGTTGTATGTTTTATAGGGAAAATATTGACAGCTGATTTTCATCTTTTACTCGAATTTGATTCACAGTTCCTGATTCAAATTATGAAATGCACCAAAAAGGATCCATATAAATTTATAAAATCATAAATTTATTACAAAGCCACATCTCAATCTCAAGAAATCCGCATAAAAATGCTTGATCCCTAGACACTTTTGATGTGTGTAACACTTCCTATATACTTACCCCTGAGTGAAATTGCTAAATAAACTCAATTTAGCAACGTTATAATTCTTTAATAATGATGCTGAATTGAAGAGTACAACTGTGTCGTAAAATTAACGCTGAAATCTATAATATATAAAGCTGAAGAGTTTCTTTGTTTGAGCGCTCTAATCTCGGGAACTACTGGTCCCATTTTAAAAATTCTTGCTTTGGATAGCCCAATAATCCAGGAAGGTTTTAGGCTATATAACATCACGCTGCGACTAATAGAAGCGGAGCATAAGTTACTCCACGCGAACGAAGTCGCTGGCGGCCGCTAGTGACTGATATTAGGATTAGTCGGGTAACTCAGACACGCGTTTTTTGTTTATAGTTTTGTGGGGTATTGCATAGCATAGCACGTGTATATGAAGATACGTGCAAGATACATATGTGTGTAGACTAAGTGTAAAATATAATTATTGAACAGTTGGCACTGGACAGTCTCACTTGTTTCCCTACTCCCTATTATACACTCACACACGAAGCTGGCAGAACATATCACCTTACAAACAAAAAAATTTGTTATCTAAACAAATGGAATATAGTTATTTCTCCCTAGATTTTAAAGAACTTCTTAAAAGTTAATATATCCAAGGCCTTATGGTAGTCCGGAATCGTTGCCCTAACAGAAGCAATAACACAATGACGGTACGACTCACCCATCGTAGATGGCGTTTCGGTAAATTATAGGCACTTAACTCCGTCAAATAAATTTATTTTCCCATAAATTCCTCTGTTATTAATCTTATCCGTGCTGTGCGCACATTTGTTACTTTTATTGTTACTTCATACAAAATACTGGGATAGTTATCCTAATATCCTGCATGGTGGAATAGTAGTAGAATTTTGACTATCACTATCATCTACCTAGCTTTCTCCCAACTATTTGGCTTCCAGTCTGACCTATGCAGCTTTATGCCAATACTAGCTCTCCGCTCGCGGCTTCGCCTGCATGGAATTCGGTGATCGCGCTTTTTATATTTCCCTCGGGAATATCAAATTTTTCCGGGATAAAAAGTATTCACTTAAAAAAAACTGAGTGAATAGGAAGGAAGACGGCAGTTGAGCGAGGTGATGCAATGTTTAACCCAACAACACGACCAACGATGCTGCGCCAGAGGATGATCTGGAGACCCTCCACGACCAAACTCCCGACACAACAACATTATGCACATCGTACCCGGTACACATCGCAACACAACTGCTCAGACCCGTCCTCCGTACGGCTTCACCAGATATTGAAACTGAAACTATGGGTGTGTGAGAAACTGTGGGAAAAATCTCATTGGTTTGGTCCCTTTATCGATCATGGCTTGTGGTTACGTTCAGGGCTTAGCTTTACCCCTGACAGTACCACTAATGCAGTCTTCAGCATAACCAACATTTTCATAACTATAACCCCGCACCTTGACTACTTATCGATCACAGCTTTACCCGGGTAATCATAATAAATAACGGCAAATACTCGGCAATTCGTACATTAACCAGCTCGCCTCGCTTGCCTTGAGTTATAACGTCTACCCGACATTTAGGCAAACCAGCGGCATTAGCATTAATTTAAAATATTATTTATAGTTGGATGCTTTATACTGATGGGGATGCTCGAATGGATGGAGGTGACAAAAGAGTATTTTGTTATAGATATCTACTATTTTTTGAGAGCAGTGGGGTGGCCTAGTGGTATCGGCCGCGACTTGTAAGTTGTAGGTCATAGGTTTGAACCCCATCAGACACTCTATGTCAAATATGTTATCACCACTGCTCTTAAAACGGTGAAGGAATACATCGTGAGGAAACCGGCATGTCCTAGAGTAAAAGAAAAATATCTGAGACATGCGACATCTACCAACCCACATTGGGTCAGCGTAGTTGATTACTGCCTACTCCGGGAGAAGGCCTGTGTCCCTACAGGGAACATTATAGGCTGATTATTATATCCACTATTTCTCTATTACATTTTTCTCTATGGTAATTGTGTCGATGTCAATAATTCTGCCAATAGTGTCGATTCTCTTCTTCACAACTAAACTAAATTTAAATTCAGCATATCTTTTTCTTCTATTTCATTAAGAACAGCACAGAAGACACCTATTATTGGTTTAGTCCTATCAAAAAAGTTAGCACCTGATGTCTATCTTGTCTTACTTTTCTAAAGTTTTTGTGTCCCCACAGAGCGTCCACGCTTCAGGTCTTTCCTATGCTCTTCGTTTCTGCGATGACCGATTGCCGCCAGGTCTGCTTAGGGTGCCCACGTTTACACTTTCCTCGGGGATCCCAGTCTAAGCTTGCTTTGGTATATGTTCATTATCTCCTCGGCGCGTGTGGCAGATCCAGTCCCATAAGCATCGTTTGACCTGCTGGTCGGTCATAGTATCACCGCAGCGCTTCCACAGACCTACATTTAAGATTTTCGCAGGCCTGTAGATAACGAGAATACGGCGAAGACAGCGGTTGACAATGATCTGGAGTTTATGCGAGATGTCTTTTATGACCTTCCACGTCTCACATCCATACAGTAATACGGTTATTACGTTGGACCGGAATATTTTGAGCTTAACTCTTCTTGTCAGTTTCTGCGATTGCGACACGGGACGGAGCTGTGCGAAGGTTGTTCTTGCCTCGGCGATTTTCGAAACGATGTCCTCTTCGGTCCCCCCAGTTTCGGATACAACACAAGAAGCAGGCTTTTTCAGGTTTTTCATTTTACTACCATTTGTATTTACCTTCACAAAAATTAGCCTTTGATATTTTCAATGTCGGCCTTCTCTCTGTGAGGTAGTGGTAGTGGGCCATAATCTACTACGCGGTCTAGTGCAGGTTGGTAGATGTCACATTTCATCGAATTTTTAGTTCTACGGCTTGCCTGTTTCTTTTTCTTCTTCTTCCAGTGCCTCTTCAATACCGAAGGTTGGCTGTTATCTTCTTGCACTTGGTCTTGTCAACCGCGAGTCGGAACAGTTTTTCGAGGAATGTAATGCCTGTCCACTCCCTGATGTTTCGCAGCCACATACATACATAATTAGCCTATATTGTTCCCACTATTGGGACACAGGTCTCCTCTCGATGAGAAGTAGTTGGCCGAAATCTACCACGCTGGACCAGTGCAGGTTGGTAGGCCAGTGTTAGTTGCTTTCCAGCCACGATGATTCTTATTTGCTCACGACATTCCCCTTTACCGTTTTGAGACCAGTGGTGATGAAATAATTTACACAAAGTAAAACCTGTCTAGGTTCGAACCTACGACCTACAACTCGTATCTCGCGGCTGTCACCATTGGACCACGACTCGGCTACCATTTTCAAAAATATAAAAAAAAAGTTCCTTCAAATCTTTCCTCCACCATTGAGCTCACAAATCTTCGTAGCTCAACATTGGTACTGTGTTGATGATCTCGTTAAGGGTAAGATGACACCAAATGACCGTAATTATACCGAGTTAAGGGGCAGTAATCGTGCCGGGGCCGTGTTTTTGGCGAATTCGCAGAGCGTCGTGTTTCATTGTTTATTAAAGTTTTTTATTTTTATTGTTATTACTGCTGCTGGTGCCTTTAATTGGTATCGGTTTGATGATATTTGGAAAGTTTTAGATGTAGATGGCAGCTGTGTATTATGAAGAATAAGACATGTTGTCCAGATCGGATAATCAGCCTATTATCCGATCCCACTGTTGGGACACAGGCCTCCTCTCAGTGAAAGGGCTGTAATATACCACGCAGGCCCAGTGCCCGTTGGTAGATGTCACAGGTCTTAGAAGATTTTTGCCTTTAGCCCATGCTGCAACCTAATTACGTAACACACTATTACATACTATCAATTGGAATCATTTCTAAGCATATTTCTAATTCATTGCTCCATAAGTTCTTGGCTGAGTTTGCTCCACAACGTCAACAACGCATTGAATGTTGTTGAACTATCAAAATGAAACCCATTGTTACTGATAATGTGTTACGCAATTACCCTACAGGTTTCCACGACGCACGACGTTTTTCTTCACCGGTTTGAGAGCAGTGGTGATGAAAATAATTTACACAAAGTATAGCCCCTGACAGAGTTCGAACCGCTTGTAAGTAATGTAATGTGCAACTTGTAAGCCGTAGCCGATATCTCTAGGCTACCGCTGATCTCTTGCCGTCACCGTGTTATCTCTGGTGCCAATCCCATATGAACTGAACTATTTTTTGTTTTTTATTTGCCATTAATGCCCCACTACTGCACAAAGGCCTCTCTATTCTCCTTCCACCACTCCCTGTCCAGAGCTGCCAAGGAACAATCAATAGACATATTCTTACATAAGCTGTCCCATAGGACAATACCACGTCTGAGGCAAAGTGTTAGCAAGAAAAAGAAACTATTTTTCATTGTGTATGCTGTTTTTTGCTTGATGCTAAGATAGGAACCTCTTGGCTTCATATAGAACTTAAGTTGATATGTTACAGCCAACAAGCAAGTTTAAGCGCCTAATTATTTCTATTAACAATCATGCAGATCGCGAGTTGCTCAGCATTATGTTGTGAACAGAGGGTCACAGCATAATGCTGAGCGACAGCAAATCAGCAGTCAGTCATCAAATCAATTGATTTTCAGAGACAGTCGGCGCCGACGTCCCCAGTTTGTCGGGAGTTGTAATTGTCTAACATTTGATACTACTAATATAATTTTAATGAGACTTTGAAAAAATTTGATACATATCACAATCATAAATATAAATATATACGGACAAATCACACAGATTGAGCTAGCCCCAAAGCAAGTTCAAGACTTGTGTTATGGGATACTAACTCAACGATACAATATATATAATAGATACATATATAGATAAACATTCAGGACCCAGGCCGATCAGGAAAAGATCGTTTTCCATCATGACCTGGCCGGGGTTCGAACCCGGGGATTCCACGTCGCAGGCAAGCGTGTTGACCGCTGCGCCACGGAGGCCGACAATCATATTGTGATATATATCAAATTTTTACAAAGTCTAATAACGATTCGACTTCTAGTCATTTCAAATAAGATCCTAACCCTTCAAAGTTAAACAAATCACTTCAAACACGTAAAATATATCCTCTCATCTAATTACTCACAAAACATGTCTATGTTGCTATTAATTTCCATATATATGTGTGGTACGCCTCTGTGCTGGACTCGTATGGACATGAGCGCCATGTTTGAGTCCCCGACCGGACATATTTAAGCTATTTTATTTATTTTGAGATACAAAAGGCCTTATCGGCGGATATATACAGCTTACCAGGATGTTCTGACCCGGGTACTTTATTAATGATAATTATTGGGTGTATAGGAAATATGAGAAGAGAAACTTATACAGAGTTTCGATTAAGTTGTCAGCGGTTAGTACATCAGTGTCTTCAATTAGAATAGAAATAAAACATGTAGAACATTTTGTATTATGTACAGCATGACATCTTCTGTGGCGGTAGCGAACGCGGTCGCTGCGTCCTTACGCATGGGCGGGTTCGATCCCCGCACAGTGCAAATACTTCTATGAATATTTGCACTGGTCTGGTCGTGCCTCGGAAAGCACGTTAAGCCTTTGGTCCCGGTTGCCATTCGAACATATACTCATCGTTACGGGTTGTTGGAGCCCTCAAAACTCCAATAATTGATTTAACTGCAATGCTTCGATATCGCCTTCGAGTTGCGGAGGCCAGACGGCAGTCGCTTCACGGAAAATATCGAAGTTTAGCTAAAATCAGCAGTTAGACTGGTAAAACGGACCCTAGATTTCAAAGCTGAAACAAAGCTTCAGATGCGACTGATAACGCTGAGATGATGATGATGATGATAAATTATGGAACATAAAATTATAAAGATTCTACAAAGTATGACATAACGTTCTTTTCGGGGGTTAATTATATCAAAAGACAAACATATTTTTTTTTTTAAATAAGTAACTATCGTGAAATTTTGTATGGAATAATAGCCCTTTAATAATAAGGCACACGCGCGGGATGATGGTATCAACAATTAAATATATACGTTGTGGAAATAGTATCAAATAATCCTAAATTAAGTGTAACATTGTTAAATACTAAAACGATTTTTTTTATATATTTATTAACTAACTAGTACTTGACTGCCATCGCGTCTGATGGTAAGCAGTGATAAAATCGTTGATGGTAACTACGCGCACTAGTTCATTAAGAGCCAATTCACTCAAAAAAACTGAGTAAATAGGAAGGAAGACGGCAGTTGAGCGAGGATACGACTAACGATGCTGCACACGAGAGAGATTGATTTAGAGACCCTCCACGACCATACTCCTGACATAACATCGGCTGCCGGCAGAAGTTACCACCCACCAGACAATGTCTTGCCCCAAAGCGATTCGTCGTGTTCCGGCATGATGTCTGGTGAAGCCGTACGGAGGACGGGTCTGAGCAGTTGTGTTGCGATGTGTGCCGGGTACGATAAGCCAAATGTTGTTGTGCCGGGAGTTTGGTCGTGGAGGGTCTCCAGATCAACCTCTCTCTCACGATCAACGGTTCTACTGGGCGTAGAATCGTTGATCGTGTTGTTGGGTTTAACATTGCATCACCTCTTTCAACTTCCGTCTTCCTTCCTATTCACCCAGTTTTATTGAGTGAACAAGCTCTTAATAAACTAGCTCGCTTGACCATCAACGATTGCATCACAGCTTACCATCAGGCAGGATTGCGCTCAAGCAATAGTTTATAATTATAAAAAAATGTGTACAATACAAATATTTTTTAAAATATAATATGAAAAAATAAAGCACTCGAAATTAAATTACTTTCGCAGTATCCCAATCTGAACACCAGGAACCCCGTGACATCCTCTCAATAAACAAGGCTTCTCATAGTTGCCCGCGTTATCTGACTTTGATGGGACGGTCGGCGGGTAGTTTTAAAACGTGCGCAAACACCGGTAGTTGTAAATAATTATGGGCTTTTGTAGTTTTTGCCCGGCGATTATGCGTAATGACCGGGCCTGGTTACACTCTGAGATAGTTACCGGCTTTTATTTACGTTGTTAAGTTTTGTTTTGTGCTATGTATTTTGTTTTGTAAATTGTAATCGGTTTTGTATGTAATGTTTGTGTAGTTCATTTAAATAATGAAGGTGGGGTAATTGGGTTGGTCTGTTTTTGGTGTTATAGGGGTGAAATGTTATGTAAATGTACCTAAGTAGTATGTTTTAAAGATGAAATATGACAGAAGAGGTGAATGATAAAATGAGAGCCCCAATTGATAAATCTGTGATTTGAAAAAAAATATAAGTAGGTATTTTATTTATCACTGATGATGAAATCGCCAGTTGTAATGAAACGAAAATACGTAGTACAAAAATCATTAAAACAATAATTAGTCATATACTATTGTTAGCGAAAACCGACCTTCCACCTCAAGCTTACTATAAAAGGCGCGGCCTACCCGGGCCTGGCCACTTTCTAGAATCATCACTCGGAGCGATAACTTACCTGTGAAATCTATATTTTCCATATTAATAGTTAATAGCTGGTTGCTATCGTTTTACATTTTATTGTGTACTCGGTGATTGTTATTTTGTTCCTATCTAAATTAATAAGTCCTGGTTGTAATTGTAATTCAAATGGATAATACACGAACATTGGAACGTCTACTTCCTGATTTGTTTCTTTCAATAAACAAAACTATAATGTAATAAAAACGACAAGTGGGTTAAATGTAACAATGTTGTGTCTACGCCAATGCCTACGTCGTAGCACACATTCGTAGCCGAAGCAGACCGGTGCTACGAATGGGAACGCATTATTATTCCCATTTTACAACGAGGTAACTTTGTGAATAATTATATAATTCTATCAAAGTATGATCTATTTTTCTTTGTCCTTGGCTACTTATCTATAGTTTTTCTGTCTAGAGCACTTATAGTTATTTGAAATTAAACAAAAAAGATATAAGATTGTCTTTTAATGTGGTTAGGTTTTACACTTTTCTAATCATTTTTGATGTTCAGAGTTAACGAATACCAAACTGTCAATTATTTTCATGAAACCTGAGAATTATATAAGGGCTGTTTCCTTTTTTGCTTGCACACATATGGCTACGAGAAATTATTATTAACTTTCAAAAATAATAAGAAATATCGCCAAATAAAATCAAATCAAATCCATCCGAAAATCCCATCGCTGTACATCAGGCCTTCTCCCCAAGGACAGGTTCATACTTCCGATACCAAAGGCTATAACATAAACATGGGGTACACTATTAAAACTTGGACTCGTTTTGTAAGCCAAAATATTATACGGAGTACCTTCCTTCTATCTCGATGCGTTAGGGCTGCCAGAGCATTTACATTTTTATTTCAACGTATAGGAAATATGTTTGTAAAATGTTATCTGGTACAGGACAAGATAGTTTCTTGTCTGTTTATGACTATTGTGCCCAAGTTTGGATTGGAAAATGGACGATTATTATCTAGTTTGTGTATATGTTTTAGCTTTCGGTTTGATTGGGGGATTTGTTTTGTTTTTTACTTTGAGACGGACTAAACGCTTGTAAGCGTAATGACAATAAAATAACACTTTTGAAGTGTCTCATAATCAGATTTCTTATCAGATATAGACCTCTCTGCCAGTAACCTAGTGATAGGTAAGTTATCTTTCTACCAGTAAGTCTATGACGCTACTAATTAAGGCGAAAAAAATATTTCCCATGTTTTTTCGTACTTTTAATGGTTTGATAAAGCCTTCTATGTGCAAGAATGGAGATGGCTGTGATCAATGCTTAAACATTTTCTAAAAGAGCGAAGACTTTTATAATGCAGTTGGAATAAATTCAGACTAATATTTATCTGTAGCATGTCTTCATATCTTTCTATAATACTTTCTATAATACCTTTTTTCCTAGTATATGTCTTTTTTTTGGCTAATGCCCACACTATTGTTTAGCCATGGCACAGTTGAATGTAGTTAGCATTTCAGATGGTCATGCATTGGTCATGCATTCACAAATATTTCTAGTACAACCGTATCTAACGTTCTTCCATCAATTCCATCGAATACCCTGGCAGCCCTACCCGGCTGGCCAGAGTCCGGCAGTCCGGCGGCTGTCTCATAAACATGCCCCTGTATCAGCGCGTAATCTGCCGGATTTGTCGATCAGGCCGGCTATCCACTGCCCAGATTTGTACGGGGCTTTGCCGCCGATACGGCACATACATTTTGCTTTTCTTCTTCAGTGTTTATGTGGCTGGTCAGGTAGAAGGCTCTAGTTTGTTTACGGGAACGTCATTTGTTTCTGTTTTTATTTGCGAGTGCTGATTGAAGAAGGTTGGGTGGTTTGTAATTATGGATACAGTATTTCGTGTGGTTTATTGTCTATCGTAATTGTCATGGTGGCCTATTGGTTAAAACACTAGCCTCACAAGTATGAGTGTACGGGTTCGATTCCAGGTCAGGCAAGTACCAATGTAACTTTTCTAAGTTATATGTACTTTCTAAGTATATCTTAGATACCAATGACTGATTACAAGGTGAAGAAAAACATCTTGAGGAAACCTGGACTTTAAGTCTGAAATCGCCAAGCCGCATTGAGCAAGCGTGGTGATTATGCTCAATCCTTCTCTGTATAAGAGGAGACCTGTGCCCAGCAGTGGGACGATAAAAAGGTTGATGATGATGATGATTGTCTATCGTTGTTCATCAGAGTGGCTAATTAAACACAACAGCACGGGTCCATCGATTAGGTGAAGCTACGCTTGCCGCGGTAGGTCCATTGATGGGTGACTGGTGATCTTTATATTATATGATCTCTCCGTGCTTCGGAAAGCAGGTTCAGTCGTTGGTCCCGGACGGTATTCTTTATCTGTAACACTGGTTACGAGTTAACAGCCTCCGTGGCGAAGCGGTAGCAGACGCGGCCGCTGCGCAAAGTGGCGCGGGTTCGATCCCCGCACAGTGCATGTATTTGTATGCATGAATATGAATATTTGTACTGCTCTGGTCGTGCCTCGGAAAGCACGTTAAGCCGTTGGTCCCGGTTGCCATACGAACATCTAGTGGCAGTCGTTACGGGTTGTTGGAGCCCTCAAAAGTCCAACAATCGGTTTAGCTGCAATGCTTCTGAAAATGTCGAAGTTTAGCCATATCAGCAGTTGGACTGGTAAAGCGGACCCCAGACTCCAAAGCTGAAAAAAAGGCTTCGGATGCGACTGGGATTAACGCTGGGATGATGATGACTGGTTACGAGAAGTGTCAGAAGTTCGAAAGTCTGATAACCAGTTTTAATAATATCGTATCGTATCGTTTCGTTATTGTATTACTCAGTAACTGGATTGTGGAGGTCGGATAGGAAGTCACTTCATGTAAAATGGTATTTGATCTAGAATTTATGAGATACGTCCACGGATTTTGTTGAAATTACAATGATCCCTTTTCTTTTTTTTTCTGGATAAGTCATCAAATGACTTCTCCCGGCTTCTTTCTGGGTGGAGCAGAAGGGCGTGTCAGACTTTTACTGACTAAAGCCCACCCGTGTTTCTTCACTTGCCTGTGCGACGGCCAGGGCCACGGTTTCTTGTTTCCAATGGTTTAAATTACAATGATCCTTAAAAAGATAAACTTGGATGAGAGGTGTGGAAAACATTGGTTGTATTACTTTTTTCTCTTTAATGAGGTACATAAAAGTAAAACTGAATTTTTACGGTTCCGTACCCAAAAGCGGATCCTATTTCTATGACTTCTGAGCCCATCTGTTTTTCTACCTGTATGTCACCAACTGTATTTTATGAACAGTATTTTTTTTTAATAGTTATAAACTAGTGCTTGACTGCAATCCCGCCTGACGGTAAGCAGTGATGCAATCGTTGATGGTAAAGCGCACTAGCTTATTAAGCCTATTCACTCAAAAAAACTGAGTGAATAGGAAGGAAGACGGCAGTTGAGCGAGGTGATGCAATGTTTAACCCAACAATACGACCAACGATGCTGCGCCAGAGGATGATCTGGAGACCCTCCACGACCAAACTCCCGACACAACAACATTAGGCACATCGGACCCGGCTCACATCGCAACACAACTGCTCAGCCCCGTCCACCGTACGGCTTCACCAGATATCATGCCGGAACACGACGAATCGCTTGGCGGCAAGACTTTGTCTGGTGGGTGGTAACTTAGGCCGGCGGTTGATGTTGTTGCCTACCACCGAGCATCCGCTATACAGATAAAATTGTCCCAGGATATGTATTTCTGTTGTCGCTATAACAACGAATAGATACAAAAATCTTTTTTTCATTACCGCACTTGATCGATATTTATTTTCTGTGTGTGTTTTCAAGTGTGAATTCTAATAAAAAAAATATTTCGTTTTTTTTTCTACATAACTGAACGGACGGCACAGTTGACGCATTTGTTAAGCAATCGACTGCTGCGCTGCGTGTCGTGGATTCGATTCCCGCACGGAACATAAATATTTAAGACCTGCAAGTAGTTGTTTTAGTTCTGGCTGTGTAAGTGTGTATATCTTTATATATATAATTCTGCTGTACGTGTGTATGTCATTGAACTCCTCCTGAACGGCTTGACCGATTTAAATGAATTTTTCTGTATGCGTTTGAGTGGCGCCCTGAATGGTTTAGATTCACAAATCAGCCCGGCACATGGAGCTGATTGCTTGAAAAAGCACGTGATCTCGGAAACGTTGTTTGGACTTCTCATACAGTTTTGTGCTACCCTGGTACCTTGCACCTTTACAAACTAGGCACAATAAAAGTTCTTCCATGTAATTTATTATGGTTTAATGATGAATGTTCTTCATTGTTTAGGCTTCTCCTACACTTTTGTGCTACTACCAGGGTAGCACAAAAGTGCACCTCCACAAAGTAGGCAAAATAAAACTTATTCAATGTACCTATTATATAAAATTATTATACAACATTATTTTTCAAGAACGGCAGAACCGATTTTGTTAAAAATTGGTAGGGAGGTAGCTAAAAACTGGGAGATGGACATAGGATACTTTTGTCCCGTTCCCGTTGTTCCCGTGGGAATGAATGAGCTTCATTGTTTCGACTTCTCCTACAGTTTTGTGCTACCCTGGTACATTGCAAATCCACAAAGTAGAGAAAATTTAATTTCTGCCGTGTATTTATTTATTTCTATTATTATTGTGATTTAATGATGAAATATTTATTACAAGCCGAAGGAAAACATCTTAAGGAAACCTGGACTTTAAATCTGAAATCGCCAACCCGCACTGAGCAAGCGTGGTGATTACGTTCAATCCTTCTTATGAGAGGAGAGCTATGCCCAGCAGGGGGACGATAAAAAAAGGTTTATGATGATGATGATGAGCTTCATTGTTTCGACTTCTCCCTTGCCCTAATTATCCCAATTTAAAAAGTAATAAATAAGATCATGTGATATTGCCTTTATGGCGGAACAAAGTTCGCCGGGTCAGCTAGTGAGTTTATATGTATGTAAATGCACCCACGATACAGGAGAAATTCTAAATGTGAAAACTTGCAAATTATTTATTTGTATTTTTATACACCCATAGAACTTGTTCACGCAGTGAAACCGCAAGCATAGCCCTCTCCATTGCCCTTTAAGTGAGCTTGAGCTTTCTTACAAGGCCCATTGTTAGCAACCACGTCTCAGTTCCATATGTCATCACTGGCAATATACACCGACGACCTGGTGAAGGTCGAAGGAAACCGCTGGATGCGGGAGGCGCAGGACCGGTCGTCGTGGATATCCTTGTGGGAGGCCTATGTCCAGCAGTGAACGGCTTTCCGATGATGATTTTCTGGAATGATGATGATAGTATTTGACTTACAGAATGTAAACTCACTTCAAAAATATTATGTAACACAACTGTGAAGCCTCGCAATTTAAAACAACCAAAATCTCAGCGACAGTAGCATGTCAAATGTTGACAAAACTGTAGGGAAGAGGCATTTTGACAGATTGGGGCTAAGATCAAACTGTAAACGATCTTAAAATTACAAAAATTAACCCACTCATCCAAATATCCTTTAAAAATATTCATGTTTCTAAAAATAAGTAGCTTCGGATCGTCGTGAATATTGATAAGGGAGTGTTGACTCCGGTGCGATGGCCTGAAGGTAATCAGATTGACGCCGTCACCTCAATTAGACACGTTTGAAAGACTATTTATATCAAGAAGTTAGAATAACCTTGGCTTTGTGTAGAAAAAGCTTTTATTGATAAAGCATTTTATGACGTGGGGTACCTGTCAACTTGATTAAAACATAATGGTTCTTCAGAAGTACGGAAAGAAGTGAACCAAAAAAAAAACAATAATGGTTCGAATTTCAAATCAATGTCAACATTAAATAATGCAGTAAATCGCTTCTCTGTAAAGCCGAGTATTCAAATACTTTTGCACATGATATACCTAGGTACTTGTCTTTCAAAAAGCTAGCCTGCTTTTCAATCACCAATTGCGTCACTGCTTACGATCAGACGGGATCGCGATCAAGCACTGGTTAATAATGGTTAAAAAAAATAATAATCAGTGAAAAAAAAATTAATAGTCAATTGAAAAATTACTGAATAAGTTTGTGCGATTTTGTTATCAACAAAAAAAAAATTAATAATGAGAACTAATTTTTCCAAAACATATCAATATTACAGTTCGATAAAATATGTCTCACACCCATAGTAATGGTTATTTAAATAATTTTTGTTTTCGTAATCATTAAAATTCGCAACCTGTTTTTTTGGGATTTTTTTTAAAACTTGATAAGTATCGTTTATTTATCACAAACTACTGCAACTCCCACACCCATTCTCACACATCTCACTGAATACTGTAAATTAATACGTCGCAACGGTCTGGCCTCGTAAATCGGCCGTCTCAATTTACCGTCCTGCCTATTGGCAAGACGGAGGCCTGGTGAGGCCAGTGGAGACCTTTATTGATAGGCCGTTGTCGCCTTGAGATATTGCACGGCAATTTGTAGACGCTTGCAGAGCACAGAATTAGCGGTAATCAATTAATTGAACGGTTTAATGGGGAAAAATTGTTAATGGGATTGGTAGTTAATTGTTTTTGTAAAATGTTTAAGTTGAAGTCGTGTTTCTAAATGGTTTTTATCAAATTACTAGCTGTTTCCCGCGACTCCGACCACGTGGACTTCAGTTTACAGGAGCTCGGTTAATATAAAATAAGCGCCTGTTAAAATAATAGGAGCAATATGTACGCCCCCGTTCACTCCCGTTTTCGCAACATTTTTTGTTACGGCTTTGCTTCTATTGGTCATAGCGGGATGTTATATAGACTATATCCTTTCTCAGGCTCTAGTCTATCTGTGTACCAAAATTCATTACAATCGGTTCAGTAGTTTTGGCGTGAAGGTCGAACAGACAGACAGACAGATATGCTTTCGCATTTATAATATTAGTATGGATTCGAAATCGCTTGGATGTGTTGCTCTGTACAGCTCCAAGCATAAAAGGCACAACAGTAGGCAACTAAGTTAAGACTAAATTCGGTATCCAGCAGGCTAATTACGTAACACAGCATCGGTAGCAATTGGTTTCATTTTGACAGTTCAACCATATTCATTGCGTTATTTACTTTGTTGAGCGCACACATTTTCAAACAATGCAATGAATTAGCAATTTGCTTCGAAATGATTCCAACTGATAGTAATAGTGTATTACGCAATTAGGGTGCACAATTAGGGTACACAATTAGGGTACACAATTAGGGTACACAATTAGGGTACACAATTAGGGTACACAATTAGGGTACACAATTAGGGTACACAATTAGGGTACACAATAATCCGCCAAATAGTAAGTATTGTAAAAAAGAATTCAAACACAGGCAGATCCATACTAATATTATAAATGCGAAAGTAACTCTGTCTGTCTGTCTGTCTGTTACGCTTTCCCGCTTAAACCCCTCAACCGATTTTGATGAAATTTGGCATAGACAATCTTTAGGCCCTGAGAAAGAACATAGGCTACCTTTTATCCCGGAAAAATTTGATGTTCCCGAGGGAAATCTAAAAAGCGCGATATAACCGAATTCCATGCGGGCGAAGCCGTGGGCGGAAAGCTAGTACTTATATAAATCCATACTATCCATACTAATATTATAAATGCGAAAGTAACTCTGTCTGTCTGTCTGTCGGTCTGTCTGTCTGTCTGTCTGTCTGTTACGCTTTCCCGCTTAAACCTTTCAACCGATTTTGATGAAATTTGGCACAGACAATCTTTAGACCCTGAGAAAGAACATAGGCTACCTTTTATCCCGGAAAATTTTGATGTTCCCGAGGGAAATCTATAAAAGCGCGATATAACCGAACTCCACGCGGGCGAAGCCGCGGTCGGAAAGCTAGTAATATTATAAATGCGAAAGTAACTCTGTCTGTCTGTCGGTCTGTCTGTCTGTCTGTCTGTCTGTCTGTTACGCTTTCCCGCTTAAACTTCTCAACCGATTTTGATGAAATTTGGCACAGACAATCTTTAGACCCTGAGAAAGAACATAGGCTACCTTTTATCCCGGAAAAATTTGACATTCCCGAGGGAAATCTAAAAAGCGCGATATAACCGAACTCCACGCGGGCGAAGCCGCGGGCGGAAAGCTAGTAAATAAATAAATATACAATATGTAAAGAAAACCCTGTCCGATCCGTGAAGGTATTGTTCGGTATCAATAACTGATTCTACTAATGGATACAAAGGCTGGCTAAACTTTAAAAAAAAATCCCCCTAAAAAAATCGTTTTGCGCACGGAGGTAACTTAATGCATGTGCGGTAGGCAACCCTTCCGCGGGCGACGGGGGACAGGGCACGCGACACGTGATCGCATCGCAAAAAGGTGTTGTCACTTTTTTAAAATTACCAAAAATCGGGGAAGTTGGAATTAATTCGCGGGAAAAAAAGATTATTTCAAAATTCATTAGTATTGTTACTATGATAATTACTTACGTAAAATTTTATATTATATTTGGTCAAGTGTTTACCTAACCTTCATTATCCTTATGGGTCGGACAGGGTTTTCTTTACATATTGTATACGGACAAATCACACAGATTGAACTAGCCCCAAAGTAAATTCGAGACTTGTGTTATGGGATACTAACTCAACGATACTATATTTTATAATAGATACATATATAGATAAACATCCAAGACCCAGGCCAATCAGGAATAGATCGTTTCCCATCATGACCTGGCCGGGGATCGAACCCGGGGCCTCCACGTCGCAGGCAGGCGTGTTGACCGCTGCGTCACGGAGGACGTCGAGTATTTTTTATAACATTAGAAATTGAAATTCTGAAACAGCTTGATTTACTAAATAGTATTAAGAAATCGTAGATTATTGATAAATAATAAATTAAAATCGCGAAATGCAATTTTGCCTCCCAACTTTATAAAAGTTCTTACATCTCGAGAAATAAGTGCAGAGAAGTGGATCCTCTTTCTTGGACGCACACTTGAAACTCTTCTCTGACGACGATTCGAATATTTTGAAAGAAAGAAAAAGATTTGAATTTAAATATAGTTTAATTTGTGAACAAGGGAATCAGTACCAATACTACCATTTTGGTAGTAAAAATATTAAAAAAAAAACTCTACCGTTATATTGTTACAAAAATGTTATTATTCTACTAGCTTACTAGCTGTTGCCCGCAACTTCGCCTGTGTGGACTTCGGTTTGAGCTCACTTGATATAAAATAAGCGCCTGTTAAAATAATTGGAGCAATATGTACGACGGCGTTCGCTCCCGTTTTCGCAACATTTTTTGTTACTGCTCTGCTCCTTGGTCATAGCGGGATGCTATATAGTCTATGTCCTTTCTCAGGCTCTAGTCTATCTGTGTACCAAATTTCATTTCAAGCGGTTCAGTAGTTTTGGCGTGAAAGCCGGACAGACAGACAGACAGAGATACTGGTGCCGATTCTGTTGTTCACAAACTAAACTAATTTTAAGTTATGTGCATCTTTTTCTTTCCATTTCGTTAAGAAAAGGACAGAAGATAAAATGTCAGTTTAGACCTGTCAAATTAGTGCGCTCCTGACGTAAACTGGCGTATTTTAGACGCGATTATAAACATAGCGTCTAAAATACGCCAGTTTACGTCAGGAGCGCACTAATTTGACAGGTCTAAGCTGACATTTTATCTTCTAGACTCTATGATACTTCTAGACGCTATGTTTATAATCGCGTCTACACTGTCTATGGAGTATCTCAATTTGACAGGATTAAATTAAAATGTTATCTTCTCTCCTTTTCTTAACGAAATTTATAATATTAGTATGGATTGATTTCTTGAAGGATGTTTTTCGATGCTTGTACCTTTATGCTTATTGAAATTGTACCTTGACATTTTATTTGTACTTGGACATTAATTGCATTTCGAATTTATTCTGACTGAATCGATTTTGTGTTTAGTTCTTGTGTGTTTTTTTTTCAGCAATTCGTCGTGTTCCGAATTTCTGATGTACGATGCGCCAAATGTTGTTTTATCGGGAATTTAGTCATGGAAGGTCTCCAGATCAATCTCCCTCTGGCGCAGCATCGTTGGTCGTGTTGTTGGGTTTAACATTGCATCACCTCGCTCAACTGCCGTCTTTCTTTCTATTCACTTAGTTTTCTTTTAGTGAATAAGCTCTTAATAAACTAGTGCGCTTTACCATCAACGATTGCATCAATGCTTAGCATCAGGTGGAATTGCAGTCAAGCACTAGTTTATAATTATTTAAAGAAAATAAGTCATTTAAATTTTTCATGTCCCATCTTGGACAAAATGTATGGCTCAACTTAAATTTCTCACAACCTTATTTGTATACCTATCTGCATTCTGGCAAATAAATAATTTGATTTGATTTAACATGATCACTATTAAACACAAAAAACTTAAATCAAAACTTTAAATTAAATTTAGTTACAGCCGTAAGACAGCACTTGTCCTGCCACGAAAAATGAAATTTTGATATAAAACCGTTACTTAAAACTTACTAAACATTAAAATAATAAGGTGACCATGATCTGAGCAAAATAATACTGCATTTATTATACCCCGGTGATATGATTTCTCTTTGAAGTACCTATACGCTTTCGTTTAAGTGAATTGCAAATTAAATACGACTTCCATCCCTCTAAATTTTTCACAAACACGAACCAGACTGTATAATCCAAAATACAGTACCAATCATGCAATAAAATTGTCAAATCCAGCCCCGGACAGGCGGCGGATTACTGCGTATTTACTGCAAATTAACCGCACAATTGATGGCCAATTGATCGTCTAATGTTCCCACATAGCCATTATATTAAATCAAACAGCTCTCGATGGTCTACCAAGTACCTGGACAAAGACCTATTGATTTAAGAGCTGTGTAGAGGCTATTTACATAGATTGATGTCATCGGGAGATCTGTGCGTCTTAAGACAGAGCGTTCGAATGGTCTAATCTCTCTTGTGGTGTAGACCATTGACCAGTGACAATTGAGCTGGGGTCTTGAATGCTAAGAATATGAGCAGTGACGAGCAGTGGAAGACAAAATTTATATTATAGGAACAGTAATGTAAATCACACTTGACTTATGACCACTGGATAGAATAGTAAAACACCATCCATGTTTTGAAATACGATCATCTTAAAACTGTGACGGTGTCTCCTCCCAAGATTAACTCTGGATAAACTTTAAAGCTATTTTACGAACAGATGCAATCTGAGAAACGAAGCTCCAAAACCAACTACAGAACAGAAACCAAAACTCAGCCCTAAAAACGAAATCCCTTGGCATACAAAACGCCTAGTTGCACAAAGACAATAATTCGATAGTAAGCCCGCGCCGTGTCTCAGATCTCACCTGACTAACTGCCTCTAACCACCTCTAACCGCCGCGCGCCGGCACGGACCGGTTTAATCCGCCCGGAACCGGCGCAATCCGGTTCACAAACTTTGTTCTGTCATGCTTGCTTTGCGGTACACGCGCCGTGCCACTTGTCGTGTTGTCTGTAAACGATTTGTTAATGGATTCCGGTTATTGTGTTGCCCTTTTCCATGTAATTGGCTGGAGTGAGAAGTGTGTTGGAGATGATGAAAATAAGAAGATATTTTTTCTTCTTTTTAATCATGCTATTGCATCAATGAAAACAAAATAACACTTTTTTGATAAATATATATGAAATCTTCTTCATAAACAACGGGTATTCTTCTATTATAAATTAATAATGATAATAATCCCCGAAAGTCTTTCTTCTAAAACCCATCAAACAAAGCATCACTATAACACCCTTTTAGCTAAATGCCAGTCCACGCCAAATGTCCCGAACGTCCCCGAATACTCCCAAATGTCAGAGAATGTCCCCAAATGCTCCCGAATGTCCCGTAAAGATTGTTGCCGCGGGCTTAATGCTCCGTGCTGGCTGCGGCCCATTGCATCGCCGATATCTTTGTTGCTTTGCAAAGTTGGATGTAAACGAAGATAGACAGACTTTGGAAAGCATAAAAAAGCCTTAGGAACTGCGCAGCTGCGTGTATAACTGGGCTTGTTACAGAGTGGTCTTAAAAGGCCACTCTGGCATAAATTATGAATATTTTTCTAAATGGTCACAAATTGAAAATTCACAATATTATTTGTGTGTAATTTTTATGACGCAATTCATCAGTTTGCCAGTTTTGTTTCTCGATAAAATTATATTATTTATTTTTCCATGTAGTATCCAATATTTACAACGATTGAATTTAATTAAAGTAAATCTATTCAGTTTCACAATTTTACGAAAAATAGAGGAACTGTTACTGATCTACTGAAAATTAATCGGTTTCAGGAGTATTTCTTAAAGTTACATTTTTGGATTAAATTGGACTTGAGTGACTACTTTTAACAGGTCAAAAATGAGAATACAAGTTCTTCAGGATAGTCACGTTTATTCACTTTGCTCTTACAATTTTTCCAACTTCTTCGTTGAGCTGCCAAAACCCGAATGCCCGTGTTCACGCGTACCCCTCTTTTCATTCTACCGTTTCCCACCAACATCCGCAAACGGACGTTCGTGTCAATTGCGTCAAATCCTCTTAGTCAATACACTACCAAATAGTGTATTGACCAAAAGGATCGGACATGAACACAGACATTAAGAATACTATTTAAATATAAATTATCGCAATAAATATGAATTACAATACAAGTATACCTTAAATGCTAACAGTCGGCCTTTCCTGGCATTTACACGTCCCGTGGAAAGACCACTATCATAACAAACAAAGTGTCTAAAAATTAACATTATACAAATATTAACAAAAGAAAGATTGTACCTATATAAATTAGATTCACAATATTTTGCTTTTCATTGCTAACTGTAATTGCCTTATTTAATTTATATAATCACATTGATCTCTTGACAATACATCTTTTAACCAACATTAAAGGAATTACGGTGGCCTCTACATATCCACCGCAACCCACATATGCTGTGGCCCCTTCATGTCCACAGCACAATTTATTTATTATAACAATTCGTACATAACTTACACAAACCTGACTGACATTGAAGGAATTACGGTGGCCTCTACATATCCACCGCAACTCACGCATGCTGTGGCCCCTTCATGTCCACAGCACACTGGCGACAATGACAGTTGCAAATACTATACCCACATTATAGACATTGAAGGAATTACGATGGCCTCTACATATCCACCGCAACTCACGCATGCTGTGGCTCCTTCATGTCCACAGCACACAAACGACAATGACATAGATGCAAGTAAAATTATTTATTATAACAATTCAGACATAACTTACACAACCATGACTGACATTGAAGGAATTACGGTGACCTCTTCATATCCACCGCAACTCACGCATGCTGTGGCCCCTTCATGTCCACAGCACACTGGCGACAATGACAGTTGCAAATACTATACCCACATTACAGACATTGAAGGAATTACGATGGCCTTTACATATCCACCGCAACTCACGCATACTGTGGCCCCTTCATGTCCACAGCACACTAGCGACAATGACGTAGATGCAAGTAAAATTTATTTATTATAACAATTCAGACATAACTTACACAACCATGACTGACATTGAAGGAATTACGGTGGCCTCTACATATCCACCGCAACTCACGCATGCTGTGGCCCCTTCATGTCCACAGCACACTGGCGACAATGACAGTTGCAAATACTATACCCACATTACAGACATTGAAGGAATTACGATGGCCTCTACATATCCACCGCAACTCACGCATGCTGTGGCCCCTTCATGTCCTCAGCACACTAGCGACAATGACATAATGCAAGTTTTATTTATTATAACAATTCGGACATAACTCCCACAAACATGACTGACATTGAAGGAATTACGGTGGCCTCTATATATCCACCGCAACTCGCGCATGCTGTAGCCCCTTCATGTCCACAGCACACTGCCGACAATGACAGCTGCAAAGACTATACACACATTACAGACATTGAAGGAATTAAGATGGCCTCTACATATCCACCGCAACTCACGCATGCTGTGGCCCCTTCATCTCCACAGCACACTAGCGACAATGACATAATGCAAGTTTTATTTATTATAACAATTCTGACAACTATATCCACTTGACTGACACTGAAGGAATTACGGTGGCCTCTACATATCCACCGCAACTCACGCATGCTGTGGCCCCTTCATGTCCACAACACACTACTTCATATATCTATTATTATTATAAATCTAGCATGCTGTGGCCCCTTAATGTTCACAACACACTACTTCATATTATGTCTACTATTATAAATATCTAGCTATACATCTAGCATGCTGTGGCCCCTTCATGTCCACAACACACTACTTCATATATCTATTATTATTATAAATCTAGCATGCTGTGGCCCCTTAATGTTCACAACACACTACTTCATATTATGTCTACTATTATAAATATCTAGCTATACATCTAGCATGCTGTGGCCCCTTCATGTCCACAACACAATACTTCATATATCTATTATTATTATAAATCTGGCATGTTGTGGCCCTTTCATGTCCACAACACACTACTTCATATGTCTATTATTATTACAAATCTAGCATGCTGTGGCCCCTTCCTGTCCACAACACACTACTTCATATTTGTTAACCAATAACCACTAAACCACCAAACCACTATATGGTACTCTATAGCCCCTGCATGTCTATAGTTTACCCTTACAATAAGATTATTATTACAACAGAAAAGAACACTTCACCATGTACACATAGTTTACAGAACACAATTATGAAGATCTTACAATGGGTGACACAATATTAATATTTTAACCCTTCTATGAAATTTACAATGTAATAAATAAGTAATAACCGAAATTAACCTTATTATGACAAAATACATGTCTTATTTGGGTGTAACATAAAGTACCCGTAAGTACCCTAATTATATACATAGCACAATGTTACAATTATATTCTACGTTTGCGTTTACCTGTCCACATCCAATTCAAAGAAGCAAGTCTTCAATCATCATCATTTTCAGAAATTGAATCACTATCACTGTCATTATTCCTATTAAACAGGCAATTATCTATTAAATAGGAAATACTACCGTGAAGTTTCTACTACCTTTACGGGACACCGGGGTATCTTCCATTTTAAACCTGTCATTATCGAATACCTCTACAATACGATAGCGGCCACGAAGCGTAAGGATTAGTTTTCTACTTTTCCCCGTCGATGAGATTGTCCGTTCTACTCGAACTAAATCACCGATTTTGAAATTTTGACTCTGGCTAATATGGTATACTTCGTGGGTGCATCAACAATGAGAAGCAGATATGAATTTCTTTCTTTTTGCTTCGCACGAATGGACCCAAATGGTCTATATGCAAGGTCTAAAAATGACGATTTACTTTCTGTATTGAATGAAGTTCACTCGCCTTTTTACTAGCTGATATTTTAGAGTGAGCACATTGCAGAAAAGAATCGATATATCTATAGTAATATATAAAGCTGAAAAGTTTGTTTGTTTCTTTGAACGCGCTAATCTCAGGAACTAATGATCCAGTAAGGATTTAGGCTATATAACATTACGCTGCGAGCAATAGGAGCGGAGCACATAACAAAAAACATATCGAAACCTATGCGGATGAAACCGCGCGGCACAGCTAGTTTACTAATAAACCGCCGCATATCAGGAAACCAGAGTGTATTTTAAATTCTGTCGTTTGTTTTATCGAAAGAGTAGTGATCTATTGTATCACGGAGAGTATTTAATATCTGCCATCAAACCCCCTTAGGTACAACCCAGCGATCTCCTGCCTCTGTCTATATAACAATCCTTTTTATAAAGCAACGAAAACAAAATCCTAAAGACTGTCAACTCTGTGTTGGTCAGTAGGAAGAGGAAATTCTTCGAGGGCATTTATTTTAGCCTGATGCCGTCGGCACATACTTCAAACACAAGATAGTCTATTGATTCCTTTAGGAAAATATATTTTGATAACTTGAGCGTAAAGCCAGCGGTGCGAAACAATTCTAATGTAGATTTTGCAAGCCATCCTCTATGGTTTTGGACGGTATTATGACATCGTGTCCATATAAGCAAACGCCTCTTTAAATCGGGCACTACCAAATATATGGTTGACCGCTGTCCAAAAATTTGACGGCGCATTCACAAGTCCGAAAGGCATCCCGCAAAATTCATAATGCCCGTCGGTGCAATGAGGGCTTTTAAGTGTATAGAGTCCTCGGACATATTAACTTAGTTATTGAACCGGATAAATTATATAGATGATCTGAACAGTCTGTCGTTCCGTGAAAGGCATACGATACTGTCTGTAAACGATTGGTGTAAAATCGTTCAACCTTATATCCATCTCAACATTAGTTATACATATTATCTCAGTCGTGTTAAAAGCAAAACAGTCTAAATTCATTTAAAAGAGAAGTCAATTTGGCAAGATCATTTTCAGAAATTTGGTCACTAACAGAGCATTTCAGTGCTAATACTACTAATAGAAGAGTCACTATTAACGCACTGTTCAATTTTATTTATGGTGCGACAGTTGGTTTGATTTAAAGGGAGGGCTCTAGACAATAGAGTGCCTTAAAGTAAAGGCAGCTTTCATCAAACCGTTCAAAAGAAGGGTTGTTCTACCATGAATCAACTGCAAAATGCAAGGCATTATGACGTACATCTTTTGAGGTTGAGAACATAGGCTAGGTTCCACCAAAACCTCTCCGTCATGATGGTTTCGAACATATAGCCACTTCGGTGCGACCTGCTATAGTGAAATTCTCATGAACAAAAAGCTTTATGCACCTTGGGCCTTCTTACTTCTTTATTTTTGATAATTAATTCGTTTCATAAAATACTACATGATTTTACTTGGTGAATGTTTAATGATCAATAATGATAGTTTCAAATAATGATCGGGAACTATCAATATTTCTACTCGTGCTTTTATTAAAGCAATTTCAATTTCGACTTCGTATTTTCATACACAATAAACTAAAGAATTTCCAAAGCCTCTTAAGACCGGCAAATCATCGTAAGAGAGAGTTATTTTTATCATTTTAACATCTGATTCTCTATGCATAGATATTTGGCTACCGAAACCAATGAAACATTTCAAGGTCTCACCGTTAACTAATCTTAATATATATAAATCTCGTGTCACAATGTTTGTCCTCAATGGACTCCTAAACCACTTAACCGATTATAATAAAATTCGCACACCATGTGCAGTTCGATCCAACTTGAGAGATAGGATAGTTTAAATCTCAAATTATAGCCGCAATTTTAATTTATTGCTATTTGTCTGTTTTTATTTGACAGTCACAATTATCTGTTAACTCCAAATGATTCTATCAGATGTCGATGCCTTTCGACTGGGTTGAGTAAGTAATCATTAGATGGCGTTGCTATGGTAAATCTACGAACGTGTCATATAAGCTACATTTTAACAGCATAATTACCACGTGTTGTTGACGCTATAAAATTAATTAAATTTATTTTGTAGTGAACGAAATGCCGTATAATTCAATTATTTCGACTTTTTAAATTTTTGGTGTTACCATAGCCGGCCTATTTTGGGACAGGATTCGCATCTTTTAATTTGGTGTCTATATTTCAAGTATGAGTGACCTTCAGTGCCACAATTGTAACATTTAACTATTGTATACCTACCCGTATTATTCATACCAGTAGGGTAATTGTATAACACACTATCAGTAACAGTGGGTTTCATTCGAACAATTCAACACTCATTGCGTTATTTACGTAGCTAAGCAAATACATTTTTCGAACATATGGCGCATTGGATTAGCAATATGCTTCAAAATAATTCCAACTAATAGTAACAGTGTGTTACGCAATAAAGGTGCTGTATTATCTTTGAACGATTTTGATAGTTTGTCGTCGGAAGAGCTCGCCTGCGCAATCACGGTCGGTTTATCATTTCTTTGGTGCCCCTTACATTACGAAGGTAAACTAACAATTTATCCCGTTCAATAAATTGAACAGCTACTGCACTCATCCTAACCGATCTGTTATCAATGCCAATAATAAACAATCAATGGCGTTTTTACTTACTGAACTTTTCTTTTTAATAGCACCATCTTTCCGTAGTAATATTCTTCTAAATTATACCCAAAACGTGCTTTGCGGGCGAGCATTTCCGTCAGCAATCGACCATAATTATAGTCACATGGAAATGCAAACTGCAATTGTTGTTACCACTATGACCATGTAAATAACAAACTAGGTATTCCTTGGTAATTATCTTTGCGTTAACCCAACTAACTTCGGTAACGCATATTGAATTATTTGTCGTACCGTCCAATTATACATTTTTGCATACTCATTTACTTTACTAATCCAAAAATCAATATTCTGATCGTTTGGTTGGATCAAATTCAGGTATAACATTCAAATTAGGATAACTTTCAGATTTGCCGTCCGGACGAATAGATTCACACACACACGAAACACATACGCGCAACTAGAGTCTAAAACAGTGAATTGATTACTTGGTAATGGTGACGCGGCGTGATCAGGAGCAGCAGGACCACTTAGATGATTACTGGTCCCAGGGCGTGGTGACACTGCCGACTCTTCAGCCAAATCAGAAGATCGGGCTCGCCTCGTGTTCTTTTCTTGCCGCGACTTCCTGGGTCGAATGCTTACGGCGCGATCTGCGACTACGTAGACTCTCTGTAGGTGACTCAGATTCACTGCCGGACTCATTACAGCCTCTTACACGTTTGTGCAATTGATGGCTAGGCATTTTGTTGCTTAGCTGAAAATATAAAAAAAAAAACGAACAAGCAAACGCTGTCTAGAAAACGAAGTAGGTAAAAGAATAAATCGTATAGTGAGTCTTTACAACGGTATTTGCGGTATTAATTTTGTGAAACATAAAACTTCAACATGTGGGTACCGCAAAAAAAAATTAAGGATCCTATATTTAATTTAAAAACTTCGATTAAAATAAAATATTCGCAATTTAGACATTATAATCAAATAACGAAATTAGAAAATATTCCGTCGCCTTCAAATTAATACCCCTGACTTACCACTTACACACACAACAACAGATTCAGTTTCTAAAGGTATACCTGCTCAGCGGTGTACTTACAACCCATATTCAGGCGTCCAACCGTTTACTTACACCGTTGAAACAATAGACTAGTTAACGTTGCGATAGCGAAATAATGTATTAAAAGAAAGATTCAACTACCTACCTTTTTAAGTGGGCGTAAAGTTTTCACCAAAACGTTGGATTTCTGGTGGAATCCCACTTCTGACCTTTTAACAGGTCAAAAATGAGAATACAAGTTCTTCAGGATAGTCACGTTTATTCACTTTGCTCTTACAATTTTTCCAACTTCTTCGTTGAGCTGCCAAAACCCGAATGCCCGTGTTCACGCGTACCCCTCTTTTCATTCTACCGTTTCCCACCAACATCCGCAAACGGACGTTCGTGTCAACTTGAGTCAAATCCTCTTAGTCAATACACTACCAAATAGTGTATTGACCAAAAGGATCGGACATGAACACAGACATTAAGAATACTATTTAAATATAAATTATCGCAATAAATATGAATTACAATACAAGTATACCTTAAATGCTAACACTACTTTGCCATTGCGTTTACAATATTTTTACGAGTAAAGTTTTTACAAAATAACTGCTCACAAAAGAAACTACAATCAAAATTGAAAGGTAATCTACTAATTAATCTAATTATCTTTAATATCAAACGTTTTCCATAAAACAATCTTCACCTCAAATAACTTTGAACAAAGTTTAAATCGAGCTTAACCAGTATGAACCGGTTCAAACAAACGTAAACCAGTTTAAGGCGGTCTGAGCCAACTCACAACGCTAAGTTTGTTTTGTCACTTGCTCCGTTTAATAGCAAGTTGGGCTCACACTCAAGGTACACAGTCTAATTGAATTGATTGTCTGGATTTGAGTGGGAATACCTGTAAGATATACGAGGAATTTCTTCAGTGTGGGAACACATTTTCTTCAGTGTATAGGGTTCCACACCCAAAGAGTAAAGACAGAACTCTATTACTAACTCTGCACTGTCTCTGTCTGTCACAGTATTTAGCCAGACATATGAATTTTCACAGATAATGTAAAATAAAATAATATCATCCTCATCATCACTTCAGACGAAAGACGTCCACTGCTGGATATAGGCCTCCGGCAAGGATGTCCACAATGACCGGTCCTACGTCTCGCGCATCCAGCGGTTTTCCGTGACCTTCACCAAGTCGTCGGTCCACCTTGCCGGGGGTCTACCCACGCTGCGTCTTCCGGTGCGTGTTCTCCCCTCGAGAAACCATCGTCCCCATCGGGCATCGGTCCTCCTGGCAATGTGCCCGGCCTTCACGCAGTGCAACCCCAATCATAACTCTCTCTACCACTATACTATACTACTATCTACTATATTGTATAATACTGTTTTTTTTTTGCAATTCAATTGCAATTATACAATACTAGCGGCCGCCAGCGACTTCGTTCTCGTGGTTTAGTCATGCTCCGCTCCTATTGGTCGCAGCGTGATGTTATGTAGCCCAAAGCCTTCCTGGATCAATGGGCTATCCAACACAAAAAGCATTTTTCAAATCGGACCAGTAGTTCCCGTGATTAGCGCGCACAAACAAACAAACAAACATACAAACAAACTCTTCAGCTTTATATATTAGTATAGACTACACTTTAATAGTTAGTACCACTTTTAAAGTCTCGTATTGTTAATGTACCTACTAAACAATTATATACATCAATAAGCAAGCATATTCAAATCCCGCATTTTTCCCCTTTAACCGCATTGCTTAGAAGAACATCTAATCATTTCCTCCATTTTTTTCACCAATTTTTCCATTCAAACGTCACTATACTTTAGCCATCTCTCCGTAACCCTGGCTTGTGAAAAACATCAAGCAACCGAAGTCTAAAATCACCTGCGGCCAGTGATCTTATCGGCAAGTCTATAGTGCTATGTGAACATTTGGTGCAGGCCTCCATCCACTCCAGCTCACCAGGAGTACATCGACTGAAGCCTCATGTAAGTGTAACCTCTTCATTATTTGGGAATGCTTGCTCGCGATTTCTTATTCTTATCTTACAGTCTATATTTTGAGAGAATATGAAACCAAAACACGTATGTCATAATTATGCTTTCCCTTTTAAGTGTCGAAGGGAGAATAAACATAGAATTTTACACTATCAAAGTCACAGAAATTGTCCGAAGAAAAAAGAAGGTTTGGCATCAGGAGAGAACACCGTACTCGTACTTGTTATTCTACCATTACTCCATTTCTTCGTATCCTACACAAACATCTGTTTCCATCAAAAAATCCACAAGTGAACTGAATTTGAATCGAAGCGCCCCGTCCAATAGTGAAATACAAGAAGAGATCATTAATCACTGCATTGTTGAACTGGGGTGACAACGAGTCAGCTTGTATTGTGGATTTGTTGACAGGGATCACGTCTGGACGTCAGCGGCCGTATTCTGGCTGTTTGATGTGGGTTCGTGTTTCTTTCGAATGTTGTTTATGTTGGTGGACTGATTTTGTGATATTCGTGGTGTCTTGTAAGAATACTCTAACTATATTAAAATAAATGCAAATAGGTAGTACTAGTGTAAATTGTGTTGTATGTAGAAATGTTGTTGTCATGGTGTTACTTGAGAACAATATTCCTAAATTTTCTTCTGTATTTAGAGTTATTGTTTTCTGGGTTAATTAACATGTTCATTTTCAGATACACCTGACTTTTATCAAACAACTGGGTAGAATGCCTTAAAATAGATCATTCAAGTTCCTAGTAAGATATAATAATCATCAGTTTTAAAACGATTATTACAATTAATTAGGATAAATAAGCAAAATCAAATTAGTAATCAAACTCTCGTCTCCAGAATAAGTCTCCAAGCTCCTCACTCACAGTGCTGAACAATCGCGAATGAATGGAGTGAAGACAAAAGGCCAGTTCCTTTGTGCTAATGAAGAATGGTCACCCTTACCCCGTGTCGTGTTAGTGTGTTAGGCGTTAGATTAATATCATGGCTAGTGCTCATTGGATGTAACAAAAATTAACGTTTAGTGATAAATCGTTGGGCTAATTGTTTGGGGATCGAGGTGAAGTACGTAAAGTATAAAATCATTTATTTTTCACACTAATCCAAATACATTAAAGAAATTATTGAAATAAATAAGTGCTGGACCATTTAAGGTGGTTTCAATTTAAATACCTAATTTTCATTTTGATATTCTATTCTGAATGCAATGCGGCAGGGCAGGACGACGAGGTAAATAAACAATTGTGTGGAAAAAGGAGAATGGAGCATATATGGTAGAACAATATGCCTATATTGTCCTACTATAAGCTTCATTCGCCATTAAAATCATCTAACTAGTCCTAGTTAGATGTTTTTTTTATAGTGTCAGTCATATTCTATATACTACATGATATTAATTTGCTTGAAGTAATTTAATCAGCAATCATTTACAAATTTCTATATCTACATATATCTATACCCTTTTAACATGTATTTTTCTTTTTTTGTGATGGTATAGTTATTTGTGAAAATACATCCCCCAAAATGCCCACTCATCGACACTTCCTAGTGCTTTCGCTGGGAAGAAGAAGTAGCGGATCAAAATCTCCAGCAGCACAGCTGTCTGTTCATTTAAAAAAATCATGTGAGTTTATACAATATTATATATAGTAATGAACACAAGAAAATACAACAACAGTGGAATCATTTACCATATGCCAGCTAGCCACGTCAAAATACCAGCAAAGCAAAAAAAGAAGAAGAAAATATCATTAATTTGGAAATCCATACAAACTTTGTCTTGAGTTAATCAGATCGGCCAGCTATTCTTATCATTTAAATAGTCATTTACGGAATAATATGCCTTTCAAAAAAGCTTGGATTTGATTTGTGCTTTAAAATAAAACATAAAATATACAAATATTATTGATTTCACAACGTACACATGTATCTGTGGTGGATGCACCAACTCTAAGTGGTTTTGTACTGAAAATCAATACTCTTTCCACAAAACTTTACCAGAGCTTCGATTTGATTAGGTACTCGAAGAACTATCTTAGAATCAATTTCTACATGCTAATGCAATATTTCCTTGAGTGACGAAAAAACCTTTGAACACTATACTTTTAAATTTAACATCCTTACAGAAAACCATACACCAACTTCAGGTTACTAAAATTACAACGAAAACATACCAAAACATTTTCTTTACGTGATTTCCAAAAGTCACAAGGACTTATCCCGTCAGGACATATCAGCGACGTTTTACGACGTCAAAAGTCTCGTCAGGATTACTAGTGACGTCGCGGCCGGCCCCTGTCCCGGACTGACAAGCCAGATGGACACCCTTATCTCTCACTAAAAGCGTGTCTATTTATAGTGTATGTCTATATGTTGTGTTTGTAATGTGTACTGTAAGAATATTCGTTGAGAGGTCAGAAGTAAGTCGCTTTATATTAGAAAAAAATATGTTTTGTTATTTTTTGCTCTTGTTTAAAGTTAACTAGTGATTAGCGATTCTTTGATCATACATTTTTGACCTTTTAACGTCACTTAACTGAAATCACCCTTTATAAATAAACACCACAGTGTTTTAGGGGTTAATTCATAAACGATGATTAAAGTTAAGCGACGTCAAAAGGTCAAAATGTGTGGTCTCGCTAATCACTAGTTAACTTTAAGCAGCGTTTATGAATAAGGGGGTACAACTTTATATTTTGTTAACTATTGGTGGAGGAAAAATTTTCATAATTTTAACAATATCCACAGTCTGTCTCAATCTGTCACCCATAACTTCTAATTTGTCTAAATTTTGATAAGTTTTAGACACTTTTTGTCGTCTGTTAGCAGATTTTGAACAGATTAAACAGATTTTTTCTATTCAACTCATAGCGAATAATGTTATATCAATGTTTAGGTTATTAAATATAACTATTTTATACAAAAAAAAACCAATACCATGAAAACCATGTTGATAAGAATAAAGGCAGATTGTCTATTTTTTGTTGTAATCCATACTAATAATAAAAATGCAAAAGTAACTCTGTCTGTCTGTTAAGCTTTCCCGCTTAAACCTCTAAACCGATTTTGATGAAATTTGGCACAGACAATCTCTAGACCTTGAAAAAGGACATAGGCTACCTTTTATTGAAAAATTTGATATTCCTGAGGGAAATCTAAAAAGCGCGATACATATAACCGAATTCCATGCGGGCGAAGCCGCGGGCGGAAAGCTAGTATTTAATAAATCCATACCTTTACAAAGAAATTTGACGGAAAACGGCAGTAAGTTCTCCTCGTTGTCTTTGCTTACATAAACAAAATTAAACACTATAAAACCAGATTAGTTTTCAATTAAGACTGGAATAAGTATTGGTGTGGAGGTCCGGCGTATGCGGATACAAAGTAACCACCCAACAGCCATAAATCCTACACTGTGTTTATTTCTGACCATCACAACTTCACCAACTAGCCTAATTGATTTCAAAGAAAACACTAAGCCACTTAACGACTTCAAAGGCTACCCGGCTAAAGAAACAAAAACCCACTCAAAGTGACAGATTGACACTGGGGTGTGTCACTTTGACTAATAGTGCCGACTGACCCACGACACTCGTAATTACGGGCACATTAATACTTAGGACACTATCAGTCACGGACTAGGGGTGGACTTAAAAACGATGAAGTGGACACGGTTAGTGCTTAGGTAAGTCCACTTGAAATTATGGTCACCCTTTCTTGAGTGATGCAATACTTTGTAAATAGTAATTAATAAGGGTGTTAGGCTTCTAAAATGGCAATAGAAACTTGACCAGTAGTGTGTTATGTATGAGTTCTTTAGTTAAGATGGGCGTTCCGTTTCTTATGAGCAGTAGTAGGCCAGTGGTAACAGCCTGTCTTTCGAAATCCAGGTTCCATGTGTTCATCCTTAGGAAGGCGCTTTACTTTACATACGTAGACTTGATTTCATCACCACTATTCTCAAAACGGTGACGAAAAACATAGTCAAGAAACCGACATGTCTTAAAACTGAAAATTCAATCATTAACCAACTACGTGGAGACTATGGCCCATTCTCTCTTACAAGGAGACTGTCTATAGCGGGAAAATTATAGGCGGATTAAGAATTTTTTACGGGTTTCAGATTAATTAGTCTATATTTTTATTTACTATTCAAATATACTGAAACTACTGTACTGTACTGAAATTGCATTGAAAATATTGAAAAGTGATGATAAGTGTCATCATCAGCCCCTACTCGTCCACTGCTGGACATAGGCCTCCTTCATGGCACGCCAACAAGCTGGATCCTGAGCAGCTCTCCGCCAGCCACTACCAGCCACCTTTTTGATGTCGTCGCTCCATCTAGTCCAAGGGCGTCCCACGCTACGTTTGCTGAGACGCGGTCTCCACTCGAGGACTCGTTTACCCCAACGGTTGTCGGTCCTGCGGCATATGTGACCAGCCCATTGCCACTTCAGCCTGTTAATCCTCTCAGCTATGTCGGTGACTCTGGTCCTCTGTCGGATCACCTCATTTCTGATGCGGTCCTTCAGAGAGACGCCCAACATAGCCCGCTCCATAGCTCGCTGAGTGACTTTAAACTTATGGACTAGTCTGACCGTTAGTTACGCCTGTGCTCGAAGAGCTTCAGCGTATATTTAATTCTGCTCTCTTTTCGGGGAGATGATAAGTGTAGATATAGTTATTTCTTATATAAATTACCTACAAATACATAGGTAATTTTTAAAAAATCGTTTTTGTATTGTAATTCTGATGGTATTTTTATCATATTTTTAATGGCATTTGTGAGTTATAAATGTAAGTTAGATGTAGGTATGTGTATCTTTGTGGTTGAAGCGTCGCATTGGCATTTTAACTGTTTAGACTGATTTACACGGAGCAATTTAATTGCCTATGGCTTCAATTAAGTTGAAGCAATAATATAAGTTGCATTGTCTATCCCCCCATCGGCCATCGGTTCTACGAGCAATGTGCCCTGCCCACTGCCACTTAATTTTAGCGACTCGGAGAGGTATGTCGGTGACTTTGGTTCTTCTACGGATCTTTTCATTTCTGATTCGATCACACAAAAAAAGTCCAAGCATAGGTCTTTCCATCGCCCTTTATGTAACCTTGAGCCTTCCTATGAGGCCCATTGTATTAATACAATACCTCTTGTAAAAACTGGTTGTCAGGCGTTCGGGCTTCTAACGACTGTAAAAAAATGTATGAATAACAGCCAGAAAAAATAGCTTAACGTTCTTTCCGAATCATGATGGTATCTTGATTTGAGACTTTACATATCCATCCATAATAAAATCACACTAGTACTGTTATTTTTTTTTCATAGTGGTAATTTTAGATGCACCTGGTTACCTGTAAATCGTCATTATCATTTCAGTCGAAAGACGTCCACTGCTGGATATAGCCCTCCCCTAAGGATTTCTACGACGACCGGTCCTGCGCCTCCCGTATCCAGCGGTTTCGAGACCTTTACTAGGTCATCAGTCCACCTTGTCGGGGGCCTATGTGGTCGCCACCCGAGAACCCGTCGGCCCCATCGGGTCCTACGAGCAATGCTCCCGGCCCATTGCCACTTATGTGTTGCAAATCTTCGGGCTATGTCGGTTACTCTCGTTCTTCTGCGGATCTCCTCATGCCTTTTTTAACCGACTTCAAAAAGGAGGAGGTTACTCAATTCGACCGTATATATGCTTTTTTTTTTATGTTTGTTCGCGCATAACTTCGTCGTTTATGAACCGATTTTGATAATTCTTTTTCTGTTGGAAAGAAGACGTTCCCAAAGTGGTCCCATGTTAAGGATATCAGGGTCTGATGGTGGAAGACCAGAGAAAACAAGGGAAACTTTCAAAAATTGCAGGGGCGACTAGTGCATTTCTTAGCATTTTCATTAAATATTTTAAAGCACTACAATTTAATAAAGGTCTGGGGTAGATCTGATGATGGAGCCAGGAGACAGTCGAAGGAACTCCTCAACAAATCACAGCAGCTACATTGTGTTTGGGCTCGATTAATTTGTATTGATAAGAACTTTACACCTAGATGGGTTGTGACTGTCATAAGAGCTCTGATGATGAAGACAAAGGCCAGTTCAGGGAACTCCTCAACGGTTTACAGTAGCTACTTTGTGGTTAGACTTCATTCATTTATATTGATGAGACCTTTGCACCCATTGGGTTAAAATAATGGTCTGCAGTAAATTTTATGACGAAGACCATAGGCAGTTGAGGGAATACTTACGAGTAAAAATTAAAGTAAACAAAATTAAGTCGTTTACCAACTATATTTGCGTCAGCTTCCAGTCTGACCGGATGTAACTGAATACATAGTACTTTTAACAACTAAAAAGTGTAAAATAAAAACTTTTTTACAAAAAAAACAACCGATTTCCAAAAACCACTACAAAGTCAAAAATAACTAATTTCGGAAGTCGGTGTCAAAAACGAATATACAAAACCAAAGACACCGACTTCCGAAATTAGTTATTTTTGACTTTGTAGTGGTTTTTGGAAGTCGGTTGTTTTTTTGTAAAAAAGTTTTTTACTAAGATAAAGTTTAATATCTTTGCAATTATTAATTTTCAAAAGTAATAAAAACATATTTACATCTATTTTCCGTGATTGTGACTGCTGGAACCCAAAAAATACTCTAACAAAGGTCTCTCTGATGATGATCTACCCTCCTACATAATCGAACAGCCCACATAAATCAAAGAACTCGAGTACTGCACACAGTTGAGGTATAATTACATCGCACCATAAACATGCCAAGCTAACTCTGTCCCACGTGGCTGCACGGCGATACCCGCGCGGTAATAAGCGTGATAATATGGCGGTAATATACGGGGGAGGTGCTGAAATGTTACCTAGTGTAGGGGGTTGTGTGGTACTTTTGAATTGTGGGAGCTTTTGGGCTGTTGAAACTAAAGTGTAGTAGAATGAAAAAAAAAAAGAGTTTAATGTGACTGGAAAATTATTAAACTAAACTAAACTCAATTAAAAATATAAAAAAAAACAAGTAAAAAAAAAAACTAAAATGAATCAGTAAGTCCTATACTTTTTCTTCTTCAGCCTATAGAGGTCCACTGCTGGACAAAGGTCCTAAGGCTTTCCGCAATGACCGGTCTTGTGGTGCTCGCGTCTATCTGCTTTCATTACTCTTATACGAAGGACAAAAAGCAAGAAATACTACAAATATCCTGAACTTATATTTTTATCTGCGAGGCGACTAGGTGAGTTACACTTGTAGGATACATCCAGACAAATGGACCAAAGTGGTCATACAGTGGGTGCTTCAAGACGGACGTCGTCATTGAGAAACTCCTAAGAAACGCTGGCGTGAATATTTGGACTCGTTTCTGACCGATTGGGCGAAAAAGGTACAATACAAGGAAAGGTGGAAGGAAAGGTGGTGGACGTTGGAAAGTTGTATAATACATGCTAGTTGTTTTGCTTGCGAGACGGAGGTCCTTGAGTAAGTCGGGGTGGTGGCACTGCATATACCAGTGTGTCGGATGTCGTACAGCACTCGGTGAAGGCTGGCTGCTGCGTCGACCAGGAGAGACAGCCACGGCGGCGCGGCTCGAATGTGTGATGCGCTCGTATGATCTGCAGGTGCATTCAACTGTTAAATAAAACATTCATTTATTCGACTTCGTCCGCGTGGACTTCAGTTTATTGCGCGCGTTGGTTCCCGTAAATTAAAAAGTCAGTTGATATAAAATAAGCGCCTGTTGAAATAATGGGAGCAATATGTACGTCCGCGTTAGCTACCGTTTTCGCAACATTTTTTGTTACTGCTCTGCTCCTATTGGTCATAGCGGGATGTTACATAGCCTTTCTCAAGCTCTAGAGTACCTGTGTACCAAATTTCATTACAATCGGTTCAGTAGTTTTAGCGTGAAAGCCGAACTGACAGACAGAGATACTTTCGCATTTATAATATTAGTATGTTTATAAGAACGCAGACACTTAGTAGGTATTATTTGATACTATAATGATTTGTTGATAAAATGAGGACGATTGTTCAATATTAAAAGTATAATGCAAAAAAATTAAGATTAAAAAGTCAGGTCTTGGTTATTTCACTACATATTGCTGGCGTCGTCCAACCTCAGGGACCCACCGGGTGGACACTTAGGTCCAGCGAAACCGTTTTATAGTACCTAAATAATATAAATGAATTAAAAAAAAATACTTTACATACCTAGGTACGTACGGAACTCATTATATGGAATAAAAATATCACTTTGCCTGAATAATGGCAATGAATTGATATTATTCTTCTGGTCGAGTATAAGCGTGTTGATTGAACTTGACCCCTCTGTGCGGCAGTCTGACTTGAACTACACCGGTTTTTAGAAGCTTTTATTTAAATTGCATTATATGTAAGTTCGTGTAATATCTTACAACTCAATAGGGGTGTTCCCTGAGTGAAAAATAAATTGATTCTATTTAGTCCGTCTTACAGATTACCTATAGAAAAATATTGAATACGTATATTTTGTTTTATCAAATCAATAAAAAAAATACAAATATAAAACGCGCCAAAGATCAGGAGTGGGACTGGTGACGTCACTCGTTGCTATGAGGGTGTAGTAAGGAGTGACGTCACACAACTTTTCAACGCACTGTATCGTTTTAATTTTTTTATTTATATGAAAAAAGAAAAAATACGTGTCCAGTTTTTTTGGAAATCTGACTGACGGACAAATTAGTTTATTTTAGTGAACTACCCTATTGAAGCATATTATATTATTTCGTTTATAGGAACTCAGAATTATAGCTGTATTTCACCATGGTGTGTTATCACAAACGGTAAAGTTCTACTTAATGATATTTTGACTAGGGTCTATGAAAACTTAGATAACGTGAGCGTGGAGTGACCTGTAATTCTTTTTTTTATATTATTACTAGCGACCCGCCCCGACTTCGCACGTGGACAAATGATATAGGTACCTAAGTCATCCTCAAGAATTGGTAGCCCTTCAATAAAAATAATGTCTACTGTGCCGCCCATCAGCCAATATCTGACTCTGCAAGATATACCTTTTTGTCCATGGATAGCCAATTCCACCACCTTCAAACAGAATGAAAGTTTACTGGGGTAGCAAGTTTGTTCGAAATGATGGTCCCCCATTTCGGCCCACTCGCTCCCCGGTTTAGACAGAAAAACACTCAAGTAGCAAGCGGCCGGCACGGGCGCGACCGGCACGCGGATATTTTTGGTGTTTAGTTTTGAATAAATCGTGTTATCTCCTAGATGAAATAACCAATTCTAACAATTCAAAAAGAGATCTGCTGCTACTGAAATTACCTTTGATATGACGAATATGACGAATAATGACGAAATATTTGGATAAGGATAAATAATAAGGAACAAATAGTGGGCTCTGATTTCGACTGTCATTTTAATTAGCTTTTCAAACATAAAAAAGTAATCATAATGAAGAAACTATAGTAGGTAGATATATAGTGTCGCAGACTTTTTCGTAGGCATTTTTAAGGTCTAAAATACTGTAGTACATTATTTTGATCTATCCCATAGGGTTCAGCAAGCGTTTGCAATGTAAGCTCAAAAAATGGGTTTATTTTGCAACATGTGTTAGAAACCTCAAAAATAATAGTATTTCTTCTCTATTTAATCAATAAATGTTATTATACATAAAAACCTTCCTCTTGAATCACTCTATCTATTAAAAAAAACCCTATCAAAAACCGTGGCGTACTTTTAAAGATTGAATCATACAAAGCGACATAGGGAAAGTAAAAGTGACTTTGTTTTATAATATGCATGATGAATAGGAACGAAGACGGCAGTGTAAATAGGAACGAGGTGATGCAATGTTAAACCTAACAACACGACCAACGATGCTGCGCCAGAGAGAGATTGAACTAGAGTCCCTCCACGACCAAACTCCCGACACAACAACATTTGGCGCATCGTACCCGGCACACATCGCAACACAACTGCTCAGACGCGTCATCCGTACGGCTTCACCAGATATCATGAAGGAACACGACGAATCGCTTAGCGGTATACTATCAACGTAACCTACCATTCCCAACGAATGCTATGAATTGAGAGTTTTGAGCACTCACTCTTAGATCATTTCACCTAACTTTTGCCGGAGAGTTTTCTGCGGAATGGCGGCTGCATTTAATCCTGACCACGAGAAACAATGTAGATCCATAAAGAGCATTTGAAACACGTTAGCAGACTAGAAACAATGTAGATCCATAAAGAGCATTTGAAACACGTTAGCAGACTAGAAACAATGTAGATCCATAAAGAGCATTTGAAACACGTTAGCAGACTAGAAACAATGTAGATCCATAAAGAGCATTTGAAACACGTTAGCAGACTAGAAACAATGTAGATCCATAAAGAGCATTTGAAACACGTTAGCAGACTAGAAACAATGTAGATCCATAAAGAGCATTTGAAACACGTTAGCAGACTAGAAACAATGTAGATCCATAAAGAGCATTTGAAACACGTTAGCAGACTAGAAACAATGTAGATCCATAAAGAGCATTTGAAACACGTTAGCAGACTAGAAACAATATTATGTTGTTCACAAACTAACTAATTTTAAGTTATGTGCATCTTTTTCTGTCTATTTCATTAAGAAAAGGACAGAAGATAAAATGTCAGTTTAGACCTGTCAAATTAATTTGCTCCTGACGTTAACTGGTGTACTTTTAGTCGCCATGTTTATAATCGCGTCTAAATTATCTATCTTCTTCTTCTTCAGCCTATAGATGTCCACTGCTGGATAAAGGCCTCCCCCAAGGCTTTCTACGCTGATCGGTCTTGTGCTGCCCGCATCCATCGGTTTCCCGCGACCTTCACCAGGTCATCGGTCCACCTTGTTGGGGGCCCCCCTACGCTGCGTCTTCCAGTACGTGGCCGCCACTCCAGAACCTTACTGCCCCATCGGCCATTAAGTTTAGCGACTCGCAGAGCTATGTCGGTGACTTTGGTTCTTCTGCGAATCTCCTCATTTCTGATTCGATCACGCAGAGAAACTCCGAGCTTAGCTCTTTCCATTGCCCTTTGTGTGACTCTGAGCCTTCGTATGAGGCCCATTGTGAGCGACCACTTTTCAGTTCCGTAAGACATTGACAATCGTCAATTGTCTATGGAGTGTCTTAATTTGACAGGATTAAATTAAAATGTTATCTTCTATCCTTTTTTTAATTAAATAGAAAGAAAAATACCCACATAACCTAAAAATAGTTTAGTTTGCTAGCAACAGTATCGGTGCCATTGTCATGGTCATTACCGTTATGGTGATGTATGCATCAAGTTGCACCCTCGAACTTCTAAAACAAACCCGATTATGCAGTAAATTCAAAACTCGTCCCAATTATCTATCGGAGGGACGTAAATCAAAGTCCGAATGCACATAATCTTATCAATTTATGGTCCCAGTGTATCGAAACTTGGCCCCTTGCATGTGCAGGCGACAAACTGCTCAAGTTTGATAATAAATTAAAACCGCTAGTTATTTAGTGTTGCGTTGGAGTTCTAGTGATGGGGCATGTGGTAATGTTAGAATACCGTGTTTTAGTTTAAATTCTATTTCAAGTGGTACAAATGCTAGTGTACTATGCCAGTTTTTTCATCATGTTAACTTTGAACTACAACGACGGCTTCGATTCCCGCACGGAACAATTAATATTTGTAGGACCTACAAGTATGTAGTTGTTCCGGGTCTGGTTGTTTGTGTATGTGAGTTTATATGTTTATAAACGCACTCACGATACGGGATAAATTTCTAGTGTGGGGCAACATTTATTAAAAAGAAAAAACCGGTTAATTGCGAGTCGGACTCGCGGATGAAGGGTGATTATCTTTAAAATCGAAAAAAAAACAAGTTTGTTGTATGGGAGCTCCCTTTAAATATTTTTTTATTTATTTTTTTATTTTTAGTATTTGTTGTTATAGCGGCAACAGACATAAATAATCACTGAAAATTTCAACTGTCTAGCTATTACGGTTCATGAGATACAGTCTGGTGACCGACGGACGGACGGACTGACAGACAGACAGCGAAGTCTCATGAATAGGATTCCGTTTTACCTTTTAGGTACGGAACCCTAAAAAAGAAACTAAATTAAAGTTCAGTATATCTTATCGTTCATATTTCATTAAGAAAAGGACAGAAGGTATTATATTAGTTTAGTGTATTATTTATAATTATATACAATATGTTAAGAAAACCCTGTCCGATCCGTGAAGGTATTGTTAGGTATCGATAACTGATTCTACTAATGCCTGCAAAACCTGGCTAAACTTAAAAAAAAATACCCCCTAAAAAATAAATAACTTAAATAAAATAAATAGGTAATTTCATGGCAACACAGGCACAGGTCATGACCGCAGTTGACCTCATGCTTGTAGGTATAGGTAGCTTGTTCACGTTTATCGACTCTCGAAAGAAACAATGATACTTAGGCAGCTCGAGAAAAGAATTTTTTTTAAGTAGGAAGGTCGTCTGACTCTCCAAATGTATCATTTCATTGCATGAGCACAATTGCTGTGGCGGAGATGTTCCATATTTCGTCGCACGAGATTAGCACGGACATGCACACAAATAAAAATCAAGTGGTGTCAAATCCGCGCTGGCCACAGTTGGCCCCTACCAATCCACTGCTCGCCGAACTGATAATGGACAATAATGATAATGTACTCACGTACAGGTCGGCAAAAATATCGTGAGGCACCGTCATGCTGGAGCCCTCGTGCATTGACCGATAAGTTTCCACTTCCAAATCGTCTAACACCTGATCACAACACAGCTAATTACAGTTACTACCTCCATCAGCATGTTACATTACTCTACGTTAGAAAACGACATGATCACACAATACACGAATAGTGTACACCAGCAATGTTTATGCGCAACTAATAATTTAAAGTAAAAATTATTTTTATTTTATAAGAATAGGTACCTACGCCGGCACGCTTTGGTAGAGATGTGTAATAAATCAAAATATTGTTTTTTTTATCGATTGATACTCGTCTATTTTTGGTATCGATTTAGTATTGTAGTTTCTCATTCTTATTCTCGATTCAACATCGCATGGAATTGTTTAGAACTTTTACAAAACTCAAATTAGCGAGGTACACTGCTGTAAATGAAAATCATGCCAGTTTTAATTTCAGTTTCTGTCTCAATATCGATGATATTGACCGATAAAATATTTGTAAAACTTTACTAAAATTGTGTTTCATAAGTCTTTCTCGTTTCTGTTTACTAATACTTGTGTTATAATAATGTTATTAGTAATTGATCGATAAACAAACAAAAGTACTTTTACCATTGGGTAATCTGTGTTTTTACAACAAATCCTTCAACCAGATATAAGTTTCGATTAATAGCGATAAAAAACGTTATTACGCAAAAAATAGTACATCCCTAGTTTCACCTACTTTTTTCCTTTGCGGACACCGACAAACGCGCCGCGCGCCGGCATCACAAACGAGACCGCCAAATATTGAACATAAATTTATACATTTAATATCCAACAATAAATCAAACGATGATACCGCCGAAAATGGTGTTGTCACATTTTAAAAATTTACCTAATTTTGGGGAAGTTCGCGGGAAAAAAAGATAATTTCAAAATTCAATAATATTGTTACTATGATGATTATGTAAAATTTCATATTTTATTTGGCCATGTGTTTACCTAACCTTTATTATCCTTACGGGTCGGACAGGGTTTTCTTAACATATTGTATATTACTAGTATTATGACAGCCTCCGTGGCGTAGCGGTAGCGGACGCGGCCGCTGCGCAAGGTGGCGCGGGTTCGATCCCCGCACAGTGCAAATATTTGTATACATGAATATGAATATTTGCACTGGTCTGGTCGTGCCTCGGAAAGCACGTTAAGCCGTTGGTCCCGGTTGCCATACGAACATCTAGTGGCAGTCGTTACGGGTTGTTGGAGCCCTCAAAAGTCCAACAATTGGTCTAACTGCAATGCTTCGATGTCGCCTTCGGGTTGTGGAGGTCAGACGGCAGTCGCTTCACGGAAAATGTCGAAGTTTAGCCATATCAGCAGTTGGACTGGTAAAGCGGACCCCAGACTCCAAAGCTGAAAAGGCTTCGGATGCGACTGGGATTAACGCTGGGATGATGATGATATTACTAGTATTATATTAGTTTAGTGAATACAATACACACTACACTACACTACACTTATAATTATAAATAATAATTTATAATTATACCTATACAATATGTAAAGAAAACCCTGTCCGACCCATAAGGATAATAAAGGTTAGGTAAACACTTGACCAAATATAATATAAAATTTTACATATTCATCATAGTAACAATACTAATGAATTTTGAAATAATCCTTTTTTCCCGGGAATTAATTACAATTTCCCCGAAATTTGGTAATTTTTAAAAAGTGACAACACCGGTAATATTATAAGCGAATAGCGACGCGACCACGTCACTGATGCCGCGTGCCCTGCCCCCCGCCGCCCGCGGAAGGGGTTGCTTATCGCACATGTATTAAGTTACCTCTTTTTGCGAAATAATATTTATTTTTTTAAGGGGGATTTTTTTTTAAGTTTAGCCTTTCTTTGTGGGCATTAGTAGAATCAGTTATCGATACATAACAATACCTTCACGGATCGGACAGGGTTTTCTTTACATATTGTATATTACTAGTATTTGTTTTCTGCCTTTTTCTTATTGAAATAGAAATAAAACATGTACTGAACTTAATTTTAGTTTAGTTTGTGTACAAAGGAACCGCGTCTGGTAGGTACGTCTGTTTTACTTTTGAACTTACATTGGACTGGAGTTTTGAAAGTATTTTAGAGTCATTAGTACTCTAACAGACTAGAAAAGGTTTTTTAAGGCACCGAAAGATAATCAAACAGAATTTACCTCATTATCTATACTAATATATAAAGCTGAAGAGTTTGTTTGTTTGATCACACTAATCTCAGGAACTACTGGTCCGATTTGAAAAAGTATTTTTGCGTTGGATAGCCCATTAATCCAGGAAGGCTATATTATATCAGGCTGCGACTCGAAAATTATCAAATGACCTCTCGCGCTCTGGATGGAGCGGAAGGGCGTGTCAGTCTTTTACTGATCAAATTCATCCGTGTTTCTTTACTTGCCTGTGCGCCGGGACCACGGTTTCTTTTTTAACCAACCTACAACCCCGAACCAGGAGGCATCGGTCTTCGTGGACCCCGTCACGATGTGCTGACATCTCTTTGAGGCGCGCGTCAAACACAACGCGCTGTCGACTCGGGCCTGGTCCTTACCGGGCGGCGCGGCGGCGAGCTGCTCACCGCCCGCAAGCCCGCGCCTCCAGTGGCCAGGAGTTCGATGTTGTCTTCCGACCAGAGCACGAGACTTGCCCTCCGATCTCTTGTTTCGTCTTTTACATTAAACACTACACTTTTAGATACATTCCCAAAGCATGGTAGCACCAAAAGTCTACACTCTCTACAGGATCTGTGGTATATGAACGGATATTTTTATTACATTTCTATTTGAGTAGCTACTTTATATCGAAACATAGTTTTAAGTATTGAGTGAGTTAAAGAGCCTTTCAAGGAACAAAACGCAAGAATTTCTCCAAAGAATAATTTGGAATGTAATGTAAATACTCTGTTTGCTTAACACCTTTGAATCACGAAGGGTTTTAAAAGAACCGTAACGGGTGCATCACTATCTTTAATAGATTCAGCGCGTATGTAAATGGATTGCAATAGTTCGACAATATCGTGTCATTAATTATTAATTGAATGTAACATCTGAGTAGAATATTGTTATGTAATTATAAGTAATTAGGGAATTATTTTATATCTATTGGCATTTCAGGGCAAGAAACTTACTTGTTCGCCCACAATTTACTTGTCTTTAAAGAGCAAAAAATAATCTGTTTATTCAGTAAGGAAAATTAAGGAGTCTTTTATATTGAAACCATTGTTACTGAATATAAAGATAATTTGTTTTTTTTTTTAATAATTATAAACTAGTGCTTGACTGCAATCCCGCCTGATGGTAAGGAGTGATGCAATCGTTGATAGTAAACCGCAATAGTTTATAAAGAGCCTACTTACTCAAAAAACACTGAGTGAATAGGAAGGAAGACGGCAGTTGAGCGAGGTGATGCAATGTTAAACCCAACAACACAACCAACGTTGCTGCGCCAGATGGAGATTGATCTGGAGACTCTCTACGATCAAACTTCTGACACGACAATATTTGGCGCATCGTACTCGGCACCCAATGCATCACAATTGCTCAGACTCGTCCTCCGTACGGCTTCACCATACATCATGCCGGAACACGACGAATCGCTTGGCGGCAAGACATTGTCTGGTGGGTGGTAACATATTGGTTGCATAATACTCTATCACTAACAAATCATTGTGACAGTTAGATACTCATCATTTGAGGTTTTATTTAGGTAATAAGTTTTACTTACATTCCCACTTTTAACAATTTTTTTATAATATTTTTGCCTTGTATTTTGACGTGGCTAGCTGGCATATGGTAAATAATTTGATTTAATGTTCTGTGTTTTCTTGTATTAATTTATTACTATACATATGTAGTGTAACGTTGTGATTATTTCTTATTTTATTTATTATTTTTTGCCTTTACTAAGCATAGGGAAACGCACCTTTTTGTGGTCTATGGTTATTGATACTAATTGTCTATTACTATTTGTTTTGCTTTATCTGTGACATTTATTGTCGTTTTGACGTTTCAGTGTGACAGTTTTTTTGTGAAATTCCCAAGTTGGTGAGGAGTATTGTTTTGTAATGTTTGCATTGGATTGTTTTTTTTGTATATCAACAACGTAATGGTCGCTGCTTTCATTGTGAAAATGAATTGTCGTATTTTTTCATTAAGGGATTTTTGTAGACCAAGTTATATTTTCATTGGATTTCTGCAGATTGGAATCTTGTAAGCGGGGAAATCTCCCACCGTTCAAAGGGGTAATTTGGGTTTCGGGTGTTTGGCACCGAGGAGAGATTCTGGACAGCCAAAGAAAAAGGAGGCGAAAATACCTGTGGAGTCACGTAGCGATCGGAAAAAAGGCTTTTCGATGTCGATAGATCTGACCGGCAGGGCGTCGGGCAGACGGCCTGGACGGGCTTAAAGAAAATAAAGGCTTCTGACACGGTGTGCTGATTTTGGGACAATCGCGGCCGTGTGGACCAGCCAGCAAGCAGCACTAGGCCCAAGCAATCCTGTGCATGTGGCTGGGTCTCCCAGGCGGAGAATTTTTCTATTGGAGCGCCGCCTGGGCGTGTTTTTTTTTTATTTTTGTCATATTCTTCTACCTTCAACCCCGTTGGTTTGGAGAGGCAGGACACATGGTTTCAAGGACAAAGAAGGCCAGGAACTTCCAAGGATGTGTCGCAAGTACCCTCTTATCTCAATTTAAATAACATTCTTGTACCCGTAGAAAACTCATTTACTATTATATTACCGGTGGTGACCTTTAGTGACCTTTAGTGACCTTTAGTGACCTTTTGACCTTTTGTGACCTTTTCTGATATATAATTTTCCCCATTTTGGATTTGTATAATTCTGTAGTCATAGTGGATGAAATCCACAGCCTGAGTAAGCTGAGCTAGAGTTAGTGGGCAATCTGCTAGGCTACTGTTGCGCGTGAAACCTGGACGCTCCAACAGACCACTCTTGGAGCCGCTAGGATTGACCCAACCTTATTGAGGTTAACAATAAAGCTATATTGTTTATTTACATTTAATAAGAGTTAAAGATAGTTTCCTGTTGTTACATATAAAAGCTTGTAATTAAAACATAGTAGTCCAACAAACTATCATTTTTTATTTTCACACCCGATTAGCCGAACCTCTACTTTTCTCTTTTTTTTTGTCAGGGAGTAAAACCCGGGCAACCTCTAATTTTACACACTGACAAATGGCGCCCAATTTATATTTATTTTCATGGGGAATTTGGCTGATTGGGTAAAGGTCACCACTGGAGATATTTTTTTTTTTCTTCTAAAAAACTTGTAACTTTAAATTTTGAAGTATTACTTTAATTTAATAAGTGTGAATTAGCCTTATATCAGTATTAATCAGTGATAAGTGCATTCCTTTTCTTCCCAAAAAACATTGTTGTAATTATTTTTCAAATTTCACATAATTTTACTTAGTGAAAGTTGAACAATCACATGTCAGTTTGAGGGTATGTTGCATCATGCTTTTAAATTTTTAGTGTTTATTTGTATTTATTTTGCATCCTTAAGCAGGATTATAATATTTTACATGTGACTGTGCCAATTTATTGTGGTTTTTCCAAATATTTTATGGAATTTTAGTGAAATTTAACTTTGACAAATTTTGTCTGCGGGATCACACTGTGAAAACTTATTTTGAATTATTTTGGTGTATTGCTGTACTGAGTACCACTTTTTAGTGATTGTAATTGATATAAATACTGTGCCTGCGTGTGCCTAAGCATACTTTTGTAGAAATTTTGGAGATTTTACATTTTTTATTTTTTTTAAGCAATACCTTACATTGTGTCAATTTCATAACTTCATTCAAGAATTTAAGTAAATTTAAGCAAATTTAAGTAAATAACTGTAAGTCACCACTGTTAATTCGCGTTTTAGAGTCTGTTTGATTTCCTTTTTACACATTTTTAGCTACAAATAGTAACTTTTCACATCAACATGGACCGCAATATACAATTTCACTCCCTCTTGAAGGATGAGCTTATATATGAGGTTTCTATTCGTTCTGAGACTCCTGCTAGTACTGTGGAAGCCCTGCGCAAACAACTTCGTGGCTTATTGTTAGAATGTCCTGCAGAGGCAGTTTTGGAAACTGAATTTACACCGGAATCAGAACTTAGAATTATTCAGGAAAAGCTGAAGGAACTTGGTGTGGCTGTTGACAGGTACACTAGGTTGAAGGACAGGTACTCGCAGAACCGAAGCCGAGCTTTGGGCAGCCACTTGTACCATAGGATCATCAGAATTCAGTCTGATGATCCCGCTATCCTGACTATAAAGACAGAGCTTAGCGACAAGCTGGAGGTGCTCCTGGGTAAGGTGGAGGTAGCTAGTACTCCTGCTCCTCATGAAGTCAACCCTTTCTTTGCTCCTAAGGAAATATCTGTAGAATGCTCCGGTGATAAAAATGTTTCGAAGTGGAACTTAAAGTTCAACGGCATTACTGACCCACGGTCTTTCTTGGAACGGGTCGATGAGTTGCAACGGTCCTATGGTGTCTCGGATATTAAGTTGTTTAATTCTGCTGCTCAATTATTTACGGAGCAAGCTTTGCTTTGGTACAGGGGTATCAGGGATCAAGTTTCTTGTTGGTCTCAGCTTAAGGAGATTTTATTGGAGGAGTTTGGCCCAGTGGACCATGATTATAGGTTGCTTGGGGAAATTAGATCTCGTACACAGGGAGCGGACGAACCAGTCCATATTTATTTTTCAATCATGACATGTATGTTTGCTCGTCTCAAAAACCCACTGAGCGAGGACAGTAAATTAGAGATTTTGTTACATAATATTAGGCCTCAATTTTCACAACAGCTAGCGTTAGTGCAGGTAACTTCAATCGCCCAACTTAAAGAACAGTCCCGGAAGTTGGAAGCCGCGCGTCAGCGGGCTGATCTGTTTGTGGAGCCGTCGAGGCCCAGCTCTAGTATGCTTGGCACGGACTTCGCTTACAAGGGCAAGTCTCATAAGCATGTTCAGGCGGTGGCTGCCTCGACGACAAACGCGGCCGGGTCGGCCGGTTGTCCGTGTGCTGACACTTATAGCAAGGGTAGGCAGTTTAGGAAAACCGCAAAGCCCATTTGTTTCAAATGTGGAAAAACTGACCACAACTTTTCAAAGTGCAACGGCGTGCCGAAAGGGGGTGCTGTAAAGTGTTTTGGCTGTGGGAAAGTAGGTGTTTTGCGGAAACACTGTACTAACTGCAAAAATGTAAAGAAATCTGACAAAGTGTCTAATAAAAATTCAAAAAACTTGTAAGGTTGAATCGCGGCAATTTAAATAATGATTCTAGGTCTAAATTTTATAATTTTGGTTCCATTGCCACGGTTCTGTTTGCTCCTAGTAAAAATGATATTAGACCTCATCTAAAATTTCAAGTAAATGATTTTGAGATCTTTGGATTATTGGACTCAGGTGCAGCCATTTCAATTTTGGGAAATAATTCACACTTAGATTTTGTCAAGTTTGGTTTTGACTTTCAAGAGAATAATAATAGTACAAAATGTCATGTTGCAAATGGTGTAGAGGTACAGACGATAGGGTTTATTTTTGTTCCGGTTACTTTTAATAATATTACACATGTTATTAAGTTTTTTGTAATACCCAACATAGTTTCTCATGTTATATTAGGGGTAGATTTTTGGCATGCCTTTCGTCTAGCACCAGAAATATTTGACAACATTGACTACAGAGTTTCACCGGTAGATTACTTTAAACACTCAGTAAATTCAGACCGCATTAGTACAATTCAATCGTATGAACATTTAACAGTGGCACAAAAGGAGTTAGCTGATGCGATGGTTGAACAATTTAAGAATGTTTCTTTTGAAGAAAAGGGTTTAGGTAGGACTACCCTGATCGAACATGTCATCGATACTGGTGATGCACCACCAATTAAAACGAAACAATATCCTCTCTCGCCGGAAAAGAGAGCATTCTTAAGCCAGGAACTGGATAGAATGTTAGCATTAGATGTAGTTACTCCTAGTGAGAGTCCGTGGAACAATCCAGCCTTGCTTGTCAAGAAATCAAACGGAGATTGGCGGTTTTGTTTAGATTGTAGGAAGTTGAATTCGGTAACCAAAGGGGATTCTTATTCAATTCCATACATACCCCAGATTCTTGACAGCCTAAAGGAGGCCAAATACCTGTCTTCCATCGATTTATCTTCATCTTTTTGGCAAATTCCACTGAGTAAAGACTCGCAAGAGAGGACTAGCTTCACAATTCCTGGCAGAGGGTTGTTCAAATTTAAGGTTATGCCATTCGGACTTGTGGCGCGCCTGCTCGTCAGCAGCGCCTTATGGATCGATTGTTCGACCATAACTTAGCGAGCGATATTGTAAATGGCATGGTATTCTGTTTTATCGATGACATAGTAGTATGTAGTTCAGATTTTAACACGCACATGGTTCTGTTAAAACGAGTGTTGGACAAACTGAAAATGGCCAACCTCACTATAAATTTCAGCAAGTCTAAATTCTTTCGACAGTCGCTAAAGTACCTTGGTTACGTCGTAGACGAGTTCGGGTTGCGTACTGATCCTGAAAAGGTATCGGCCATTTTGAATTTTCCCACTCCAACAACTGCGCGGGATGTAAAAGTATTTTTGGGTACATGCTCGTGGTACCGTCGTTTCATAAGAAATTTTTCAACAATCGCAGCTCCTTTAAACAGGTTGACAGCAAAGGGTAAAAAGGCACCACCTTTCCAGTGGTCAGAGGAAGCCGAGACCGCCTTTATTACATTAAAGAACGCCTTGGTTACTGCCCCAGTCTTAGCTGTCCCTGATTTTGACAAACCATTCACGGTTCATTGTGACGCTTCAGCGTATGGTTTAGGTGGTATGTTGTCCCAAACAATAGACGGGTACGAACACCCGATTGCATATGTTAGCCGTTCGCTGAACAAAGCGGAACGGAATTATAGTGCTACCGAACGGGAGGCACTGGCGGTTATTTTTGCGGTAGAGAAATTTCAAGCCTATTTAGGTTCCCGACCTTTCAAGGTGGTGACGGATCACTCATCGCTGAAGTGGTTCATGAACTTGGAGAATCCAACCGGAAGACTTGCTCGTTGGGGTTGCCGACTGTCTCAATTTGAGTTTGAAATTGAGCACAGGAAGGGCTCTGACAACGTCGTTCCGGATGCATTGTCCAGGCTTATGAAAGTAGGAGCGGTGAATGATTCCGACAACATAGAGAAAGATGAATGGTATGACAGGACCTTTAATAGTTGTAAAGCCTTTCCTAAAAACTTTCCTAATTTCTGTGTCAAGGACGGGAAGCTCTATCGTTACTGCAAGAGCAAGTATAACTTACTGAGTGAGTTTGATTGGAAGGAAGTGGTAAAGAAGGGTGATCGGCTGGAAGTTATTAGGGCAAACCATTGTGAAGCTACTGCCGCGCACTTGGGGGTGTTTAAGACGCACAGACGGCTGTGCTTAACGTATTTTTGGCCAGGCATGCATAAGGATGTCGTGGAGTTCATTAAAAATTGTGACGTCTGTGCCGCCTATAAACATTCTACAAAGGCTACACCAGGCTTAATGGGTCAACCAAAGGTTTGCCATAGACCTTTCCAGGTAGTGTCCATAGATTTGGTAGGTCCTTTACCACGTTCCCGAGCAGGATTTACGTTTTTGTTAGTCGTAACATGTTGCTTTTCAAAGTATACCTTATTGTTTCCATTGCGTCGTGCAACCAGTGCTCTTGTGGCAAAACATTTTGAACGGGATGTTATTTTAGCTCACGGTGTCCCTGAAACCGTAATTGCAGATAACGGAGTGCAATTCACGGGATCGGAATTCCGGAATCTACTGAAACGTTACAACATTCCCAAAGTACATTATTGCCCACGTTATACGCCGCAGGTTAATCTGGTAGAACGGTATAACAAGACAGTTATGACGGCCGTAGCTTCCTACGTGGAAGAAAACCATAGGAACTGGGATGAGCAACTGCACCGTATTCAGTTTGCTATAAACAGTGCAGTAAATGAGTCCACTGGGTTTTCTCCTTTCTTTTTAGTACATGGTAGGGAACCGGTCGTAAACGGGTCCTTCTACAGAGATACTGAGGCGGAGTATGAAGTGGCCATGCCTCGCGACGAATACGCTGGGGAATTAGGTTGTTTGAAGGACATTTTTGGTCAGGTTAGGTTGCATTTGTTAAGGGCACATGAGACTAATTCTAAATATTATAATTTACGCCGTAGACCGGCTAAGTTTTCAGTAGGGGATATTGTTTGGAAGCGCTGCTATACGCAAAGTGATGCAGCTAAGTTTAAAATGGCTAAGTTAGCACCCAAGTACGAGAAGTGCAGGGTAAAGGCCGTTTTGTCGCCCTTAGTTTACGAATTGGAAAGATTAGATGGCCATCCCATTGGGTCATGGCATATTAAAGACTTGAAGAGTCACTAGTTTTTTTTCAGCGTTTTGATGATCTGACAGCAGCCGCATTGTAGTGTCGAAGTGATACAGCTGTGTGTCTGTATTCCGTGGACGCACGACCCGCCGTTATCTCGCGAGCTCGTCGTGCCGCCACGGTTTACGAACCGCCGGTTGTTCACGGAGATGACTGCATACGTTGTGGAGTTTAAATGGTTGACATTTAAACGCCGTTTTGGTAGGTGTATTGAATGGTTTTATTCCGACTCATTACTCTGTATGAATGATGAAGGAAGAATGAAGGAATGAAAGGTAAATTCACTAAGCGCTTAGTGTTAATAAAGACGAAGGATATAAGGATATATGAATGTTAATAAAAGAGAGGATTCGCGTGGAACGTATGGCTGTCTGTCTAACATATCATGAGTATGGTTGTTGAGGAACCAGTCTTGTTTCCTACGTTTTTTTATTACCGGATCCGGGTTGTTTTATTTATTTGGGGTTTTACGTAGGATCAAGATATATTGTATTTTCAGTATTACTGAATTGTTGTTATCACTGTATCAGTGGATCGAAAGAACGCGTTCGATTTTTTTTTAATTTTGGTTCTGTCAACGTTTTTTTTTCCCTTAACACATTTTGAATTTCCGGATTGTCCTTAAAACCAGGTGGAGGTCGTGCTGCTCGAAACACATGCACGCGTATTCGAAAGGGTATATGCGACGTTTTTTTGTTTCGCTTTGCCGAATTTTTTTTTTTAATTTGTACTAAATATTTTTTTTAGTTTTCCTCATGGGATTATTGCCCTAATGAGAAATTGTTTCCCCATGCTGGCCTGGGGACAAAAGAAAATCTTAGAATGTGTCAGCTGCATCTCTTTCCGTGCAGATCGTAAGAGGCGATCGAGGGATATGGGCCGAGGAAGGAAGCTTGGTGTTGGGTTTAGAGTTTTTTTTTTTAATGGTTTCTTCCTTGATCAAACAAGCTCAGGGTTTTGTTTTGTTCTGTTTTGTTTTTTTTTTTGGTTTGGTTGGACTACTCATTGTTATGACCAATACTTATCATTAATTACCCATTAACTTCGTTTATTTAGTTCGCTGAGGGCAGCGAGCGGTTCTCCTTGGTCGAACCTTTTCCTAGGAGGGGAGGTATTGTAACGTTGTGATTATTTCTTATTTTATTTATTATTTTTTGCCTTTACTAAGCATAGGGAAACGCACCTTTTTGTGGTCTATGGTTATTGATACTAATTGTCTATTACTATTTGTTTTGCTTTATCTGTGACATTTATTGTCGTTTTGACGTTTCAGTGTGACAGTTTTTTTGTGAAATTCCCAAGTTGGTGAGGAGTATTGTTTTGTAATGTTTGCATTGGATTGTTTTTTTTGTATATCAACAACGTAATGGTCGCTGCTTTCATTGTGAAAATGAATTGTCGTATTTTTTCATTAAGGGATTTTTGTAGACCAAGTTATATTTTCATTGGATTTCTGCAGATTGGAATCTTGTAAGCGGGGAAATCTCCCACCGTTCAAAGGGGTAATTTGGGTTTCGGGTGTTTGGCACCGAGGAGAGATTCTGGACAGCCAAAGAAAAAGGAGGCGAAAATACCTGTGGAGTCACGTAGCGATCGGAAAAAAGGCTTTTCGATGTCGATAGATCTGACCGGCAGGGCGTCGGGCAGACGGCCTGGACGGGCTTAAAGAAAATAAAGGCTTCTGACACGGTGTGCTGATTTTGGGACAATCGCGGCCGTGTGGACCAGCCAGCAAGCAGCACTAGGCCCAAGCAATCCTGTGCATGTGGCTGGGTCTCCCAGGCGGAGAATTTTTCTATTGGAGCGCCGCCTGGGCGTGTCTTTTTTTATTTTTGTCATATTCTTCTACCTTCAACCCCGTTGGTTTGGAGAGGCAGGACACATGGTTTCAAGGACAAAGAAGGCCAGGAACTTCCAAGGATGTGTCGCAAGTACCCTCTTATCTCAATTTAAATAACATTCTTGTACCCGTAGAAAACTCATTTACTATTATATTACCGGTGGTGACCTTTAGTGACCTTTAGTGACCTTTAGTGACCTTTTCCTGATATATAATTTTCCCCATTTTGGATTTGTATAATTCTGTAGTCATAGTGGATGAAATCCACAGCCTGAGTAAGCTGAGCTAGAGTTAGTGGGCAATCTGCTAGGCTACTGTTGCGCGTGAAACCTGGACGCTCCAACAGACCACTCTTGGAGCCGCTAGGATTGACCCAACCTTATTGAGGTTAACAATAAAGCTATATTGTTTATTTACATTTAATAAGAGTTAAAGATAGTTTCCTGTTGTTACATATAAAAGCTTGTAATTAAAACATAGTAGTCCAACAAACTATCATTTTTTATTTTCACACCCGATTAGCCGAACCTCTACTTTTCTCTTTTTTTTTTGTCAGGGAGTAAAACCCGGGCAACCTCTAATTTTACACCCTGACAGTAGCAGTGGCGAAGGGTGAAATTTTGACAAAGGGAAGCCGGTCCAAAAAAATAAACACTTAAACACTTACCTACTGCAGGATATCTTCAGATAAGAATAGTATTAAAAGCCCCACCTTCACCATACAAAAAAGGACTGATGATTTGATAACAGTGTCTTTCAAGTATGATAAAAGCGGCAGCAAAAGAAAAAAAAAGCCTTTTTCGACGTGCATCTCCATACCACACATGCATGCTTGTTAGTAAGTACTAAGTTAAGTACCTATTGTTAGGGAATAAGAGTCAAGAAAATATAAAATAAAAAATTACAAAAATAATAAAGTGTTAAAAACCGAACCACACAAACACCGATCCAAAACCAACAAAAATATTAAGCAAAAATAAAGCAAATTATACACAATCACAACGTTATTTATATTGTAATGCAATGCGTCTGTTTTTTTTTAACAAAATGAGCTAAAATGATGTTATAAAAATTCGGATTACTTTTCATTTTATTAAGCAAATTTTTTTAATTGACATGATAGCCAAATCGGACAATCTCTGCTCTTTTTGGCAGTTTCGCACATATGTGTGAATGCGTTTTAAAGCAGAAAATGACCGCTCAGCTGAAGCTACTGAAATGGGGAGGGTCAGAATTAAACTGCAAAGAGTCGAAACTTGAGAAAATGCGTCTTTCAAAGACGTATTCTGGAGCTGTAAAAAAAGCTCATAGGTGTCCAATTTATTTAACGACGCTGACGTAAGACTTTAAGTTCATTCAGCAGGTAGTCAGTTGAGCAGCACTCTATATGAATTAAAGCCATAATAACAAACAAAATACACAGTATTTAACCAAATCTGCGATTAAATTACGTTACAGAATCAGTCACAGTTTAAATACCACAAATATTAAAATATAACAAACGAAAAACACGAAAAACGAACACATGTCACATACTAACAATAATTTATTTTCAACCAAACGAAATGGAACACGAAAATATGCCAAAATAAAAAGAATATGACTTGCGAAGGATTTCATTATAACGTTTCTTTGTCTCATTCTAATAGAGGAGAGGAGAGAACTGCAAGCCGGTCGGCAGTAGCCTATCTTTTCTCAAAAATTACGGGCGGTTAGCGATCATTAGAAAGAGATGTCTGACACGCTCTGTCTCTTTTCGCCTCATAGTAAAACGTTGGCCGAGATAAGCTGTAATTCGTCGAGTTACCTTTAATGTAATTTAGGTACGAAAAATTTAAGCGCTGATTAATTTACGACTATAAAATGAAATGTGATACTTAGGGTATTGCTAAGAATTACTATTGCTATTGTAAATCGCGCAGGCATTTGATTAATAATACTTTGTTAATGAAATAGAATGTAAATACTTTTGTATGAATATGGAACTGATTTTTGAAAGGTAACCCGGTGGGAATCGGCTTGTATGGACTCTTCGCCACTGATATGTAGTATTGTATAAAATCGTGTGTTTTTAAATGAAATGCGCTTCTTGAGAGTTTGTTCCGCTACTTCTTCTGCTCAGCTAAAGCACTAGGAAGTGGCGAAGGGTGATACTTACATTTTGGTTTTGATTCATTGCATTATTTACGTTGTTGAACAGATACTTTTTCCGAATAATATGGAGAAATGGATTAGCTTCAAAATGAGAGTAGAAATGTGTTACGTAATTGGGGTGCTGATTCCATACGTTGTTACAGATCAAGACGGCTAGCATCATAGACGTCTTAATAAGCGACTGTGTTCACATGCGGCCAGTGTCAGCATTTATTGATGAGATAGTCTTATAGAACTGAGATACTGGAAATGTCCTCCAAAAATATTTCTATTGCTGACATTTGTTCGGCAAAACTGCACTCACCATCACAATCCCAATTCACTGGAAGATGTAGCATTGGAAGGTCTCACAAACCCGCCACACATTTCCCACCCACTGCAACTCCTGGAAGCCAGAATCAACAGTGGAGACCGCCAGAAAAACGCCGAGCACTGAAGCTCGACGAGCCCCGGAGAAACGATTCAACTGTCTTGGGTCCCGCAACAAAATTAATCAGAAAAGAATAGCGGAGGAGTACGAAAAAAGATATTTTCGAATTTGTGACCTGGTGAAGGTCTCAGGAATCTCTGGATGTGAGAAGCACCGCACTGATCGAAATGGTGGAGCTAGAGGAAGCCAATGCTGTGGGTAGTTTGTGAATGAAATAATGATGAAGATGATATTGCACTTTCTTTACCTAGTGTTATCCCATTTGAGGTCGCCTCTCCTGTTCATTATTAGCCAGATTTTTTGGGGCTTGCTTCAGATAATTGTTGACGACAAACAATCAACTCGAAAGGCATCTACCTCCGTTCTTTGGACCTGAGTGTTGAAGAAACTGCAGTGTAAATTATATTTTTCTAAGGTTTTATGTAGGTAGGGGTCGAAACCAATGAATATAACTAAGCATACCTATATTGCTTACAATCAACCTTTTAAAAATAGTATAAAATTCATCAAAAATGTTAAGCTGACAAATAAGGTAGCCTGGACAAACTTTAAGACTTCTTCGTTTGGTTGGTAACATGTTGCTAAGTAGTTTTTCGGCTTAATGCCAATGTCTGAGGCGTCCACTTTGTTGCACTTCTGGTGAGTAGCACAAAAGTCAAAACAAAAAAAACAACTAATGGTAAATGAATCATTTATCATAACAAAGTGTAGTATATAAAAGATGCTGTTTACTCCATCAGTCATACAAGGCAATGGCATTCAGCTAATTTTTTAAATTATAATTATGATGAGTGCAACTTTCTTTCCAGGTAGCTTCAAGGCTCTGGAGGTTCTGTAAGGATCTAGAGTGGCGGCCACGTACCGAAAGACGCAGTGTAGGGAGACCCCCAACAAGATGGACCGATGACCTGGTGAAGGTCGCGGGAAGCCGATGGATGCGGGCAGCACAAGACCGATCATCGTAGAAAGCCTTGTGGGAGGCCTTTGTCCAAGAGTGGACCTCTATAGGCCGAAGAAGAAGAAGGAGAAGCTTCAAGACCGTGCCCGGGAAATGATAGGACTATGGTACACAAATGGTAGGTACTGAAGCTACATCGCAGTTTTAGAGACGGCCGTATGTCTTGGGAAAGATTTCTTAGAAAATGTACACACCAAAATTTTGATGAAACTCTGATGATGCGCAAGTCCGTCCAGTTTTTAATATTATAATCTAGTGCTAGACCGCCATCCCACCGCATGGTAAGCAGTGATAAAATCTAGCCTTGAAGACACTTAAATTGTAATCAGACCGGAAGACCGTCTCAGGTAAATTGTTCCAGTCCTTCGATTTACGTGGTATAAAAATCATGTCCTAGATATGTGTGAATAAACCGTAAAGGCATTGTTTGTCAGCGAAAATACCATTTCCTTTCGTAATTAAATCTTTTAGGTTAATGATAAACTGGTTGTGCCGCAGACGGGTCGGTAGCCTTTTGGAATTATTTGACTTCCATAAAACGACAACTGTCATACTGTTAATGATCTTGCATGATCAATAACAGTATGACAGTAAAGTAAAGTATATTTATTAAAAGTTTGTATAAAACCTAACTAGATGGCGTTGACGTCGAATTAGAAGTCGCAAGCGTTGTGTGACAATGAGTTGGTTGGGTTCATGTGAAATTCAACAAATATATTACCAGCTATAAAACAGTATAGGTATTACATGGTTGCTTTATCCAGATCTTCAACCCTATTAGAATACACATATGGGTCAGCATTAAGTATTTAATACCTCTAGTAATTTTTCTAGACGTTCAGGTGACCGGTAGGCAAGTGAACCTAATACTTCAAGCAAGACGGAATTTTGATCGAAGATTTAAAACAATTAATAGCTTCAGTTTTTTAATAACAGTTATTGACTTTCAATTATTTGAATGTCATCTTAGATTTTGAATGTTGACATTTAAATTTGTGTTATTGTACTATATTTGAATTTTTGACAATTTTTATAGTTTGTCATCTTAGAGTTCAGGTTTTTTTTTTAGACAATTGTAATTTGCACGCTTGCTTGCAGACAGAATACAAGTCCCTCTTGGGCTTAAGATCTCCCCTGTCGAATAATGTATTTTCTGGAAAATCGATCATTTTGATTTGATTTGATTTAATGCGGCCATATCTAGTGTATCTATATGAAGGTTATGAGAAATATAGGGCGGACGCTCAGAGGTCCAGGTGATGCGGCCGTTAGCCGAGTGTAACAGAATTAATTAGTGGGCGGCGGGACACGGCCGGCTCGATGACGACACGAACCGTTTGTTACAGGACATTCTGTTCATCAATGCGAGGTTAAACATCTTAGCGGAAATTGTATAATTAGTACCTATAGTATAGTAATAAGAATATGCCTTTTATGTAGGAGCTGATTGAATGGCATCATGACAGTGACTGTAGGCACTAAGTTTAAGGCAATAGTATCGAAATTATCATTTTTTTTTTTTAAATAATTATAAAGTAGTGCTTGAATGCAATCCCGCCTGATGGTAAGCAGTGATGCAATCGTTTAGTGTAAAGCGTACTAATTTATTAAGCCTATTCACTTAAAAAACTTAGGAATAGGAAGGATGACGGCAGTTGAGCGAGGTGATGCAATGTTAAACCCAAGACCAACACGACCAAACGATGCTGCGCTAGAGGGATATTGATCTGGAGACTCTCCACGACCAAATTCCCGAGACAACAACATTTGGCGCATCGTACCCGCCACACATCGCAACACAACTGCTCAGACCCGTCCTCCGTACGGCTTCACCAGACATCATGCCGGAACACGACGAATCGCTTGGCGGCAAGACTTTGTCTGGTGGGTGGTAACTTCCGCCGGCAGACAGACAAAATTGACAGAAATTGACAGAATACAATTACAATAAATACTACCCTGATTTCGCTTTTGTATAAATTGGATCACATCCGAATACACGATATACTTCTACCTATTATTGTATTAAAAAGTAAACAGTTCCTGTGCGAAAAGGTATCCTGTATCTGTATGTTAGAGTATATGTGCAATTGTTGATCTTAATAATATAATTATGTACTTGGACATAATAATAACCAGGAACGCCCTTTAAAATCAATAAACAACTTCCTAATTCTGAACAACAAGACGTAAACCATCTACACATTGAATCCGGGTCTCTATTCTCATAATCTTCGTCTAGCTCGATAGACTTATTAGCATTGCCGCACTCGACATAAATCAGGCAGCTTGGCCCGACGCAGGTGCTTTTAATGCGCTGGCGCACGATATATTGTCGCTTGCGTAGTAATTGACGGTGCTATTGCAGATTTTGATTTATGGACATCGTTTTTTGTAATGAAGTGATGATACTGACTCTAAGACCTTCGCATTCTACATATCACATGTGGGATTAGAAGATGTTTAAGTCAGTTACGACCAGTGAGGATAACTTTACCGACACCTTTACAAAATTAATACATTAAGGATGACTGTGACGGCACGGTGGCCGTAGTGGTTAACTGTTTGACTGCTGCGCTGCGTGTCGCGTTTTCGATTCCCACACGGAAGAAATATTTATATGACCTACAAGTAGTTGTTCTGGGTCTGGTTGTTTGTGTATGTGAGTTTATATGTTCGTAAACGCATCCACGATACAGGAGAAATTCCTAGTCTCGGCAATGTTTTTTTTTTTTTTTAAGAAATTGTATTAAAGCATGTTGAAATACTTAAAAAAAGAAAGCAAAACTATAATAAAAAGAAAAGGAATGGAATTTCAAAAACAATATGCATTCTACTTAAAGCGAAACAATTTTATTATATTAAATTATTCAAGTTTAATTATAACTGCGCAGAGTAATGTGGTCCCTTACCGACAGGAGGCTTGTGTCCCAGCAGTGGGCTCATTTATGCTAAGAGTAATGAAAACATGGAAATGACATTTATTATTTACTAGCTTTCCGCCCGCGGCTTCGCTTGCGTGGAGTTCGGTTATATCGCGCTTTTTAGATTGCCCTGTGTAACATCAAATTTTTCCGGGATAAAAGGTAGCCTATGTTCTTTCTCAGAGTCTAAAGATTGTCTGTGCCAAATTTCATCAAAATCGGTTGAGAGGTTTAAGCGGGAAAGCGTAACAGACAGACAGACAGACAGACAGACAGACAGACAGACAGACAGACAGACAGACAGACCGACAGACAGACAGAGTTACTTTCGAATTTATAATATTAGTATGGATTAAAATCTTAGACTACCCTCATTTTATGACATCCAATATACTATTAAAATAATGCGTATATAATAGCTCTCATTTCTCATTCTCCTGCCTTCAACTAATTGACAGACAAGATATTGTTACGGCTATGAGGCTTCGATCTGCTCACATTTCATCAAGGAAGTTTATCTTCCTTATGGGCATTACAGCTACACCAAATTGCCAAACATGTGGAGTAACTGAGGATGTACACCACATCTTGATAGAGTGTGCACGGGGCGAACGCCTCAAAAGACTGTTACCTAAATCTTTTAATATTGGCGTATGTAATCCTTCTCTGTATGAGACTCCTCTCATACAGAGAAGGATTACATACGCAATATTAAAAGATTGTATTAGATTATTGATTGTATTAGACCTGTGCCCAGCAGTGGGATGTTAAAAAGGTTGATGATGATGATAGTATTTTAAGTACTCATATGTCAGATGCGGCTAAAATAATTTATAGAATATATTACAATCATTTTATGTAAAATATATAAAGCTGAAGTGTTTATTTATTAGTTTGTTTGAACGCGCTAATCTCAGGAACCACTGGTTCGATTTAAAAAAAATCTTTTCGCGTTGGATAGCCCATTGATCCAGGAAAGCTTTAGGCTATATAACATCACGCTGTAACCAATAGGAGCGAAGTGTATAAAAAAACCATATCGCAACCTACGCGGGTGAAACCGCGCGGCGCAGCTAGTTATTTTATGTAATTAGGTATACAAAGTATGGCTGTTACAGAGCTTAAAAAAACCCTATGACCTACAAGTAGTTGTTCCGTGTCTGGCTGTTTGTGTATATGAGTTATACTTATATTAATTTGCAAACGCACCCACGATACAGGAGAAATTCCTAGTGTGGAACAACGTTTAAAAAAAAAAGAATAATAATTGAGGTCCATGAAACATATCTTCTTCTTTCATGTCGACTCTTGACAGTCACTTTCTTTTCAACAAGATCATTTACACAGCCCATCCAAAATGTATTTGGTACACACACGTATAACCATCGCCAATCGGACTCAAAAAATTACTAACGATATTTTCAGCTGTTAAATACTACAAATCTAGCGAAAAAATGTCCAACATTTCACAACTTTCTGCCAATATTGCAAAAATAAAATCTCACCTCTACGGCTCTACTTGAATGCCTGCCCCACACACTATACGTATTGACGGCAACATTTTAGATTGAAGTGAATTGGAGTGTCAACTGTCGTGTGACAGAGTAGTGTTATTGAAAATACACTGGCCAGTCAGAGGGTTGGCGAGGATGGACACAGAACTTTTATTTTATAAATACGTCTCAGGAAAATTACCCGGAAATTGTAGTTCGGTTGTGCAGATTACAAGCATTTACTTACTTCACCGAAGTTAGTGACGTAATTCGTGAACCGTGCAGACGGTGCGAATAACTATCGTCAGGGCACGAGTTAGTCAGCTCGCCGCCCAGTAAGGACCAGGCCCGAGTCGACGGCGCGTTGTGTTTCACGCGCGCCTCAAAGAGATGTCAGCACATCGTAACGGGGTCGACGAAGACCGATGCCAGGGTTGTGGGTTGGTTAAAAAAGAAACCGTGGCCTGGCCTACAGGCAAGTGAAGGAACACGGGTGGGTTTTAGTCAGTAAAAGTCTGACGTGCCCTTCCGCTCCGCCCACAGTGAGAAAGGTCATTTGATGATATCCCATCCCAAATAAAAAAAAGGGGCACGAGTCAAAGAGGTAAGTAAGGGAAGACGCCTGCCAGATAATCAGGCCGCTAAAGCTAACTAAGTTACACTATACAAAGGCTGCCTGGCTGAGTTTAAATAATCTGAAGACCATTACTAAAGTAAAAACAAACATAATGAGATACACTCGTGCGGGAACTGAAAAAGCCCATACAAAATAATCCCCCAAAAATAAAGCCGTCTCCACATCTCACCGCCGGTCAGCGTGGCTATCAAAAAATCGTAATTGATTTTTTCACGGGCGATGCGTCAAGCGCGAACGCAAATGGCTTACGTCGGCCGTATTGAATTAGTGCGTCGACGACGACCATGTCGCGCGCACAGTGACCCAATGGAGCTGGCGACGTATTATTATTTTTTTCCTAGAAGAAAGGAAATAGGTGTATTTAGTACAGACTAAAAGAAACAAAACACGTAAGACTCACACAAGAAACAAAGTCGTAAAAATCAGGTAAAGGAAAAATGGTATTAAAAAATGTTTAATATTTAGGGCCGGCACGGACTGGCGATAGAGAGTAGAATAGAATACTCTCAATTATGTATCTGTGCGCAAATTTTAATCAACATTGGTCCAGCTGTTTAAGCGTGAAGAAATGATACCTATACATACAAACACCTACACACACAAACATTCGTATTTATGATATTAGTGTAATTCAAATTTCACCTAGTTATTATTATTATTTTTGGCCGTTAGCCTTTACAAACACTTACACAAAACAAAAAAAAATATAAACCACAACAACGACTCCACACATCCAAGTCCCGTAACAAAATTCACTCATAAAATTAATTAAAAAACACTTCGCGCCGGCGATTTCGCACAAATTGATCGAGAGCGGCCGAGCCCGTGACGTCACTAATGGACCACTGTTGCCGTTTTTATAACCGCGTTAGTGGACACCCATCTTTATGTCATCAAAGACATTAAGTTCTTAGTGCGTAATGAGCTGACAACACAAATTAGGGGGCGTCTCTCAAAATTGAGGTTCAATAAAAAATATAACGGTTTTTTTTTTAAGTTTGTCATAATGTATCTACCTGTGTTTAGTGTAAAGTGCCGCAATAAACCTCAAAATCATTTAACTCTATTCAAAGTAACTTGTAGTCGTGGTGGCCTAGTGGTTGAAACACCAGCCTCTCAAGTGTGAGTGTGCGGGTTCGATGCCAGGTCAGGTAAGTATCAATGTAACTTTTCTAAGTTATATGTACTTTCTAAGTATAACTTGGACACCAGTGACTCATTAAAAGGTGAAGGAAAACATCTTGAGGAAACCTGGTCTTTAAGTCTGAAATCGTGGTGATTACGCTCAATCCTTCTCTGTATGAGAGGAGACCTGTGCCCAGCAATGGGACGATAAAAAGGTTGATGATGATGCTGCTGAAAGTAACTAAATCTATTGTGAGTTTTGCACTGCTACGTAATTTTAATATAAAGAAGTTGTTTCAGAAATGTATGGAGCCTGGCTCAGCACTACGTACACTAATATAAATATTAATATACACTAGAGTTAACTGTTTTTTTTTGTATTAATTTCGTATATTTTGTCTTAGTTTCTATATACATTCAGGCCAAGGAGCACTCCTTGGCCTGAATGTGTATACTATACTATACACAACTACTAATAAATATGGTGATTAGCAATATGATTTTGACAGTGGCATTTGATTGACTTGTCATGTATCTAAGGCCATCGTATCTAGGTATATTAGCTACCATATGCCTGCAAATAAAAACAAAACATGAATTCCGTACATACGGCAGACAAAGCAAAAACAATCACTAGAAGCTTCGAAATACAATCAACTCAAATTAACACTCACCACGATCACAACGGGAAAATAGAACTGACAAAGTCGTCAATCAAACGTCATAACCATTGTCATGGCTGCCTTAAAAACAGAGTTATCTCACTAAAAAACGTTCCAAATAATTGATTATTATGTACTTTTTCTATTTTTATTTAAATTAATTTAGTAGTTTTTTTTTATGAAAATCTATTCCTTTTTAAATATATAGTGTACACAGTGGTGGCCCATAATGAAACATCTTTGTTTTTTTTTTTTGATATCCCATACCTCGAGAGTTGTAAGTCAAAATATTGTAATAGGTACTAGAAGTCCTAGAATATGTAAACCAAAAATTTATTGTCTCAAAATTAAAATATTATATATGGAGGGAAGAAGAATACGCATTACGAGGAATTCATTTTCAACATTCATTCGTATTGTACCAACAATTGAAACAAAAAAAAAAAAGTATTGAAATATGTATTGTATATTCATATGCCAGTTGATTCATTAAAAAATACTTTCTCAGTAACTCTAAAAAACAATATCTTGTTTCGATTCCATCTTAACATAGAACTAAACCGATATTTGAACAATCCTCCCTCCCCCGCTATGCTCAAAATCTCCACGAACCAATAGCTTCCCTACACCACTCTGCACCAAACTCCATACTGGTCGTGTAACATGGCGGGTTTAAGAGGCCGGCGCAGCCGCAACATAGCGTAAACCTAATTAAAGTGTAACAAGTTGTTGATAGCTTCAGTGAATGAAGGTAGACTCCAAATTAATACATTTTGAACTTGAATTCAGACGAGCTGCAGTATTTGGACTTAGTTTGTGAGATGTGGAGGTTGCATATGTTGTCTTGAGGGCATATAACTTTGAACTGAAGTTCTCCTCCAGAACCTCCAATCTGCAAATAGTTACCGATAACCTCATACATACTCACGACATCTTTCCATGGGGTAGGCAGATTACTAGTTATGTCTCAACTATCGTACGTATGTTGATTTCATCTCATTTTTACATCTCATTTAAAATGAAAGTATTTGATAAAGTAGCTGATATGTTATAAAATAGATATTAATCCCCTTATTTCTGCGATTCGTTGCGACGTCTTTTAGGCGATTCTTTAATCATACATTTTTGTCCTTTTAACGTCACTTAACTTTAATCATCCTTTATGAATAAACATCAGAGTGTTTAAGGGGTTTATTCATAAACGATTATTAAAGTTAAGTGACGTGTAAACGTCTAAAATGTATGTTTAAATAATAGGGATGTATCCAAGGTATGAAAATTAAAAAAAAATATTAGTCCGTCATAAACAGGGTTCGGCACTCGAAGTGTTACTAATTTTACGTTGCTATAGCAACTAAACTGTTTACAATATGGCGCCCATTTTTTCACATTCCTTAGTGTATGGTATTGTTAATAAACTAACAAAAGCCTACTATTTTTCGTTGTTGTTAAAAAAAGTTTTGCAGATGGAAGTCAAACGAAACAGTGTCATTGCTTTGTATTTGGCTGGAAAATCGCAGGCAGCCATCGTTAATGAGCTAGGACATTTACATTTGAACAAAATGTTTGTGTATCGGACCATCACGCGTTACAATGATACGGATAGCATCAAAAAACGCCATGGAGGTGGACATCCAACAACAGCAACATCATCAGCAATGGTTCGAAAGCTAAAGGATAGAATTGAACGAAATCCACGACAAAGCGCAGTTAAATTGGCGAAAAGTCTTAATGTATCTGCCCGGAGCATAGGGCGCATATTAAAAAATAAACTTCAACTGAAGCCCTACAAATTACAAAAAGTGCAAGATCTGACACTTGCACAAAAGACAGTTCGTCTAGAAAGAACTAAGAACTTAAAGCACTTGCACGTTGATAGCTTGCTTGAAAATTTGGTATTTTCCGATGAAAAATTTTTTACCGTTCAGCAATATGTGAAGAAGCAAAATGATCGCGTATGGTTAAAGTGTAAATCAAATGACAATTTAGACCAACGAATTGCTATTATTATTATTATGTTATTGCAACGAAAACTGTAGATAATAAAAAAAATTAAGACCCGTATTTTTATTTTGTCGAAATTACCAAAAACTACTGAGATATAGCGTATTAAAGTTACGGAGTGGGTGCTAATTACGTCACGCCGTGGTATATTTTGTACCACCGCGTGACGTCATGCGACATTTCAAAGCAATATATCTTCCTAAGTATTTGAATGAAAGAAAAAAGGAAAAAATACGTATCCAAATTTTTTATAAATCTATCTGATGGACATTAAATTATTTTTTAGGATAAATCCCAATTGCTAACCACTAGAACTTTAAGCAGCGTTTATGAATAAGGGAGAATTTCAGAAATCGGTGTCACTGGTTCCGCATTTTCGATGTTTGCCTTGGAGTTGAGTTGGTTAAAACATTTTTTTTAATAAATTTTAAACTAGTCTATTTAGTAAAAAATTCTTCGTTAAAAGCTTGGTGAACAGCTTAGATTAAGTAGGTAGTCAATATTATCAGTCTATATCATGTGGAGGCATGAGGAACAGGGAGTAAAGTTCCTTCCTCCGACCAGACGGGTGTTATGTCTGTAGGGCACTTGCACAAAGGGGGATGCTACTACAATCATTATTTGGAATTACAGCTAACGCTTATTACACCGAAGTTATCACGGTAAGATGGTTACGGTCAGACTGCAGGATGTCGCCGGCTACGTCCTCACTTACTCCATTTGCCCTGTTTACGTTCATACATCTAGTTATACGCACGCTAGTTGCGAGCAGTGCATCTGGCCTTTCTGAATAACACCGCTAGGGTCTCATTCATATCTGCCTTCCAAATAACTTTTGTTAACCACCTTTCCTATGAGGTTATTGTTTTAGTTCATAAGAACCATTAAATTATATATAGATACATATATAATTCGTTGGTTTCGGTAGTTAACTAAAGGTAAACAAAAAAGTTATTTTTTTTGATAATTATAAATTAGTGTTTGACTGCAATGTCGCCTAATAGTTAGCAGTGATGCAATCGTTGATGGTAAAGCGCGCTAATTTATTAAGAGCTCATTCATTCTAACCTTGAAAATATTTAAAAAAAAACAGAGTGATTAGGAACGAAGACGGCAGTTGAGCGATGTGATGCAATGTTAAGTCCAACCACACGACCAACGATGCTGCGCTAGAAGGAGATTGATCTGGAGACTGCTCCTCTCTCTGCTACTACTGCATCCGGTCGCCAACCGGCACGATGACGCCAACTGCAAAAAAAAATCGCAGTTGCTGCCCCGCTACTTGGGCCTTTAACTACCTGCGGTCGACCAGCGGAATATCGTGCTTCGGATCCCGCTACCCTCCACGACCAAACTCCCGACGCAACAAAATTTGGTGTATCGTACCTGGCACACATCGCAACATAACTGCTCAGACTCGTCCTCCGTACGGATTCATCGAATTGCTTGTCGTCAAGACTGTCTGGTGGGTGGTAACTTCTGCCGGCAACCGATGTTACGGCCTACCACTGAGAAACTTAGTTTTCAATTTAATAACGTTATTAATGAATTATAACGTTGTTAATGTTAAGAGTACAACTGTGACGTAACATGACAACTGAAGTAACTAGTATTATATTTAGTCGATTAACTAAGGCACGTGGTTTTTTTGTTTACCATTAGATAACAATTTAAACCGATCCATATAAATCCATTATATTTTCTTTTGCAATTTTACTTGAATAGATCAGGCATACGTCGTGGTGGCCTAGTGGTTAAAACACCAGCCTCTCAAGTATGGGTGCACGGGTTCGATTCCAGGTTAGGCAAGTACCAATGTAACTTTTCTAAAGTTATATGTACTTTCTAAGTATATCTTGGACACCAATGACTGAAGGTGAAGGAAAACATCTTGAGGAAACCTGGACTATATAAGCCTGAAATCGCCAACTCACATTGAGCAAACGTGGTGATTACGCTAAATCCTTCTCTGTATGAGAGGAGACCTGTGCCCAGCAGTGGGACGATAAAAGGTTGATAATGATGATGATGAGATCAGGCAGACTGAAGAATGCGTTAATTCTTTGATTTGGTTTCATTCATACCCTACACTTATGAATATTCAAAAACAAAAAATAATTTAAAAACTTTATCATCTATTCCTTGAGGGTTTCTTCCATGACCTGGATACTGCTCAGTCAACAACGAGGAAGACTCTCAATCCCCTTTGACACAAACACGGCACAAACAGCTAATCATGCCAACTCAATTAACAGCTTCTGCCTTCAGTCCGATCCGCTGCGCTCACGTTATTGTGCTCAGCGCTCATAAATTGACAAACTGTCCAACTCTCATGAACAAGCCGGAATAAGTTTCTGCTTCCGGTCAGTGCGCGAAACATAATGGACATACGTGGAGGAAGTTGGGACGGGGCTGCTGGTTTTAAGGTGGTCAGTCGGTTCTATGTCATTCTTAACGATAAGACTGGCCTGTCACCCTTGGTAACATCTTCATATTTATATCGTGTACATAATAACGAGTGTATTAAAGTTAACTTTAATATGGAACAAAAAAAAAAATATATATTAAAGAAAATTAAATTAATTTTCAGTTAACTGACATCAATTAACTGAAAATACACATGGACACATGTCCATCAGAGGTTCGATCCGTTCTTAACTGAAAATATAAAAAAAAAAACATTTCGAACGGCTTGTTCTGAAACTCAGAACTGACATACATATTAACATACCAACTTAATGGTTGTACGTGAGGTCACAGCTAACCATGAAGAAATTTTAAACTTTTTCTTTCCTACTTTATTTTTTAGAAACGTTGCTTCACAATAGCACTATCTCCTGTATTGTGGGTGCGTTTATAAACATATAAATTCACATACACAAACATCCAGACCCGGAACAACTACTTGTAGGTCATACAAATATTTGTTCCGTGCGGGAATCGAACCTGCGACACGCTGCGTAGCAGTCAATAGCTTGACCACTGCGCTAACCTCTCCTCGCCTTCCGTCATCAGTTTCACGGCACCGCTCCCATTCGTGCCCGCGTGTGTCGCCATCCAGAGGTCCACAGGCACTGTTCGTGATTTAGCGACTAACTTGGCCCGTGTCCTGCGAGGACCTACGGAACCAAGCCACGGTTGTTTGCTTAATGAACCATGAATTTCTATTTGTTGTCCGTGCAGGTAATTAACTAATAGCTTGGTAACAACCCTGTTTACGTCATGAATATTTGTCTATTTGCCGTTTGTTTATTTTGCTAAGAGCAGGATTTTTCAATCATCTGTTAACTTTCGATGAATAATGTTGAAATTTTGACAGTAATTGTTTTATACAAAAACTGTCAAACATCAATGAAAAAACTGGTCCTACGTGATAACCATTAGGGACACCGAGCAGAGTTTGTATTCAAGGCTGAGCATCATTTTCCTAGCCTTTAGGAAAAGTTTGTTGGTATTAATCCAGCATAAGTTTAGTCTTAATCTCAATAAACCCGGCAGCAAAATCATCACCAACATCATAAGAGTCTGATTATGATGTCTGGTAAAGCCGTACGGAGGTCTGAGCAGTTGTGTTGTGATGTGTGCTGGGTAGGATACGCCAAATTTTGTTGTGTCGAGCGTTTGGTCGTGGAGGGTCTCGAGATATTCCTATTCAGTCAGATTTTGTGAGTGAATAGGCTCTTAATGAACTAGCACGCTTGACCATCAAAGACTGCCTCACTGCTTACAATTTTTTTTTTGTTTGGAATGGGAAATCATCAAATGACCTTTCCCGCTCTGGGCGGAGCCGAAGGGCGTGTTAGACTTTTACTGACTAAACGTGTTTCTTCACCTGCGTATGCGCCAGGGCCACGGTTTCTTACTGCTTACCTACCGTCAGGTGATCAAACACTAGTTTATAATTATTAAAAATGCCTACAGCTATCCTAGGCCTCTCCTATACCACAATATACAACTTGATTTTGGACAATTTTTAAGCAGTTGTTACCAAAACGATGTGAGTGTGATTAAACTCACGGTCTCTGTTTGAGTTACCTATATCTTAAATTGTATGAAAAGTACTAATGATATATTCGTGCTGGATTTAGCGAATTATTATTCTTTCCATTTCATTAAGATAAGAATTGAAGGTAATTATTAGTCTTCATCATTATCATAATCTCAACGTATAATCTCGGTTGCATCCGCGGCTATCGTGTTGGAGTCCGGGGTCTGCTTTCTTAAACATTCGCCTCCATTTCGCACGATCTCTGGCATCCCGTGGTGTGAGATTATTGGCACGCATGTCATCTGGTAAAACGTCAAACCAGCACTCCTTTGGTCTACCTCGCTTGTTCCGGCCCGGCGGAGGCGCCACGGCAAGACATTTGTTACCCACGTAACATTGTTTTCGTGACCGTACCAGCGTAGGCGAACCTCTTGCAGCTTGTCTGCTATGTCACGGACATGAAGGTAAATATTAGTCTAGCCCTGTTAAATTAAGTAACTCCATAGATAGTTTAGACTAGTAATTAGACATAGTATTTTTTTATCATTATAAACAAGTGCTTGACTGCAATCCCGCCTGATGGTAAGCAGTGATGCAATCGTTGATGGTAAAGCGCACTAGTTTATTAAGCCTATTCACTTAAAACACTTAGGAATAGGAAGGATGACGGCAGTTGAGCGAGGTGATGCAATGTTAAACCCAAGACCAACACGACCAACGAAGCTGCGCCAGAGGGAGATTGATCTGGAGACTCTCCTCGACACAACAACATTTGATGCATCGTACCCGGCACACATCGCAACACAACTGCTCAGACCCGTCCTCCGTACGGCTTCACCAGACATCAGGCCGGAACACGGCGAATCGCTTGGTGGCAGGGCTTTGTCTGGTGGGTGGTAACTTCTGCCGGCAGCCGATGTTATGGCCTACCACCGATATGAAGGTATAGATTAGTCTATTTCTGTTAAATTAAGTTACTTCATAGATAGTTTAGACTAGTAATTAAAAACACGAAAACTAAAACTCAACTTTAATTTACTTCAGGCACGGACTAATTTGACTGAACTAAACCCATATTTATCTTCTGTCCTTTTCTTAATGAAATATAGAGAAGAGGATAATTTGGTAGGATAATTTCAAATCTGGCTTAGTAAGCTTTGTCGTCGTGTCTGGTGAAGCCGTACGGAGAACGGGTCTGAGCAGTTGTGTTGCGATGTGTGCCGGGTACGATGTGCCTAATGTTGTTGTGTCGGGAGTTTGGTCGTGAAGGCTCTCCAGATCATCCTCTGGCGCAGCATCGTTGGTCGTGTTGTTGGGTTAAACATTGCATCACCTCGCTCAACTGCCGTCTTCCTTCCTATTCACTCAGTTTTTTTGAGTGAATAGGCTTAATAAGCTAGTGTGCTTTACCATCAACGATTGCATCACTGCTTACCATCAGGCGGGATTGCAGTCAAGCACTAGTTTATAACTATTAAAAAAAAAAAAAACATACTAATATGTTACTATTATTAACTAAACCAAGATATCACTATAATTAAATGTATTATCTCTCAATATTGAGTACTTTTACAACCTAAATGATGTTATCAACAGATTATTCAACAAAACATACAGCTATCATTCTTACAGGTTTACAGGAATTAAACTTATCATATATGTTTTACAGCTTTACCCCAGATAGTTATTTATATTTACGGAATCAATATCATATTTATGAAACAAATGTGCAATTTTGTTTCTATGTTAAGTACTTTCTCACACTAAAACTGCTAGACGAATTTGGATGAAACCAATGCAGCCAACATCAGACATAATCTTGGTCTGATCATATCAAGACCACGTAGAATCGATGTCTGATGTAGTCTTTTAACGAAAGAATCACACAGGTTTAGAAGACCCTTCCAAGTAGTGCACGAATACTAAAGGGCCCACACATTAACAGTTCGCCTTTCGTATCGACGGTCAATGCGAACCCAAAGTATGTGGCCGCTTGTCGTCTCAGGCCTGCGTCGACAGGTATCAGCCGGACGGTCCTTGATGAAGCATGTGAAACTGTCAACTGCCGCCTGCTAGTAGTGTTTAGACTCAGAGCCTTTGTGCAACCATTGCCGGCAGGCAATAATCGCTATAGTGAGTGAGCTATGCGGACTTTGGACGGCAAGCCGCCCGTTAGGACCAAAGACTGCAGTGCAAGTGGACTGTAAGTGTATGGGACCCTTAATAAACTGCACCCTAATTGCGTAACACACCATTCATATCAGTTGGAATTATTTTGAAGCTTATTGCTATTCCATTGCTCCCTATGTTCAAAATATCTCTGTTTCGCAATGAATGCTGTTAGACTGTCAAAATGAAACGCATTACTACTCATAATGTGTACCCTTCTGGTCAAATAGGTGATCAACAATGGTCAGCACTTTCACAACTTAAATGATGTTATGAATTTATCGATAGTTACTTGAAAGAAAGAAATATATGCTCCATCTACAATACTAGTATTTCTCACATGGAGCGACGCTCATCTGACTTCCACAACCTAGTGACTGGGTAATGCGATACCCTTTGGTAAGACTGCTGGTCAGACTTTCGGATTGTTGACAACCCGTAACCACTGTCAAAGATCTACAATCTGACAGCCGGGAGCAACGGCTTAATGTGCTTTCCGAGTAATGAAGGGGTGTCGGTAAAATATGGTGTATGTAAATCTTTACAAAATCAAAATTGTTTATTTCAAATTAACCATCACTTGGTACTTTCGAATAGTCAATGTCGGTCAGTCCAAGAAAAGTGAAGCTAAATTGCACGTTTACATAATATCATAACATAACTTTTTTTAATTTTGTATGGGAAATCATCAAACGGCCTCCCCCGCTCTGGGCGCAGCGGAAGGCGACGAAAACCCACCCATGTTTCTTCACTTGCCTATGCGCCAGGACCACGCTTTTTTTTTTACCAACTCGCAACGCTTACCCAGGAGGCATCGGTCTTCGTAGACCCCGTCAGGATGTGCTGACATCTCTTTGAGCCGCGTGAAAAATGCGCGCGCCGTCGAACCGCGCTTGGTTCTTACAGGGCCGCGAGCTGCCCACTGCTTGCCGCCCGCAAGTCCGCGCCTATGGTGGCTGGGATGTGAATGGGCTCAATCGGAGTGTGGAGAGGCGGTCGCGCAGCGAATGTCGCGTACCAGGATCGGTACCCCGACGCCCTACACCGTCCTCTTTGCCAATCAAGCGCATATGTGATGAGCCGACACCTTGACTTACTCATTTTACCACTGACAGAAACAATCCAATATCAAACCTTACACTTACGAAAACAAAGATCAATGTTAGTGACATGACAGCCTTTCCTAATTACGTTCAGCATTGATGAGAATTATTATGGTTTAGAAAGTGTTTCAAAATTAGAGATACCATCCGACCTACTGAACTGTATAAACGGCTACAAATCTTCAAAGTCACTGTAAGTAACCAGTTTAAGCTGATTTCTGATAGTACGTAAAATCTACACGATGCGAGGTCAGGTAACGCTTGATGTGTAGGTAGAATAGCTGTGTGTACCTACAAATGCATGACAAATATGTAAATAAAACTAAAAAAATAATACGTACGTAATACAAAATATTTATTAGATATGAAAACTATTACAATTCATGATTGCTCTGATCTTTTATATTAATTATATACTAAAACTTTTAAATTAATAAAAAGTGGTTATAACTAACAAATTTATTAATTTATAATAACATTCTTTAAACAAATAAACTTTTAATCTTTGTCAATAGTTATAAAGTTAGTAGGTAGTACAGAAAAATAATAAAAACAACAATACTATACTTCATTTAAATTACTTTCTTAACCTAATAATTAACTTACTAATATAATACTTAGTTAAATTATTAACTTAAACTAAAAACGTAAACTAAAAACTTGTCATTTTTGACTTATATATATACATACTAGTCTACCCTCATCAATGAATTATTAGAATAATTAATAATACAATTATTATTCTTAATAATATAACGGATAGACAGGTGCGACGGATTCCGGTGGAGAATTCTTATCAAAGCAAATCCAATATGGAGGAACAACTACAAAAGGTAATAAGTATAATATGTAATTGTAGTGCAAAGCAGAAGGTTTTGCACTACAATTTTTCAGTCTTTGCCATGTAATGACGGATGATATTAAAAAAAAAATTGAGCACATTGTATTTCGTACGCGTCCTGGCTTAACACAGCGGTCTGTTCTAAATATTAGATCTGTATTTATGTACATATCTAACAAATAAAAGTGTTTTGATTCGATTTTCGGTACCTCTGCAAATATATGAAGCATGTATCTTGTGACAACACACAGAAAAAATATAACAATGTAGTTAACGAAATCGACAGCGGAACATAAGTAAATTATATAATTATTTACAAAAAAAGTATGGTACCTACTTAAGTACAATCTTATCATTTCCCTAGCCCTTTTAATGAGTCCCGTAACCACTGTCAAAGATTTACGAATGACTTTCGGAACCAACTGCTTAACGTGCTTTCAGAAGGTATGTATGATCACCCATTTACAAAACAACCGCGGCAAGTGCAGCTTGACCTAAGCGATTCATCTATGCGGCTATTATTATTTACTACAGGCTCTCTATTGTACCTTTATACAGTCAATTTCAATAAATGTAATTATATAATTTAGGGGAAAACATAAAAAAAAGAATTACGTTTTTCTTTTTACATTTCGTCACTTTTTTATGTATGATTTAAGAATACCCACAGTTTTATATAAATTATCTTAACGCTTACTTTGACAAAATATTCCCCTTATTCATAAACGCTGCTTATAGTTAACCAGTGATTAGCGATTCTTTAACCATACATTTTAGACCTTTTAACGTCCCTTAAATCAGCCTTTATGAATAAACACCACAGAGTTTAAGGTATTTATTCATACACGATGATAAAAGTGACGTTAAAAGGTCTAGTCAACTTTAAGCAGCGTTTATTAATAAGGGGGATGTTTGGGTCACAGTATTACGACAGATATACCCACACACTATGCCCACAGAATCCCATGATTCTAATTCTCAAAAACACAGAAGTACACGAAAGTATCCACTATCACTGTAGTTCAATGTCCAACCTCACTTGCGTTACACGCCTGGTTTTTCCAAAATTCTGCCAACTCCCTAAAGTTATTGTTACACTTTCGCTGTCTCCTGGGATTGCAGTTAACAGCTGGGCTATGAAAAATGGAGCTGAACTTCCTCACAAGAGTCGTCACTGATTCCCTTGTAACATCATCAACATCTTCCATTGGCATGTTCGAAATTAGGCTCAGTTTCTCAAAGGCTTCATCTATGTACCTTGACACATCGTCCACGTTAGTTTTATTCTTTTCGGTAGCAGTATCATCAAAAGACAAATCGGCGGTAGATATACTGCAGCTCACTTTCTCCGGGAAACCTTTCTTCTTCCGGATGGTGCTGGTAGCAGAAGAAAGCTTCTCCACAGACTTGAAGATGTCATCAATCTTGTCACATATTTCTTCCACGGAAGCTGCTGAGAGAATCTGTCCATTGATGAGGTAGAACTGCTTGGCTGCTGCGGGTTGGTTCTTTTCTTCAAGATCTTGCAAGAACTCATTGTAGTCTAAGACTCCTGCGTTCGATAACCTTCTTCCAACTTTTCTACGCACTTTATTAAACAGAAACGAGGAATCGAAGGTAGTCTTCATCAAGTCCAAGGCGCTGAACACAGGTTGTAGTTTCCCTGGAGAATAGTCTTCCTCAGTTTCTAAATCCACGGGTTCTCCCCACTTTTCTTCGAGCTGTATCCATTCCTCGTTACCTGATAAAATCGCTTCGGGATCCAGAAATGTACTGCACATTTTGGAGATGTGTTTACGTTGCGAATGATCGGCGCGAACTGAGGCCTAGATACGTTTGTTGTGGTTTTAAGGTGCGCCCGCGCATTGTTTTGGCTCAGTAGATAATTGTTGTCGGTTGAAACTCATTAAGGTAGGTGATTTATTATAGTTTCGGAAAAAGTATTATTTGTTTAGAACTGATTAGTTGATTAGTTTGAAGTAATTATCAGATAACAAGAGATTAATTACTCTTTTATGAAGTTTAATAAATAAATAAACCATTGAATGTCTTAGCCATTGTGTCATTAAATGTGTGTTTTTAGTTTAAAATATTTTTAAATACCACCCATTTGTTTACCAACCATTATGGATTAATGAGTAAACGTAGTAATCAATGTTTTCTAAAATTCTCAGTTATTGTTCCTTTTCATTGATGTTTTAGGCAATGTGACCAACCCATACGGGATAACGAGCGAGATGTTATGTTATGTTGAATAGGATTTGTTTACATTAAAGGAGATGTTTCATCTTGGGCCACCAGTATGACGCCAATTAAAATCTATTACTTTTCCTTTTTAAGTATACAGTAAGGTAATGTAAGGCAATCTTGCATAATACGGAATTGTAAAAGTACCCGAGAATTGAGGCTTTGTTAGCCTAAAGTGGGCCACGAATTATGAAAAATACAAAAAATGCACTGTAACACCCTTTGTATCGTATTTTAGCAAATAAACATTTTTGATTTGATTGATTGATTTCATTGAAGTAATCCGTTGGTAAATCGAGTTGCTAGCATTCCTCAAAAGTCTGCGGCTCATAATATGCCGAGCAATCTCGAGGCATTGTGGAACATACAATAATAAAACAAAATTAGTAAATAGCTGAAAGTGAGGTTTACTGACATTACTTAGTTATGTGCGGTGGTAAAGGATATAGCCGGTAACAGAAATACAAAAAATATAGATTTAGAGTTGCAGTCATAAGAAGATGTCCAATAATGATGTAGATTTAATGAGTAAATTCCAACATAATATACAATATGTAAAGAAAACCCTGTCCGACCCTTAGGGATAATAAAGGTTAGGTAAACACATGACCAAATATAATATAAAATTTTACATAATCATCATAGTAACAATACTAATGAATTTTGAAATAATCCTTTTTTCCGGGGAATTCATTCCAATTTCCCCGAACTTTGGTAATTTTAAAAAAAGTGACAACACCGGTATTATTATAAGCGAATAGCGACGCGACCACGTCACAGGTGCCGCGTGCCCTGCCCCCCGCCGCCCGCGGAATGGGGTTGCTTACCGCACATGTGTTAAGTTACCTCTTTTTGCGAAATAATATTTATTTTTAAGGGATTTTTTTTTTAAAGTTTTGCCTGTCTTTGTGGGCATTATTAGAATCAGTTATCGATACCTAACAACACCTTCACGGATCGGACAGGGTTTTCTTTACATATTGTATAACTACACAGCCTTCGATTTTGGAAACCGATTACTCGTTAGTGTTAAGCCAGTTGTCAAAATGGTTCCACAATTCGAAATTTAAGTTCAATGCCTCTTTCTCTTTCTACTTAATAATGAAAAGGACGGAAGATACATAATAGTAGTTTAATACTGTCAAATTAAGATATTTTATAGACAGTTTAAACATGACAGACATTGACAGGACTAAACATATACTTGTACATATACAGTCCCTCATACATCGAAGGACTGGAACAATTTGCCAGCCTGTTGGTGTGCTATAGGATGCGGTTTGGAGAGTTTTCGCGGGAATTGCATGACTTAATTCCTCCATTTCCGGTCCATCATCGGACGACCCGTTGTACGGCAAGTATCCACCTTACGTTGTTGACTCCACTGCGATCCGGACGAAGCCTTTTGCCTCGTCTTTTATACCGCGTACATCGAAGGACTGGAACAATTTGCCAACGGTGGTCTTTCTATCTGACTACAATTTAAGTGTCTTCAAGGCTAGATGAATAGGCTCTTAATAAACTAGCATGCTTACCATAAGGCGGGTTGCGACCAAGCACTAGTTATGAACAAATAATAATAATTATGGATCTTTTTCTATTCTTAATAACATAGAAACTTGTAGTTTCTTCTTCTTCTTCTTCAGCCTATATATGTCCACTGCTGGACAAAGGCCTCCCCAAGGCTTTCCACGCTGACCGGTCTTGTGCTGCCCGCATCCATCGGCTGCATGCCATCCATAGCTCTGCGAGTCGCTAAACTTAAGTGGCAGTGGGCAGGGCACATTGCTCGTAGAACCGATGGCCGATGGGGCAGTAAGGTTCTGGGGTGGCGGCCACGTACTGGAAGACGCAGCGTAGGGAGGCCCCCAACAAGGTGGACCGATGACCTGGTGAAGGTCGCGGGAAGCCGATGGATGCGGGCAGCACTCGTAGTTTACTTTGACTGAAATAGACACGACTAAAAAAAATATATATATTCTAAAATAGGGCGAGGACTATTATAAATTACGAGAATTTTGTAATTAGGTCCTATAAACATACATAATTATGTGCACACATTCATTCCTACCATCAGATACATCTTTCCTCATATACAGAGGGGATATGCAAAAAGGACGCTCGCGTACACATACGTTGCAATAAACTAGGCACCTTTTGTGCAGAACGAGCCGCTGTCGCTTAATTATCGTTTTGGAATGAGAGTTACACCGGATTTATAATACTGGGTACACTCGAGCGCAATGGTGTTTATGTTTTGGATTGGTTTTGTCTAATGTCACTGACTAGACAGTGAACAGACTTACAGACTAACTAGTCGTGGTGGCCTAGTGGTTAAAACACCACCCTCTCAAGTGTGCGGATTCGATTCCAGGTTAGGCAAGTACCAATGTAATTTTTCTAAGTTATATGTACTTTGTAAGTATATCTTGGATACCAATGGCTGAATATAAGGTGAAGGAAAACATCTTGAGAAAACTTGTACTATAAGTCTGAAATCGGCAACCCGCATTGAGCAAGCGTGGTGATTACGCTCAATCCTTCTCTGTATGAGAGGAGACCTGTGCCCAGCAGTGGGACGATAATAGGTTGATGATGATGATGTAGACTGTCACGTTGATCTGCGGTTATATCCTAATTTTGTTTTTATATTTACGTTATTTAAAGTTAAACAAATACCAACCATCAACCAAGTTGATTTTAGAGTTAGCACTATAGTGTAAGTTTTAAAAATTATTGAAATTGTAGCTAAACCTAACTGTATTGTATAGGAATTTAAGTTATTTTTTCAATAAACACATATATGTTTATATTTATAGCAAATATGTTGCAATATTATTTTAGTGGTCGCAAGCCTTTTCATAGGTACTCTAAGGGGTGAGTGGAGGTTATTTTTGAAAAACATTTTGGCAAAATTAACCATTTGTTATTATTTTTATCTATTAGCCGAGTCTACGAAACAAAAATCAGTCCTTTTTCTTTGATATTGGCTTCTAGTGAAATAAAGAATTTATTAAATATTTTTATTACAGCAACAGTTTTGTGCCCAACTGTTCGTACAAATACGGCGTATCCCAGCGCCCTAATGAGAAGGCTTGATATTACCTACAAATACATCGTAACACTGTTTTGTTTCAAATTGTGACCCGAGCAGTTATTATTTTTAACTTTTTTAGACGAAACAACAGATTTTTTCGTCGTGTCTTCTTAATTTTGTTAATTAACTATTACAGAATTTTTTTCTTAGGGTTTTTATTTTGAATTGTGTAACTGTAAAGTGATTCTTATTGTCTTCTATATTTAATGGTTTTTGTAACGTTCGGACTTAACTTGTCCTTTTTTAAATGCACGTGTTTCTATAAAAAAAATTGTCCTTTTGTTGAGGATAAACAGTCATATTCATAAAACTTTAATCAATTGCTATGCAACTCATCATCATCATCCCAGCGTTAATCCCAGTCGCATCCGAAGCCTTTTCAGCTTTGGAGTCTGGGGTCCGCTTTACCAGTCCAACTGCTGATATGGCTAAGCTTCGACATTTTCCGTGAAGCGACTGCCGTCTGACCTCCACAACCCGAAGGCGACATCGAAGCATTGCAGTTAGACCAATTGTTGGATTTTTGAGGGCTCCAACAACCCGTAACGACTGCCAGTAGATGTTTTTATGGCAAGCGGGACCAACGGCTTAGCGTCCTTTCCGAGGCACGACCAGACCAGTGCAAATATTCATATTCATGCATACAAATATTTGCACTGTGCGGGGATCGAACCCGCGCCACCTTGCGCAGCGGCCGCGTCCGCTACCGCTACGCCACGGAGGCTGTCAATCAATTGCTATGCAACTGATTAGCAAAATTCTTATTCATAACTGCTGCTTACAATGCTAAGCAATTGATTACTTGCTGTCAAAATTAAACATCACCGGACCGCTGCTAAGAGGATGCTAAGAGGCAACATGGCGGATGTTATTTGAATCAGCTGATTGATTTAACGTTGTCATACTGACATTTATTATTAATTTTCTTCCTGCGCGATAGATGGCGTTGGCGATTAGAACAGAGCGGTCGGTATATGTTCACGGGTTATATGTAGTTACAATCAGCTGTAGAAGTCCATTCCCACCTTAAAGACTACTGTCGCCTGCGCTAAACCGGCCACGCAGACTAACGCATTATTTTTATTATCGCAGTCTTCATCTTTCTTCAAAGTAATGCAAAATTTCGTTACTTTATTTGAAGTCAAGTTAGCGGCCGCACTTAACAATGGTCTATCATAAGCGAGCGATTGTGGGTTCGATCCTTAATAACGGCAAATCTTTTTGTTGTTTCATTTATTTTAAAATTATGATAACTGATTTGTATTTTAAAATAAAAATGTTTGCAAATAATATTTAAACGAATAGGAAAATTTACTGAATATTTATACCAAAATAGGTTTTTATTATATGTTTTAGTTTACGATAGATGTAATATAATAAATAATATAATGCAATATATTATAAAGTTATATATTATTCGGTATAGATATACTTATACTAATAAATGAAACAAACGTTGAAATGGCAGCATTGTAATATTTTATATAAAAGTAATCCTTGTCAAACTTATGATATTATTATGGTAAAAAATATAAAAAACATTTTTGGTTTTTAGATATGAAAGTTATAGTATTACATGTTATCATTAAAGAGGTTATAGCTTAATTATTCATTTTCTTAAAGAAAAGGGGATTGAAGCTTAACCTGAATATTAATACAATCATAAAATAATCTATACTTAGAACACAAAACAGTGCTTATTACATTTACAATTTTTTTTGCGTGTATAGCATGCCATCCTGCAGTGCCTTTTTTCGGAGTTTGAAGGCATGAGATTATAATCTTCAAGCGCTTTCTTAGTTCAAAAGTAAACGAACTTATTTGTTATCGAATTCCGAAATTATTGTTTTTATAATTTACCAAAAGTAATTTGTATTGAAATTGCAAAAGGCGACATCTGCTAGCCATTAAGCCAACCGAACATATTACTGTCACTTAGCTAAATTACTTTACGAGTTGGTTTAGAGTCCGTTATTACGATATATAATGACATATATTTAAAACACTTTGTAGGACACTTCTGCACTGTGATTGTTATAAATTGTTTTTTTTTGTTTAGCTCGATAAGTCTCCACCAGTATCGCCAGTTTATTTTTAAACCACAAATGCAACCTCTCTTCTTCGCAAGATTCAAAGGTTTATTCAACGGTAAATATTGTTGTTTCGTTCCACTTGTCTCGACACATAAGCCACCTTCGTCCTCCAACCTCTTGACTTTGGCTTACAGTACTTCTCTAAAACAATAACAAATTTATTACACACTTTCAACAAGAGATTGGTTTGCACCTTACCCAAATAATAATAAAAACAACTTACACAAAAGCCGGTTTCTTATTATGATATTTGAGATATATTGCTGCATATGCCTGCATATTGATTAAAAAAGTAAAACTAATAACACGAACTCGTAACTATATGTTCACCAACCAACAACCGCTAAGTAATATTATTTGAGTTATTGTAGTTAATAATAGTTATTGTAGGTAGTGGAATATTTTTTGTTGAGTTTGTTTCAAATCTACCGTCATCTTTTTATAATGACTCTAATATAGAAAAAATCTTAAAATAAAGTATCATCGTTAAGTTGCGGATCGGTATTTTTACATATTTTTGTTGTCAGCATTCATAACTCACCAATAAACATTTCAAAAATATTTTGTAAGTTATTAGATTTGAACTCGAACCACCTTAAACGCCTATCAAGACGAGAACCGCTAGGCTATTTAAACACTTACTGTGAGCGTTGAAATTAATAAGTAGTACCTAACAATCATAAGCGGGCAGCAAGTTGTCAAAGTGTATAAGTGTGTATCAAACTATATTATAGAAGAAGGTCGTAACTACAACTAGTATTGCTTGGCCATAGTTTTGTGAGATTGTAACTCGACTTTTGGTCTTGACTGTACATACGAGATGGACGAAACTTCCAAGTGTCGTAGTATCTTTTATAATATGTTTCACTAATTTAAGTTCAAATCTAAGCGAGTTTTTTGCGTTTAGTAGTTTTTCTCTATGATCGGCTTTTTATTTTGTTTTTTTTGCTTAACTTTACTAAGGACTTATTATTAATGTACTGTAATTATGCTGTAGTTAATTATTACATAAATTAGTTTCCTTTAGTATTGATACAGACACTACCGCATCAAGCTATCACAATTTACAAAATTTATTTGATTTTCTACTTTACCGCTAAAGAATTAAAGTTTAATGTTGATTGGAATAATTTCACACTATCAGGTAGACTTGGCATTTATACCTACTTGATGTAACTAAGTAAGTCGTAGTAAGTCGTGGTGGCCTAGTGGTTAAGACACCAGCCTCTCAAGTATGAGTGTGCGAGTTCAATTCCAGGTCAGGCAAGTACCAATGTAACTTTTCTAAAGTTACATGTACTTTCTAAGTATATCTTGGACACCAATGCCTGAAGGTGAAGGAAAACATCTTGAGGAAACCTGGACTTTATAAGTCTGAAATCGCCAATCCGCATTGAGCAAGCGTGGTGATTACGCTCAATCCTTCTCTGTATAAGAGGAGACCTGTGCCCAGCAGTGGGACTATAAAAGGTTGCTGATGATGATGTAACTAAACTAGTCCCATTTTTTCTTTTTTGAAGAAGTCTGAACAAGATATATTTTATATAAATTAAAAAAAAAGGAATTTCCCTTTCAAAAAACATTTACCTTCATATAACAACTCACAAAAATATAAAGGGTAAGTAACGCCCATATTATAAACAGCCAAATCCACTATTTCCCACCTTAATCTTATTATTTATCGCGTTCCGGGAAAGCGTCCGGGGCAATTAAACGCATCCAGTGCTTGGCCATGTATCACGGACAGTAATCCAGGGGACAGAATCATAATAACAAAAAACAATAAAAATAACGAATTACCCCGTGAACTGAGCTTGAATCGGCCCTGAGGATGCGGCGAGCGGGAGGACGTGGAGTCGATGTTGGTGAGGGAACCATTTGAAGGGGCCACTGGACGATAATTGTATTATTAACTATCCCAGTTTATATTATTAACGGACTGACATTTCTGTAAAAACAGCATATCTGTGTTTGTAATTCCAGCGCATGACACTCGTGGGTTGCAACTGTAAATAAGCGTCTTTTGTAGTCATTATTCTGAGTTAAGGCCTTTTTGGCATTATAATCTTTGTTTTATTTTACAGTTTTAAAGATAATTTATTTTGTTGTAATGCTAATAAATGCATTTCCTTTCTTACTTTAATTTAATGGCCGCAAAGTCAAAACGAGACGAGGGATACCGTTATGAAACTGTAATATCAAATCTCTTTCTTCAGTGAAGTACCTTAGCCCTAAGGTATAATTAACATATCTAGTCAATATGTTTCCAACCGAAGGCCGACGGGGCAGTAAGGTTCTGGAGTGGCGGCCACCTACCGGAAGATGCAGCGTTGTAAGGCCCCCAACAGGGTGGATTGATGAGCTGGTGAAAGTCGCGGGAAGCCGATGGATATGGGCAATACAAGGCCTGTCGTTGTGGAAAGCCTTGGGAGAAGGCCTCTGTTAAGCAGTGAACCTCTGTAGGCTGAAGAAGAAGAAGAAGTCAGTCTGTTCCGGGAATTTTTATTTACAATTAGGTAAAACTTATTGTGGCTAAGTAATAATAAACGCACAGGTCAATCAATTGGGTTGTGTCTTTAAAAATAATTTAATGTCCATCAGATAGATTTATAAAAAATATTGAACACGTATTCTTTATTTTTTCATTCATTCAAATACTTAGGAAGATATATTGATTTGAACCTAACTAACAATAAAATGATACACTTATGATGGAAACTGCAGAGTTGTGCATTTACAGCTGACTCATACGCAGTAGGAAGAAGTATGCACTTTCCCCTAACATTTTTAGTCCCTCGTCGTCTCCACAATATCGCCGGCTCCTGTTCCAAATCCACATTCTGTTTGTGCTCATTCTTAATATGGGGCAAAACTGTTGGAAGAACAACAGTTTTTGTTGTATATTTTATGTTCTGTGACGCTATAACTCAGACGGGTGACACAGCACCCTGAGCCCCGTGATATACAGCCCTATACAAGTACTACTCCAACATTATTTATAACGCAGCAGTTATTTTTATTTATATTCTTATTTTATTGGTTTATTGCGCCACGGCTTGTTGGTCTCATATCTTCGATAAGTACATAACTTCTCTGCTCTATGCTTATTACCGTATCTTTGCCAATTGGAAGTTTTATGTCCAGATAATAATTTGTTGAAACAATAATTCGTTTTCGTTTGTGTTTCCAGTCCAGAAGTTCGGAAATAATATTTCTTTGTCAATGTTTTATTGTTGAATTTAATGTGGTTGACAATTTTCTAAGTTATTGTCGCGGTCTTAGCTTGCAAAGTGGGCAGGACTCCAAGTAGTAAATGATAACTGTAATACATAGAAAGAAAAGTATTAATAATATTTATATTATCAGAAACGAAACATATCCACTTTCAATATGTTAAACGGTCTCCAAAGCCTGGAGCACAGGCGTAGAGTAGCCAGCCTTTCGGTCTTCTATAGGATACATTCTGGTGAGTGTGCAAGGGAATTGCATGATTTAATTCCCCCATCTCCGTTCTATCATCGGACGACCCGTCGTACGGCGAGTCTCCACCCTCACGTTGTTGACACCACTGCGATCCGGACGAAGCGTTTCGCTTCCTCTTTTATACCGCGTACATCGAGGGACTGGAACAGTTTCCCAGCGACGGTGTTTCCGTCACACTACAATTTGAATGTCTTCAAGGCACGAGTGAATAGGCTCTTAATAAAGTAACGCGCTTTACCATCAACGATCGCATCACTGCTTACCATCAGGCGGGATTGCGGTCAAGCGCTAGTTTATAAATTATAAAAAAGCAGTTACAGGATAGGCAAATACTGGGACGCTCCTTGTAAAATACTGAGATTCAGCTGAACCTGGTTTAATTAGACGACCCCATCATAGATGAGAAATTGCTAGGCAGATTTTGATCCATAACTTATTACATAAAATTGATATTAAAACTTACAGTTGAAGTGACCTTAGTGTTACCCATGACGCCATGAAAGCGCAGTTATAAGTATCTAACAATTCTTACTAATATTATAAATGGGAAAGTTTGTTTGTTTGTTTGTTCCGCTTTCACGCCGTAACTACTGACTAGATTGCTTGGAAATTTTGCAGTCGTAAAGTTAGAAGTCCGGATTAAATAATAGAGTACTTTTTATCCCGAAAAAATCTGATATTCCCGAGGGAAATCTAAAAAGTGCGATATAACCGAACTCCAAGCGCGCAAAGCTGCGGGTGGAAAGCTAGTATACAATAAAACCATGCCAGCAACTTCAGAAACACGAAGAAGATTATTGAGTAAACATACTTTATCTTTACCAGTTCTTCGGTTATCGAAGTTAGTCTTATATCTTTATAACGTTATATCTGCATAGCTTTTGAAATAATCCTTTAAACAGACAAAGTCTTACCGCCAAGCGATCCGTCGTGTTCCGGCATGATGTCTGGTGAAGCCGTACGAAGGACGGGTCTGAGCAGTTGTGTTGCGATGTGTGCCGGGTACGATGTGCCTAATATTGTTGTGTCGGGAGTTTGGTCGTGGAGGGTCTCCAGATCATCCTCTGGCGCAGCATCGTTGGTCGTGTTGTTGGGTTAAACATTGCATCACCTCGCTCAACTGCCGTCTTCCTTCCTATTCACTCAGTTTTTTGAGTGAATAGGCTTAATAAGCTAGTGCGCTTTACCATCAACGATTGCATCACTGCTTACCATCAGGCGGGATTGCAGTCAAGCACTAGTTTATAAATAATAAAAAATAATGAACACAAGTCTTATCTCGGTGAACGTGAGTAGGTAATCTACCACGCAGTCCAGTGTGGGTTGGTAGATGTCACATATCTTCATGTTTGGTTTCAAGACAGGTCGGTTTCTTCGCGATATTTTCCTTCATCATGTTGAAAATAGTGGTGAGCGCATGTCCGAGTTCGAACCTTAGACCTACAACTCCGCAGCCGTTACCAATGGACCTTTACTACTCTGTTCATAACTTTTTAAGAATCTTCGGACGACCTGTCGTACGGCGACTTTCCACCCTCACGTTGTTAACACCACTACGATCCGGACGAAGCGTTTTGCTTCCTCTTTTATTCCGCGTACATCGAACAATTTGCTAGCGGCGGTGTTTTCATCACAGTACAATTTGAGTGTCTTCAAGGCTAGAGTGAATAGTCTCTTAATAAAATAGTGCGCCTTACCATCAACGATCGCATCAATAATAATGCTTACCATCAGGCGGGATTGCGGTCAAGCGCTAGATTATATCTTATAAAAAAAAAAATTGTTTCCATCTTTCGTGCTGGAAAGCAACATTTAACTTTCATTACTCGTAGATGACAGTTTTAAGTTCAGACTGATGTCCTACCACAGAATAATTAATAATGTGGTCAGTAAATATCCTGAAAAATCGAACGGCTGAAGGCTCTACAATGAAATTAATGCAAAATTACGATTAATGATATATTACTTAATGCTGTATCAGTGCATTATCGTAAATTAATTAGACGCAAAATAATGCGCTTCCATTACACGGCTGATGTCAACGCGATGAACTGTACAGGATGTTTGGAAATCAGCCTTTTCTATATGTTTGACAAAAACGAAATGTACGAATATTATGAAAATAAAATAAGGATGCGAACAAGAGTTTTAAATGATGGCGTTTTACTAAAAACAAGTTAATATAATAATGAAAACCCCCGATTTCATTACCATACCTACTTATATTTATTATATATTCTGCATTATATTTATTCATATAAAGAAAATGATAGTAATGCAATAGTTTTTTAATAAATCAATTCTTTTGTATTACTTACAAAATGTGTCTTGAAATAATTTACACATTCTGTAACATACTTTATACAAAAAGTTAATCGAAAAGTAAAGCAGCTACTCACTTTTTTGACGACTGAGCGTATTTAAATGGCATCGTGATCTATAACAAAATCAACCCTACCAATTTCCTAACACCCTCTGTCTGTATCGCAAAAATATTGCCAGTCGTTCAGCGATCGCATTGATTGCTATTATTTCGAGTCATTAAATCAAAGCAACGACAATCGCGCGCTCATTATGGCGAGGCCACGCCATTTTCCAACGGGGATATACCCGCGGGGCTGTATCGTGTAACTGGTGGGAACAATTGGTTGCAGAGAGCCTACCACCATCTCTTATAGCACTATGATTTAAACTACGTTCAGTGTGAGAAAGAGATGGAACTAGAATGTTTTGTACATCTCCATCTCATTTCCACGCTGTTGCTGAGCTGTTAAACCCAATGTGGCAATTTCTAGCATTAGCAGGAATTTACTCACTACGGCCACGGCTCTGGTCCACGGAGGAGAAGTATTTTTAAAAGAAAAACTGCTTGATGTAACCCCTTTCTTCTAAGTTTATTTAGAAGGAGGGAAAAAGACACGCCAGTTTAAAGTTTGAAGGACCTGTAAGCAAACATTAATTACTAAAAGATTGCCAATATTTGCAGGTACCATTTTCGCAGCTATGGTTTTTACCATTTTCGTTTAGCTAAAACCTTACCATGACTAACCAGTCATGATATTATTTTGATACTATGCGAAATAAACCAGCATCGTGTTAATTTTTCTGGTAACCAGCCACAAGTCAAAACTGAGGTTTGTGGCACATCTGATAAAACATGCTTAGGGCTTTACTTTGTAAGTATGCTCGATGCACGGTTGAGTGTGCAAGGTGACCGACGAAACTACATCTTCACCGCAAGATTACCATTTAGTTATTTTTAAAGTGAGAGCTGTGGTGGACTAGGGACGGGACGCACAAGTTGTAGGTCGTAGGTTTGAGTTCCATCAGGCGCTTTACTTTGTGAAAATTATTTCATCACCATTGCTCTCAAAACTTAGAAGTAAAAGATGGCGAAGAAACCACCATGTCTTCGAGCCCAAACTTCGAAGATGTATGTCATCTACCAACCCCTACTGAGCTCACATGGTATATTTTGGCCCACTTCCACTTACTGAGAGCATGCCTGTGTCCCAGGAGTGAGAACATTTAATATGATGATGATGATTTTTAGGATTCTTTTTTTTTATAATTTTAAACTGTGGTTGACCGCAATTCCGGCTGATGGTAAGCATTGATGTAATCGTTGATGGTTAAGCGTGCTAGTTTATTAAGATCCTATTCACTAAACACTGAGTGAATAAGAAGGAAGACGGCAGTTGAGCGAAGCGATGCAAAGTTAAACCCAACAACAGGATCAACTATGGCGCGCCACAGGAAGATTGATCCCCTCCACGACCCAACTCCCGACACAATAACATTTGGCGCAACGTACCCGGCACAACAAAACTGCTCAGACTTGCCCTCCGTATGGCTTCACCAGATATCATGCCGGAACACGACTTCGTCTGATGGGTGGTAACTTCATTGCGGCCTACCACCTAGCAAAGGGTAAAAATAGGACCCCTTTCCTAAAACTCTACTGTTTGATGCAGCTATAACAACAAATACTAGAAACAGAATAAAGTACATATTTCAGGGGTCTCAAGATTTTTGTACATCCCTTCGAACCTTCGAGCCGGATTCCAACATGCACTTGTTGTTTTAAAACACTACATTATCAACTGCTTCCTACAACCCCGCAATTGGTTGCTATTGACACAGTAAACCCACAGTTAGCTATGAATTTAATCATCCAGGCCGACTAGCCGTTGTTAAATTTTGATTTATGCCACTCTCTGCGGTAGTTTTTGAACTGATTGCGTTTAGTTTTATGGGTTAGTGCGCCATTTTAGCGGCAATTTATTTCGATAATTATTTTAGTTGATAACTTTTTATGTGCTGTCGTGTTGAGGGAAATACTGTCAGTTTTTTGCTCTAGTGCATGTTTTCTCGGTTACACAAAAGGGGTTGGCTCATTTATGGATGTCTATGAAGAACACCTGGACTATTTAAGACTGCCTACACTTTTTCTCCTTTCCCCCTTTCTCTTTTCTTTGGTATGGGAAATCATCAAATGACCTCTCCCGCTCTGGGCGGAGCGGAAGGGCGTGTTAGACTTTTACTGACTAAAACCACCCTTGTTGCTTGTTCTTCAATTGCCTGTCTGCCAGGGCCATGGTTTCTTTTTTAACCAACCCGCAACCCTGATCCAGGAGGCATCGGCCTTCGTGGACCCCGTGACGATGTGTTGACATCTCATTGAGGCGCGCGTGTAACACAACACGCCGTCGACTCGGGCTTGGTCCTTACCGTTGTTCTTTCCCCTTGGTATTCCATCCAAAGATCGGTAAGTACCTAGTACGATCATTATCTGCTCGTTTTGATAATTAACATTGACATTGATATGACTGGTGTTATTTTTTGACGTTCTAGCCCTGTAAAGTTCTTAAACTAAATTCTCAATTTTTAGAAAAAAAAATATATTGGCTCTGATTTCCAGGTTCACAAATTAAACTAAATTTAAGTTAAGTTACTTTTTTTTCTATTTTATAAAGAAAAGAACAGAAGATGAATATTATAGAGTTCTATCAAACAAGAAATTTCTATCTAAACTGGAATGTGAACTATCGATCAAAATGCGCTCCGAGGGAGATAGCTTCACAGTAGCCCTCTGTCCTTGTTGTGTTATAATGGAATTTATAAGGAATGTACGTAAAATATTTTTTTTAACTTATATTACCTGAGTTTTAATGAACATTTAGGCATGGATGCGAACTTTTTAATTTCATTATTGATTTATAAAAATGGATGAATAAATTGATGATGTACGGACGACAGCAGGTGAATCTATCCGAAACTGTACCTTTAGATAAATAAAACATCTACAAGAAAGCAGAATTTAATGTCATTGTAAATACCCAATAAAAGTCACTTACTTATTATGCACACAATGACTAAATGCACATTTATAAATTACTCCGAAATTTATGGTCACCGTCACCCTACATACAAACAAAATAACTTGTATATGATTACCGCAAAAACCTTACTTAAAGAATGATATTCCGCATCTAGAGTATGACTCACTATTGCAGACATTAATGGCACCCTTTTTCACCATCTTTTTTCTAACCGAAATTGTTGGTTTCAAACAAAATTACAAAAAATAAATACGGGTAACACTTAGAAAGAGACAGAGGGCTACTGGGACGATTTCTCCCTCGGACCGTGTTCTCTTCAAATAAAGTTTTATTTCCGATCGACCTTATTGCTCTTGCGATAGAGTCTTCTTTTAAATAAGAGAAGAAAGAGAGATTTAAGAAATGAGTACATAAGAGGAAGTCTGAAAGTGGCACCGGTAGCTGAAAAGTTATGTGGAAATCGGTTGTCATGGTACGGGCATGTGTTACGGAGAAATGAGGAGAATGTCGTGAGGAGAGTTTTAATTATGAATGTTGATGGCTATAAGAGTAAGGGGAAGACCAAAGAAACGATGGATGGAATGTGTGAAGGATGATATGGCTAAGAAGGGGGTGACTGCCGAGATGGCTTCTGATAGGGATGTATGGAAGAAAATGACATGTTGCGCCGACCCCAAATAAATTGGGATAAGGGCAGGAGAATGATGATGAATGATGATGATGACTTATGCAAGTTCACATTCCAGTTTAGATAAAAATTCCTTGCTATCAAATTAGTCCACGCCTGACGTAAATTGACGTATTTTTAGACGCTATTTTTTTAGTCAAGACTGTTTATAAAATAATTTAACAGGACTAAACTAATATTTTATCTGCTGTCCTTTTCGTAATTAAATAGGAAGAAAGAGATGTTCTCAACCAAAAATCGTGGTGGCTTAGTGGTTAAAACACCAGACCCTCAAGTATGAGTGTGCGGGTTCGATTGAGGAAACATCTTGAGGAAACCTGGACTTTAAGTCTGAAATCACCAACCCGCATTGAGCAAGCGTGGTGATTACGCTCAATCCTTCTCTTTATGAGAGGAGACCTATGCCCAGCAGTGGAAAAAGGTGGTAAAGAGGTTAATGATGAACCTAAAATTCGTTTAGTTTCAGAACATGAGGTACCAATACCAAATCACCGTCATAACTATCACCAAACTCATTACAAATGTACACTCAACACCATATATCTTAATAACGTCATTACAACCCAATCACCAAAACAAGGTGCTCGCAATAAAATGATATAACGTCATCAGCACTCGGGAGCCGAACATTTCCGAGCATTCCCGAATTTTGTCGAAATTAGCATTAATGCGATCGTAAAGCCGTCAGCGTGGCTATAGGCTGTATGATTCGCGTCGCGTTTGGAACAATGTTGCCATGTTTTATGTTATAATGTTGGTAATGATAAGGTTTTAGTGTGGCAATAATTTTTGGTTATTAGTTCATTAGGCGTTGCTGTTTCCATGATTATTCATCATGCTGGTTGAGCATAAATGGCGTTGTAATATGGGTTTGAAATTAGAATAAGTGCAGCAACACGTACAGCTATGGGAGGCTTTCACTACTAGAAACAATGTCAGAATTGTAATATTTCCAATAATCCAATAAATATAGTGGATTTAACTAAACCACAAAAATGGGTTATTTCATTAAATCTGCGCTATTTTATAAATGTTTCCTTGTTGTTGCCATTACCATTGTTTGAAGACAAATATTCTAACGTAATTCGATCATCAGCCAATCAGAGCTTAGCTAAATGACACGATTGCTCGTTCTGATTGACCAATTGTTCCAATACCCTTTTCCTAGTAAGCTGTACTTTGCTTTTACTAATTACACTTTGCATTCGCAAACATTGTAACGATTACTTGGTATTTTTATTTCAAAAATCCCTTCAGAAAGCCATAAATGAGCAAATAGCACAGAACGGCATAAGAACATGCTAGTAGTATGATGTTATGTATGTTTATGTATTAGGTATAGTATTTATGTTTGGGCCTCCATCCCCTGAAATAAATAAATAAAATATTAACCAGACAGCCAGAACATTTATAAACAACATTTTTTTAATAAACAATACGGTTCTACATTTGATTCCGCCATTATTTTCACCAATTTATCATCTAATCTGTATAGCAGCTAATCGGAAGGCCACAGCGCAACCACTGTAAAATACGAGGGTAAAATTAGAATCTCACCCAATAGCTGTTATTTATTATGAGCGCACTCAATAATATCGTGCGCAGAGGCGATAATGACTGCACTAAATATGATTTAGTGATAATAATCATCGAAAGGATGCGCTCGCGTGCCGAATAATGCCGTGATTAATACGCGCACTGTAATTAGTCGGATGTTTTGTTAGGTTACTTTTTGTCAGAAAAAAGAAGCAGAAAAGTTGTACGCATTTGACAGTCATCGATACCTACGGAACTATAATCATGTCTACTTGGAATAGATAGATAATATTATAATCCTTTGTTATTGTAGGCCAAGACCCAAGACAAAAAAAAAAACAATAGCAAAACACTATGTAAGTAAGAACAATGCGCACTTTACGTGTTATCATAAAATGAATTAATTTGTGCTGTACAGACCTGCCGATGCACAGGATCGTTTGGATAAGTTACCATTGTCATCATCATCTCAGCGCTAATCCCAGTCGCATCCGAAGCTTTTTTCAGCTTCAGAGTTTGGGGCCCGCTTTATCAGTCCAACTGCTGATTTTGGCTAAACTTCGATATTTTCCGTGAAGCGACTGCCGTCTGACCTCAAAAATCCGAAAGCGATATAGAAGAATTTCAGTTAGACCAATTGTTGGACTTTTGAGGGCTCCAACAACCAGTAACGACTGCCATTGGATGTTCGTAGGGCAACCGGGACCAACGGCTTAACGTGCTTTCCGAGGCACAGGAGGATAAGTTACTATTATATTGGTCAAATATCTCATTGAATAGTGTCAATGTTGCGGAATTCCTAGATCACAAGTTAAGTTCAGTGCCGTGATAAGGACAGACGATAAATATTAGTTTCTAGTGCTTTTGAGCGACTCACACAACACACACACATACATACACGCACCCACCATACATCATCATCATCTCAGCGTTAATCCCAGTCGCATCCGAAGCCCTTTCAGCCCGGGAGCCTGGAGTCCACTTAACCAGTCCAACTGCAGACTTTGGCTTAACCTCGATATTTTCCGTGAACGACCGCCGTCAGACCTCCACAACCCGAAGGCGATATTGAAGCATTGCAGTTAGACCAATTATTGGAATTTTGAGGGCTCCAACAACCCGTAATGACTGCCACTAGATGTTGGTTTGGCAACCGGGACCAAATATTCATTTTCATGCATACGAATATTTGTACTGCGCGGGAATCGAACCCGCGCCTCTTTCCGCAGCGGCTGCGTTCGCTACCGTTAGGCCTTTACGCCACGGACCCTGTCACACGCACGCACCACACATATATTCTCATAACCTCTTGATCTTAACAAGTCGTTAGGTATCGAACTAAGAGCATATACGTATAGATTAAGTCCAGTTATGAAACCCTGAAAATCCCGTATAAACCTTCAGCATAGTGCTGCGGAAGCAAAACAGGAACAAACTGAAACTAGCCAACAAGCGCTTCACAGAACTTTAGCTACAGATTATAATAACTTGACAGATACACTTAAAACTGGCCTGTATGACGCCTATCATGTTAGATAGGCCGACTGCCGCAAAAATGTTGGTGGATCAGACCTCAGACGGGATTCAACGGTAGGGGTCCAGCGGACAATAGGCCGAGTTGATTGATTCATTGACAAAAGTGCCAGTTGTCCACGACCATTGCAATTTTTTTTATATTTCCATCTTCGGCCGCATGGGTGCCAAATCATCGGCTAGGAGTCGAAGTGGTCGCCGTGGCCGAAATCGGTCGGGAACATCATCATATTTATAAACTAGTGCTTGGCCGCAATGATAAGTAGTGATGCAATCGTTAATGGTAGCAGCAGTTGAGCGAGATGATGTAATGTTAAACCCAACAACTCAACCAACGATGCTGTGCCACACGGAGATTGATCTGGAGACCTTCCACTACGAAACTCCCGGCATAACAACATTTGGCGCATAGTACCCGGCACACATTGCAACACAACTGCTCATAAAAAAAAAAAAAAAACTTAATATAACTTCAAATTAAACATAACACATTCCTGGTCCAAATAGCCTTCCATGTTTCTAGGTTACCTGGGGCGTAATCTATTATCATAATCCGTCTGCATCAATAAAGATTAGAATCGAGCTCAATAGAACTATTATTAGATTATTGTGAACACTATCATCACTAATCAGGACTGTTGCTAATGTTAATGTTGATAACATTTTGTGTTACAAGGTGTAGTATCTACTGATTATTGTTACTTTAAGAAGATACCTTAAGCGCAATCCTTCTCTGTATGAGAGCAGCCCTGTGCCCAGCAGTCGGACGATAAAAGATTGATGATGAAGTAGATACCTATGGTATAACCAAGCTTAGTCCTACAATTCGGTCTCCACTCTGGAATCTGTTCTCCTTTTTTTTTTTACCAGATAACAGAAAGGTTCTGGAGTGTCGATCGTATACCGGAAAAGGTAGTAATGAAAGGCCTCCAACAAGGTGAAAGGCTGCGGATACTTGTTGGATGTGACAAGCACAGAGGCGAGGCGGAGGGTGGACGTGCTCGGTTGAGGCATATGTCCAGTAGTGGACGTCTTTCGGCTGAAATGATAATGATGTTGAAGATTCTTTATAAACATGGTGTTCTGTAAAACTTAGCTAGAGAAATAGTATTTGTACACATGTACGAAAGCACATCAAGCAACTACAAACTGTCAAATTTCTTTCTAAAATTTTCAACTTCATTGCTAAAGCTGTAAGGCTCAAGATTGATAGGGAATATTTGACAGTACGGGTAGCTTGTACTGCTGTGGTCCGTACCCCCAACCAGTTTTCGCTCCATATTCCTATACAGACCTCGCTTGAACACACAAATGATCGTCAGAACCTAACATAGACACAACTACATTTGGAAGAACGTACAAAATCCTCATATCCGTCACAATTTCTTCAAAACTGCATCCAATTCTCACACAAAATGCAAACTAGCATCGTATTCCAGGAAATAACAGTAAATCGTATGCGGGTTGTACGCATACAGCCGGCACCGAAGTAATAGGTGCCGCTCAGATATTGCCAATGCACGGCCGCGCAGATTTAAGATGGCGGACGGCGACTTGCCTTGTTTTAATTGGTCAGTTTGTTTAAGAATTCTGAGAGCTGCTGGTACTAGTTGACATCTTTTTTTTTAATCATTATAAACTAGTGCTTGACTACAATCCCGCCTGATGGTAAGCAGTGATGCAATCGTTGATGGTAAAGCGCACTAGTTTATTAAGCATATTCACTTAAAAAACTTAGGAATAGGAAGGATGACGGCAGTTGAGCGAGGTGAAGCACTGTTAAACCCAAGACCAACATGACCAAACGATGCTGCGCTAGAGGGAGAATGATCTGGAGACTCTCCACGACCAAACTCCCGACACAACAACATTTCGCGTATCGTACCCACCACACAACGCAAGACAACTGCTCAGACCCGTCCTCCGTACGGCTTCACCAGACATCATGCCGGAACACGACGAATCGCTTGGCGGCAAGACTTTGTCTGGTGGGTGGTAACTTCTGCCCGCAGCCGATGTTATGGCCTACCACCGAGAAAATCTCTCTATAATAATCTATACTAATATATAATCTATACTAATATATAAAGCTGAAGAGTTTGTTTGTATGTTTGTTTGTTCGCGCTAATCTCGGGAACTACTGATCCGATTTGAAAAATTCTTTTTGCGTTGGATAGCCCAGGATAATCCAGGATGGCTTTAGGCTACACATAACATCACGCTGCGACCAATAACTAATTCCACGCGAACGAAGTCGCTGGCGGCCGCTAGTCTTATATAATTTGATGTTCTGTATCTCGTAATGTTTATGTTTACTGATTTGCATGCCGAAAGCAAGAAGCAAGTTTTACCCACCACATTGTATGACAATGCTTAGTCTTTTCATCTTCCTCTTCAGTCTATAAAGGTCCACTGCTTTATAGGCCAAGGTTTTCATTACATTGGGGCGGAGGTTTGCCATAATCCCCACGCTTGGCAAGCGGGTTGGTAATCGCAGCAGTTTGATAATCCACAGGAGAAGCGTTGCTGCCCCTTTCCCTGGTGACAATTCCCGTAGTCGCCTTTTACGACACCCACGGGAGGATATGGGATGGTATTATTCGAAGCCCGGTACCACATGGGGCAATGCTTAGTCTCTGGCTAAGGTAAAAGCTAATGCTTGGGATACGGGAAGTGTGAATGAGTACTCGGGCACGAGGGTTTCAACCCCAAATGGGTTGAATATGTCACTTCCGATAAGGTTTTTAAAGTTTCTCAGCTTGAGGGCTTCCACAGTCGCAGCAGCAACGCCAACATAGCACGCTGAGCCAGGAAAATGGTATGGAAAAAGATTCAAAGCAGTTATGAAAGATAACAGTTATTACCTACTTCCTCAAGATTAGTCTAGACCTGGCAATCACATGAATTGGCTGCTATCAGAGTCGTTTATGGAAACTAACCAAATATTGACCCAATTTCATCATACCTATCAGTGTTTTGTTATAGCAACAGATCTTAATCTTTAGCTTTTCGAGTGTAATCATTCAACTCAGTCTGTCGACGTCGACTGTTTGACCGCTTGCTATCTAGTTTATTGTTTTTAACCAACCTTATTGTCATATGTGAAGAAAAGAAAGAAAATGGGTTTATTTATTAGCGTTTTTTATTGGCTATTATAATATAACATAACAGGTCAGCAGGAGCCTCTTTGATTGTAAACTATTTAGATCAATTCTCTGATTGTTCCATCCAGCTACTATCACATACGCTGCAAAGATCGTCGCTATACCTAGCATAGCATGGATAACGTCTTAGTTGATTCATTCATTCATCCAAACGGTTCTACAACTCCCACCAATATTACCACTTCAGTTTGCTTATTCTGTGAGCTATTTCGATTATTGTAGTCTAATTAACTACCTCAATTAGTCTTTAATAAAAAAAAATCTAGACCGGTATCATCATCTCCATAAAATCCCGTCCGGTCCGGCAGCAAACCGCACGTGCGGAGTTACGGCACGCCGCGGCGTGCGGACACGGCGTGGTTCGTATTGCGACGCACTTTATTGCACTCCGATACATTTTGACAACCGTGTAGACAACGTACGCCGGGCCACTATCCGGATTTGTTTTTGTAACAACCTGTATAGCGGATTTTGTACTGTGTGACGTCATTTTCTAACGTTCTGTGATTGACGAACGGCGTAAGGTGATATTACAGTGTGTTGTAAGATAATGGTTGGTATCTTAATTTGCTGTGGATTGTTTGAAAGGGATACCATAGCCCTGGTGCACATTCAAGTTCAAGTTTTAGCCAGTAAAAGTCTGACACGCTGTTCTGCTCCGCCCAGAACGGAAGAGGTCCGAAAAAAGAAAATAATATCTTAACTTACATTGGCTTAGCTGGAGAGTTTGTTCTACCACTTCTTCTCAGAGAATGCACTATAGGAATGTTGCAGGGCGTGTTGAAGGACTGTCTCAAATTGGGCTGAGTATAAAAAAAAAAATTCACAACAGGAACAGTACTAAAGTGCTATCATCATCACTCTCATCCTGTTATCCAATTCATTAACGGTCGGTACAACATATCTTCTTTATCCATACTTGTCTATGACTACTGAGACAATGACCTATAGGTAGTCGTTACGTCCTCCTTTGTAGGCCCGGCACGTTTATTGGGGTCATTTAAGTCTACATTCAGGCAAGTGCGGGATTCCAAATGTTTAAAAGGAGATGTTTTTTTTTAAATTATTTATAAACTAGTGCTTGACTGCAATCCCGCCTGATGGTAAGCAGTGATGCAATCGTTGATGGTAAAACGCACTAACTTATTAAGCCTATTCACTTAAAAAAACTGAGTGAATAGGAAGGCAGACGGCAGTTGAGCGAGCATGCAATGTTTAACCCAACAACACGACCAACGATGCTGCGCCAGAGGATGATCTGGAGACGCTCCACGACCCAACTCCCAACACAACAACATTAGGCACATCGTACCCGGCACACATCGCAACACAACTGCTCAGACCCGTCCTCCGTACGGCTTCACCAGACATCATGCCGGAACACGACGAATCGCTTGGCGGCAAGACTTTGTCTGGCGGATGGTAACTTATGCCGGCGGCTGATGTTGTTGCCTACCACGGAGAAAATATTTTTGTGAAAATCAACATAGATTTTTTGAAAAATGATAAAATTATTAATTATATAGACATATAATTAATAATTTTATCATTTCTTTTAGTGAGATAACACTTTTTTTTTAAGGTAGCCATGACAGTGGTTATGAAGTTTGATTGACGACTTTGACAGTTTCATTTCTCAGTTTTATTTTTTTAATAATTATAAACTAGTGCTTGACTTCAATCCCGCCTGATGATAAGCAGTGATGCAATCGTTGATGGTAAAGCGCACCAGTTTATTAAGCCTATTCACTTAAAAAACTTAGGAATAGGAAGGATGACGGCAGTTGAGCGAGGTGATGCACTGTTAAACCCAAGACCAACACGACCAAACGATGCTGCGCTAGAGGGAGATTGATCTCGAGACTCTTCACGACCAAACTCCCGACACAACAACATTTGGCGCATCTAACCCGCCACACATCGCAACACAACTGCTCAGACCCGTCCTCCGTACAGCTTCACCAGACATCATGCCGGTACACGACGAATCGCTTGGCTGCAAGACTTTGTCTGGTGGGTGGTAACTTCTGCCGGCAGCCGATGTTATGGTCTACCACCGAGAGTTGTATTCGTGATGAGTGTTGAGTTAAGTTGGTTGTGTTTCGGAGCTTTATTATTTTTGTTTTTAAGTAGCGGCCAAACCATCGCTGTTTCCGCCTCATAATACCAATGAAACTAATCTATCTGCACTAATAGTAACAAAAGATATGCTGCCGTATGTTCGAAATTCGTCTTTTGTTTTTTCTCGCAGTCATATGGTAGACTAGCAGCACCACGCGGTTTCACCCGCGTTTTTTTTTTGCCCTGCTCCTGTTAATCGCAGCGTGATGTTATATAGCCTAAAGCCTTCCTGGATTAATGGGCTAACCAATGCAAAACGAATTTTTCAAATCGGATCAGTAGTTCCTGAGATTAGCGCGTTCAAACACACAAACAAACTATTCAGTTTTATATATTAGTATAGATAATATAGATACGTTAGTGTAAGATGCATGACACATCAAATGTCACTGTCAAAATCTTATTTCGGTTACTGCTGACCACCATATTTATTAGTTGTTGGATTGCTCTCCTTGACGAAGTTAAATTGAATGTATATAAAAACTAAGCCAAAATATAGGAAATCAACACAAAAAAACAGTTAACTATAATGTATTTTATTTTACACTAGCTTTCCGCCCGCGGCTTCGCCCGCGTGGAGTTCGGTTTTATCGCGCTTTTTAGATTTCTCAGTGTTTCTCTACTATATTATGCATTTATTATACATACAAACCTTCCTTAAGAATCACTCTATCTATTAAAAAAAACCGCGTGAAAATCCGTTGCGTAGTTTTAAAGATCTAAGCATACCTACATACGGACATACAGCGAAAGCGACTTTGTTTTATACTATGTATTGATTAAGTGTACATAGAGTAGGCCCAGGCTTCTTACATTTCTGAAATATCTCCTTTATGATATTTCTAGTTATAATAACAAATGTCAACTTTATTTTAATGCCAATTAAGTGGATTTTAGAGTGACTAGCACTTGTGTAAAAGTTATAAAAATATTTTAAGTTATACCGTAAACTGACCTTTATTATGTAGGAGTTAAAATTATTTTTCTTTATTATGTAGGAGTTAAAATTATTTTTCTTTTTTATGTAGGAGTTAAAATTATTTTTCTTTATTATGTAGGAGTTAAAATTATTTTTCTTTTTTATGTAGGAGTTAAAATTATTTTTCTTTATTATTTAGGAGTTAAAATTATTTTTCTTTATTATGTAGGAGTTAAAATTATTTTTCTTTATATTTTTGGCAAATATCTTGCGCTTGTAGATTATGTTGAGGTGGCGACTATCACTGTATCAGTAATCACCAGTTTTGTAGCCGTATTATCGTTCACATAGCCCATTCATCGTTTGAGGCAGTACTCAAGGTCGTGACGTCATAATATTACTGGGATATTAATAACTAGGTGCGCCACGCGGTTTCACCCGCGTAGGTTTCGATATGTTTTTTATATGCCCTGCTCCTATTAGTCGCAGCGTGATGTTATATAGCCTAAAGCCTTCCTGGATTAATGGGCTATCCAACGCAAAAATAATTTTTGAAATCGGACCAGTAGTTCCCGAGATTTGCAGGAACAAACAAACAAACATACAAACAAACTCTTCAGCCTTATATATTAGTATAGATTAATATTATTATATATTAATAATTATTAATAATAACTTAAGGTTTAGGATTAAATTATTGTAAAATCGTGCTTAATTAATTGAATTTTACAGAAACGTATTCTTGAAATGAAGAAAATGGAAGTATGTTGCTTTTGTGACGGTCCCCGCAAGAGTAAGAAAAAATTTGACAGCTGTTTTGACGACCCCTTACGTCACACCTGTCAAGTGATATTGACGTTCAGCTGACACTTAATAATTCTCTGAGTTTCCTGTGAAGTCGAGAGCATAAAATTGCATTGAAAGCTTAAATGAATTAATAAAATGAATAATAATTATTAAGTCAAACTTTAAATGCGCCATGGAAAATTAATAAACGAGCTGTCAAATTGACAATTCAACCTTGCGCCAGCGGCAGTAATTCCACATTACGACGACCATTCAAACTTCACATATTCGCACTAATTTAATTCGGAAAATCTCAACGGATCGTAGTCCCCAAGCCATATCAATAACATTATCAAAAAGCGATCTGTTACACTCATTAGTAGCCGAGTAGTGGAACAAAATGGCGTATTTAAAACTGCATCCCGACCAAACGGCACGAAACGATAATTATTGGTAATTAGACCCTGAGCGGTTAGTGGTGGCTATTGGTTTATGTTTAGTACTGTTTTCAACGGTCTACCTTGCATCAGGGTGGGTCAGCTAAGTGGCTTTAATGGCCACGATCCTCCTGGGCCGAGGGATGGGTGGAAAGAAGTATTTGTGCTAAGTTACTCGCCATCTGGAAAGTCTGATGCAGTATCGTGGTTATGAAGTATCATAATAGATCTGCTGATTGCAGAATGATTATATTAGAAAGGAAGAAAAATTATTTATTCCACACAAACAGAACTCACATTACAATAAAAATACACTAATATAATAAGAAAATAAATAATATAAAAATACACTAATATAAAGTCGTGGTGGCCTAGTGGTTAAAACACCAGCCTCTCAAGTGTGAGTGTGCGGGTTCGATTCCAGGTCAGGCAAGTACCAATGTAACTTTTCTAAAGTTATATGTACTTTCTAAGTATATCTTGGACACCAACGACTGAAGGTGAAGGAAAACATCTTGAGGAAACCTGGACTTTAAGTCTGAAATCGCCAACCCGCATTGAGCAAGCGTGGTGATTACGCTCAATCCTTCTCTGTATGAGAAGAGACCTGTGCCCAGCTGTGGGACGATAGAAAAAAGGCTAATGATGATGAATATAATAAGAAACATAATAAAGAAAACAAAAATGTAATTTACTAAAAAGCCTCGTACTCAAAAATGACGAAATTAAAACAATGTTTTCCTGATGTCATAACCCGGGTCAAAGACACACATGGTGTTAGACCCGAAATTATATCATGTCATTTTGATACTTATGTTCAAGTCATAAAGATTAAATTTGTGGTAACGTGGAATAAAGCTATTGGTAATAAAACTAATAAGATGTTAATGCAGCCATTTCAGTCATCCGATTTTGACTTCTCATAAGGAATTACGCTTCAAATTCATTCAAAATCAGTAGAACATTTTTGAATATATTTAACCTGCAAAATATCAGTCCAGCATGACAATATTAACACAATAGTGATACATAACAATTCAAACATTAACACAAGTTTATTGTAGTGATTTCCGTACAGCCGGCCTCGCCATTTTACATCGCTACCAAACGCGATATACGACGGAATTAAAAATACATAAACATGTTCGCATTTTACGATAATTACGGTGCACTATGCATTGGTAGGGTTATAATGGTGGAAATAAATACGTTCAATTGTTTTAATCGGTACGGCTACTGTTTGTTGAACGATTGTAATTTTGCCGAATTAAGTTACATTGGGTAGATATACTCGTTCAGGTTGCGGTTCTGCCTCCTTTGTTATAGGCTTTATGTGGCTAGAAATATGCTTTATTTTTAGCATGAGATAAGATTTTTTTTTACTAATTCAAACTAGTGCTTGACCGCGATCCCGCCTGATGGTAAGCAGTGATGCAATCGTTGATGGTAACGCGCGCTAGTTTATTAAGAGCCTATTCACTCAAAAAAACTGAGTGACGAAGGAACTGGAAGACGGCAGTTGAGCGAGGTGATGCAATGTTAAACCCAACAACTCGACCAACGATGCTGCGCCTGAGGGAGATTCATCTGGAGACCGTCCACGACCAAACTCTCGACACAACAACATTTCGCGCATCGTACCCGGCACACATCGCAACGCAACTACTTAGACCCATCCTCCATACGGCTTCACTAGACATCATGCCGGAACACGATGGATCGCTTGGCGGCAAGACTTTGTCTGGTGAGTGGTCAATTCTGCCGGCAGCCGATGTCATGGCCTACCACCGAGGAAATATATGAAAGATTACAGAAAACTACAGACTATGGTCAAATTCAAGCATTGCCAGGTCCTGTAATATTATTCGGTTTTTTATGTCTCAAAGACTGTAGACACGACTGTGTTGTAGTGGTAAAACCCTTAAAGAAAGTAGACCGACTGATGGGGTTCGAATCTATGCCCTACAGCTTGTGAGTCACAATCTATACCACTAGGCCACTGGTGGTGCAGGTGCCTTACTTTATGTAAATTACTTCATAACCGTTGTTCTCCTCGACGAGTCGTCTTGACATGTGATATATCAGCTTGAATTAGGTTTGTGCGATAGTTTGGATGCCTGATGGGGCCGACGGGTTCTCGAGTAGCGACCACACATCGGGAGACGCAGCGTGGGTAGGCCCCCGACAGGTGGATCGACGACCAGGTGAAGGTCGCGGGGGAAACCGCTGGATGCGGGAGGCGCAGGACCGCCGTCGTGTGGAGATCGTTGGGGGGGGCTATGTCCAGCATTGGACGAATTAGTCTGTGCATGTCGTAAATTGACGTATTTTTAGTCACCATCTTTTTAATCACGTATAATTTGACATTACTTATAAACTAATTTATCTTCTTTATAAAACTATGAGGACTGAATAAAAATGGTAGGTAATTTGTTTAATATGAACTTCGAAAACATCGGACAAGTGCGAGTCTCATGCGTGACGAGTTCCGTACCTCCTTTTTGATCCTCGCCTTATGTTATGCGGGGTCGGCTTTGCAATCATATGACACTCATCATCATCTCAGCGTTTATCCCGGTTGCATCCGCGGCTTTCGCGTTGGAGCCCGGGGCCCGCTTTCTTGCACTTTGTCCTCCATTTCGCACGATCTTTAGCATCCTGTGGTAAGAGCTTGTTGTCACGCATGTCAATGTCATGCATGTCATGCAATCATATGACACTATTTAGTTCTTTCTTGAACATCATGTTTGAGTCTGAATACCTTCATGTCTCTTTGGATATTTGTCATCCAAGTTGTTTGGGGTCTTTCTCGACCCATCTTTTTTGAAGCGATGGAAAGGCACTGTTTAGTACCGGATCGTCCAGTCTTCTTATAACGTGACTGTACCATCTCCGTCCATTTTCAGATATTTTTCTGCGTTATGGGAGCCACTTTGAAACTTCCCCTGACATGTTCATTGTGCACTTTGACCTTGAAAGTAAATCCGCTCGACAGTTTTTGCTCATGAGCTTTAGTTGTCGGCCATACTTCAAATCCCTATGGTTAGAGCTGGTCTCACTATTGTTTTGTAAATTGTTCCCTTCTTCCGAATAGGCATTTTAGTGTCACATAGGACTCCAGTAAGCAATTAAGCATACGGCATTTGTTCCATCCAGACATTGTCCTGTGTATGATATCACCTTCAATAAGACGGGTATCTATACCATCCTTACTTGTCTTTACATTCTTACTTATATTATATAAATGGGAAAGTGAATTTGTTTGTTCCGCTTTCACGCTGTAACTACTGCACCGATTGCTTTGAAATTTTGCAGAGGTAAAGTTCGAAGTTTAAATAATAGGGTACTTTTTATCCCGGAAAAATTAGACATTTCCGAGGGAAATCTGAAAAGCGCGATATAACCGAATAACACGCGGGCGAAGCCGCGGGCGGGAAGCTAGTTATTTTTTTTTTACACGTTATAAACTAGCGCTTGACCGCAATCCTGCCTGATGGTAAGCAGTGACGCACTCGTTGATGGAAAAGCGCACTAGTTTATTAAGAGCCTATTCACTCTAGCCTTGAAGACACTGAAATTGTAGTCCGACGGAAACACCGCCACTGGCAAATTGTTCCAGTCCCTCGATGTACGCGGTATAAAGGAGAAGGCGAAGCGCTTCGTCCGGATCGTAGTGGTGTTAACAACGTAAGGGTGGAAACCAGCCGTACGACGGGTCGTCCGCTGGTGGAACGGAGATGGGGGAATTAAATCATGCAATTCCCTCGCACACTCCCCGAAATGCATCCTATAGAACACCGAAAGGCTGGCTACTCTACGCCTCTTTTTAATATTTGCTGTTATAGTGGCAACAGAAACTCATCATCTATGAAAATATCAACTGTCGAGTTGTCACGGTTCATGAGTTGCAGCCTGGTGAAAGACAGACAGATAGCGGAACCTTTAACATGATCCCGTTTTTACTCTTTAGGTTCGGAACCCTAAAAATAACGTGTTTGTTTTATTTGAATATTGCAAATTATTATTATAATATACTACAACGAGTCTAATTGAAATATAAACAATCGCTAATTACTCATTGTTTCTGTAAACAACGTAATGTGTTGAAAATCGGTAATTATTATAGGTAATACTCATTAAAGTCATTAAATTTAATTTAGTTTGTTTTAAAATAAATTTACCTACTGTAATTGGAAAATGGAACTTGGTATTTCTACGCGGTGTTTTATAAGATTGATAGACTTAGGTACCAGAATAATTAGGGGTTACTTTTAATAGAATAATAATCTACAGACTATAACTAATGAACAAACATATACAGCATTATTTTTTGTTTGTACAAAACCCGAAACACGTGTCCAGTATTTTTAAGTGAAGAATCTATGTACAAAATTTGCTTGTTATCCTAATTGGTTGTCCCAACAAAAATATGGTTTACGCTCCGTTCGGGCGGGCGAGCCGGGTGCATTACCTGTGGCGTCAGCTGAGCAGCAGCGCCCGCGTAAGCTGTGTATCGCGCTCAGTAACCACACTGCAACAATGTCTAAATTGATTTGTGAATAAATATAACATGGGGTAAAAATGATTGGAATTCGATTCAATTGCTTATTCTGAACAAACTTATTCAGGTTTCGCATAAATAAAAAATAACGTTGTATACGCTTAGGCATTGAATCACAAAGAAAATAAATATCAACCAATTTGGTATCCGAAGCAAAACGAACATAAATACTTAATATATGATGACGTCACTATGACGCAAAACAACACATCCCAACACGCACTAAATCCTACATCGTATAACCCTACAGTGACGCGTACGCAATAAAATGACCAACCCTACTGCCGTCCAATACTGGGACAATAAACAAGAAATGACTATAGTAATTCAAAGGGGGATGGTTTGGTGTTGCCAGCATTGTCATTTTATTCATACCGTTTATCTACTTATTTATGTATCTATTCACTCTTCTAAATAAATAACTACAGTTTAAGGAGCTTGCAACTAAGAAATCAACAATTAATTTTATTATCTGTAGAAGATTTTTTTTTTAGTTCAACGTTAGTGGGTTCTGCGAAAATACAATAGCTGTACCAGATGAAATGCTAGACTGTTTTTAAAACTCTGTCATAGGTGTATTTACAAACATTTGAACTCTCCATACAGAAACAGCCAGACCCGGCACTACCTGTAGGCCATAAAAATATTTGCTCCACCCGAGAATCAAGCTGCGACACGCAGCGCAGCAGTCTATCGCTCATTGCATCAATCGTGTCGTCAATTGCTTATTGATTATGTTAATAATAATTGCAAGGATATACAAATTAATAATGAATAGCAATTTTCTGTTAAACATAGTATTGCGTATCTAATTTTAGCAGGCGCTTAATACTGACAACAAAAAATTCAGACTAAAACAGATAAATAAAAAAAGTGTCTTACTCACAAAATAAGGAATATAATGAACGTATAACTGGCAACACTGCCACTGGCTGGGTCGGTCCGATACCGGTCAATGTCCATCAGTCGCCACTCGTAAACTAGGGTTAAGTCTGCGGATTTGTCCCCATCAGGATCCATATATTTGTGTATTGATATGGCTTGATATTGGATTAGGATTTATAACTCGATCTCTTGTAACGTGTGGGCGTTTGAGGGTTAGTCTTCTTACCGGCTTCATACACGAGGAAGTTCTTTATTCGTCTGTACGTATTTTTTTAAATGTTTAACGTATTATAGCATTATGAATGCTAATTGAAATAGACGACTCATTTTTGTTTTATAGAGTTTTTTTTTAATAATTATAAACTAGAGCTTGACTACAATCCCGCCTGATGGTAAGCAGTGATGCAATCGTTGATGGTAAAGCGCACAAGTTTATTAAGCCTATTCACTTAAAAATCTTAGTGAGTAGGAAGGAAGGCGGCAGTTGAGCGAGGTGATGCAATGTTAAACCCAAGACCAACGATGCTGCGCCAGAGGGAGATTGATCTGGAGACTCTCCACGACCAAACTCCCGACACTTCAACATTTGGCGCATCGTACCCGCCACACAACGCAACACAACTTGCTCAGACCCGTCCTCCGTACGGCTTCACCAGACATCATGCCGGAACACGACGAATTGCTTGGCGGCAAGACTTTGTCTGGTGGGTGGTAACTTCTGCCGGCAGCCGATGTTATAGCCTACCACCGAGTCTCTAATGTCTAGAGGTAGTTCCGCTTAAATTGTACTTATGATCTGAAAGGCATTCATATAATTTTAAGTCTGATCTGTCTCGATCTTACGAAAATATCATTAACTAGCTGCGCCCCACGGTTTCACCCGCGTAGGTTTCGATATGTTTTACCCGCTTCTGTTGGTCGCAGCGTGATGTTATATAGCTTAAAGCCTTCCTGGATTAGTTGGCTATCCATCGCAAATAGAATTTTTCAAATAGGATCAGTACTTCTTGAGATCAGCGCGTTCAAACAAATAAACTCTTCAGTTTTATATATTAGTATAGATAGCACAATATTTTTGACAAGTTTTAGAAAAATTTTTGTTGCCGATATAGGACTGTGGCAAGATTTTTAAAGTTTTGATTGAACACGAATTGCTCTTTAAATGATTTCTTTCAGACTTCGACAATTAAACTCCTCAACAATTAACATTGCACGAGGTCTGAGCCTAGTGGTATCCGCCGCGATTAAAAAGGTGCAAGTCGTAAATTTGAGTCCCATCAGGCGCTTTAGTTTGTGTAAATCATTTCATCACTGTCAACTTAAGATATTCCATAGACAGTAAGCTGAAGTGGCAATGGGCTCGTCACATATGCCGCAGGACCGACAACCGTTGGGGTAAACGAGTCCTCGTGTGGAGACCGCGTCTCGGCAAACGTAGCGTAGGACGCCCTTGGGCGAGATGGAGCGACGACATCAAACAGGTGACTGGTAGTGGCTGGCGGAGAACTGCTCAGGATCGAGCTTGTCGACGTGCCATGGAAGAGGCCTTTGTCCAGCAGTGGACGAGTAGAGGCTGATGATGATGATGATAGAGAGTTTAGAAGCGAAACATACGTCCATTTACGTCAGGAGCGGACTAATTTGACAGGTCTATACTAACATTTTATCTTCTGTCCTTTTCTTAAGGAAATTTAAAGAAAAAGATGCATTGAACTTAAATTTAGTTTAGTTTGTGTACAACAGAATCGCGCCATTGTGTAGATCATTTTTTGCCGCCATGTTTATAACAGCGTCTAACTGTCTATGGAGTACCTATCTTAATTTGACAGGATTAAACTGAAATGTTATCTTCTGTCCTGTTCTTAATGAAATAGAAAGAAAAAGATGCACTTAACTTAAATTTAGTTTAGTTTGTGAACAACAGAATCGGGGCCATTATATATTTCAATATTTAAAAGATGAATAAAAGATGGGAGTTTTTGGCGGGAAGCTAAGATGAGTGCCACGCTCATTTTTCATTGGACTTTTAAATTATTTATAGTGTCGTTTACTAAATAAAAACGCGTGATTTATGTAGTAAAAAAGTGCATTCAGTGAATAATTCATAAAGAACAGTGAAATATTGTAGCATAGTGGCCACATCATGGCTTTGTACCAAATGTTCCTCCTAGTGTACGGTTCGAGCGGCCCTCTTTTTCGACATGAATAATTAATTCATTACGTGACATTGGCTAAATGCACAAACCGTGCGAAGCCATAAGAGAAAGAAAGAAGAAGATGAATAAAAGACATCATACATGCTTAATTTGCATAAATGCACGAGTTGTCAAATATATAATTATATTTATCATTAACACTATACATATTCAACAACACTATATGTCAACAGGCCTGCCTGCGACGTGGAGGTCTCGGGTTCGATCCCCGGCCAGGTCATAATGGAAAACGATCTTTTCCTGATTGGCCTGGGTCTTGGATGTTTATCTATATGTATCTATTATAAATATAGTATCGTTGAGTTAGTATCCCATAACACAAGTCTCGAACTTACTTTGGGGCTAGCTCATTCTGTGTGATTTGCTCGTATATATATTTTGCCCGTATATATTCTTTCCTTCCTGGACTTTAAGTCTGAAATCGCCAACCCGCATTGAGCAAGCGTGGTGATCACGCTCAATCCTTCTCTATATGAGAGGAGACCTGTGCCCAGCAGTGGGACGATAAAAAAGGTTGATGATGATGCTGATATTCTTTCTACATTGTCATAATTGCATATGCGTTTACACGTTTACATTATCTAGTATATTTTAGTGATATTTATTTTAGTGACATGTATGTATGGCCAATATTGTGTATGTATTATGTATACAAAATCTAACCAAATTTGTATCGAAATCTTCTTGGGGCGATTCAATGGGACGGAAGAACGCCATCTATCGAAGAATGGGTCAAACTTTTGTCGCTGCCCTTGCGAGCAAAAGTGTACATTTTTGAAAAATTTATTCTTGTTACTGTTCATTTAAATACAATAATGTGTTTATTTGTAATTGCTTTATTTATTTGTTAATTTTATTAACTAATGCTTGATCGTGATCCCACCTGATGGTAACTGCAGTGATTCAATCGTTGATGGTAGAAAGTCTATTTTATATATTGTGAGAATATTCACTCTTACCTTGAAGACAAATAAATTTAAATCTGACGGGAAGACCGCCGCCGCAGGAAAATTGGTCTAGTTATGTTCAACTATTGTTTTACTTTCTGGTAGGTTAGTCGATAGTCGTATTTAGTTGTATAAAAATGAGTTGTATTGAAAGAATATTGTTGATTTTTTTATTGTACCGATTCAATGTCACTACGTCGGCGCTGGCTGTCGCTGAAAATCAGCGCTGAGCTCTGTTTAGCATAGGGTTTTAGCATAATGCTGAGCGACAGCCGTTTAGCGTAGATGTATCGAATGTTCCCTCAACCGTTTCTTAATTTTTGTTTTTTTTTTAACGCCAATAAACGATTTTTCTTTCTTTCTTTTAAGTTAAAAGGGTTTTAAAAAAATTGGTTACTGACATGAAAATTATTTATTGTTAGGAAGAACATATCATTATTCTTTAAAATAAGAATTATTTCCTTAAAGAAAACTTCACTGAAAAGTCATCATTTCCCTAATCCCATGTCTCGGTCAATCCGTAGCGCCGTAGCTCCCCATTCGTAGCCGCGTAGGCGCGTAGCAGCGTAGGCGTAGCGTAGCTCATTACAAATAAGTATGCAAAATCGTAAAGTTTAATTTTCTCACTTGATAATAACAAGAAAACACGACAAATTAACATTACTAAGAGACAAAGAATGCTGGAGTTTGATACTACGTTCAAATCAAGCAAGCATACACATTAAATATAATAGCCTAGGTCTGCGCCTTCGGATGACGACGATGTTTTAATGTGGATAATACGATACAATTTTGTGTGAGCGGAATTGAAAGTGGGTATTTAAAAATTGTAAATAATAGAATTGTGGACCAATTAAGACAACCTGTAAATTTCTGACCGGCTGAAGACCTAGATTAAGCTCAATTGCTCCGTCTTAATCTGTCAAAAATGCTTCAAATTTCCCAATATTTTGACAAGTTTTTGACATTAATTTGTTTGTCACTGAGATATTGTTAAAGTACGAGAATCTGTCTTATGATTTTAGTGTTTTCTGTTACTCATAATAGTGTTGCCAGTGTGCCTCGTAAGGGGAACTATTTGGAGGTTTATAGTATATCCATTTCTCAATTATTAATTTATAACATAGAATTTTTAATACAACGAAACTGAGAATAAACTTCTTTATTTTATTACCTTATCTTTAGTTATTTTCTTTTAATTGAGAAGATATTATGACTATTCCAGAATAAATATTGACGGTTTGAATGCAGAGAAAAAGAGCTAGGCTTACTAAATAGTTACTGACTTTTTTTTTTAACTATTATTTTTAATATTATAACCGCCGAGTTATCGAAAGTGGTACACTTTAAAACATATTAAAGTCAATTTTAAAATCCACGCACATCCTCCCTAATCGAACACAGTCCGCCGCAGCGCAGCGTACCAACAAATTCTTGGCTCATTTGTTTTTTATTCATCCACAGCCCAGTGTAATCGAAAGTATAAATTCGCTTTAACTGCTAGCAGGCCTGCCGACCGATAACACACCCCTTGTTAACTGCGTAATAAGAAAAATAAACTTATATTTGTGGCGCCTTATGGAATATCAAAGTTTAAACTGAGATAGTGGGATGCTGCGGCCACTTGCAGTGTTTTCTCATTCAAGCATTTATTTTTATGAGAAAAGGGAAATGCGAATCCGCGAGTGTTGCTGAGGTTTGGAAATGGATGGGTGACCCTTTTTTGCAACTTAGAGCGGCCTTGTTGTTATGGACGTTGAGAATACAATGTGACATGGACTCGTAATTAATAGTAGACTTTTTTACATATTTAAAGTATGGTTCAAGCAAAATTTGTTCAGATTTGGACGGTGATTGGTGACCACTGTTTAGTTGTTATAGGTGGAGATAATTTATTTTGAGTAAGCAGTAAAATAAGCAAATTTATGTAATATATCACATAAATATGGTATAGTATTGAGGATTCTGTGGAAAAAGCGACGAAGATAAATATAGTAACTTATGTAAAAATGTATGCGGCTATTGTTAAGGTTTGGATTTAGGTGGGTGAACGTTGCAACTTAAGAAATGTGTATGTCAAGTAATTCTTGGTGACGTATGGTCAATGGGTTTGTATACTAGCTGCAACTTATGGTTTACTAGCTTTCCGCCTGCGGCTTCGCCCGCGTAAATTTCGGTTATATCGCGCTTTTTAGATTTCCCTCGGGAACATCAATTTTTTCCGGGATAAAAGGTAGCCTATGTCCTTTCTCAGGGTCTAAAGATTGTGTGCTTTCCGCTCGCGTCTTCGCCCGCGTAAATTTCGGTTATATCGCGCTTTTTAGATTTCCCTCGGGAACATCAAATTTTTCCGGGATAACAGGTAGCCTATGTTTTTTCTCAGGGTCCAAAGATTGTCTGTGCCAAATTTCATCAAAATCGGTTGAGAGGTTTAGGCGGGAAAGCGTAACAGACAGACAGACAGACAGACAGACAGACAGACAGACAGACAGACAGAGTTACTTTCGCATTTATAATATTAGTATGGATGATGGTTTAATATAAATATTTTTACACCTTTACATAATGGAGTATCAAAAATTGGAACAATTGTAATTGAATTGCACGTTAGATGGAATACAATAATTATGTGCAAGCTAATTATTTTATTACTGTTATTGATATAGTTATTTTAGATATTTTTGCTCACCTAATGATCCTTATTCAAATATAATTTTAGGCAATATCTTTAACATTGCATCACCTCGGTCAACTGCCGTCATCCTTCCTATTCCTAATTTTTTTAAGTGAATAGGCTTAATAAACTAGTGCTCTTTACCATCAATGATTGCATCACTGCTTACCATCAGACGGGATTGCAGTCAAGCACTAGTTTATAATTATTAAAAAAAAATAGGTTTGTTGAGGCTCAGATGTTAATAGGTTATTAAATTAAAGGCAAGTGGACTGTATCTATACTAATATTATAAATGTGAAAGTAACTCTGTATGTCTGTCTGTTACGCTTTCCCGCTTAAACCTCTCAACCGATTTTGATGAAATTTGGCACAGACAATCTTTAGACCCTGAGAAAGAACATAGGCTACCTTTTATCCCGGAAAATAATGATGTTCCCGAGGGAAAACTAAAAAGCGCGATATAACCGAACTCCACGCGGGCGAAGCCGCGGGCGGAAAGCTAGTATTATATATTTACAAATAGTCTTCAACAAGTAATTAAAGTTTAAAGGGATGACTGCGCGCGGTCGTGTCGGACGATGCAATGATGCTTGATTGGCCGGTCCCGTAGCCGACGCAGCCGAGCTGTCCGCGTCATCGAAGTATGTATGAACAAGGTTTATTTGAAGATATAATGATATCTTATAACTGAAACTAATGCGTTTCAGTCTAAAAAATTACTAAGAGTTTAGTACACAGTACACGAAAGTTTTTTTTCTGTTGCTCTAAAAAAACTAAAACCTTTTCATATCCACTAAACTATTCTTTAGTCCAGCTTAAAATTCTTCAACTAATATTTCTCCTACTTTTCTTGATTCAATAAGCAAGGACCTCGGAATTGGACGGTAATGGGGTATACTTATACTTCACGAACTAAAAACAACAGTCATTGGGTATTTCCACCTTACGCTAAGAAAAGCCTCTTAAAGCAGGAAGAAAGTTAAAAAATAATTAATGCTTTCGTAAATATTCATACCTTGGACGGAGTTTAGAGTTAACCCTCCGTGTTGAAAATGTAATGAAGAACGATTTTGAGCGGGAACGCTTCCCGGTTTTCTTAGTATGTAAATGTTTCTTGGTAGATAATGTTACGTTTTGATTTTGGTTGTTATAGCTTTGTTTTTTTTTTTTGTGTAAGCACACAATTTTTGTTTATGGTAGATGATTTTTGTTTTTCAATATCGGGTTACTAGCTATCCGCCCGCGGCTTCGCCCGCGTGGAGTTCGGTTATATCGCGCTTTTTAGATTTCCCTCAAGAACATCAAATTTTTCCGGGATAAAAGGTAGCCTATGTTTTTTTTCAGGGTCTAAAGATTGTCTATGCCAAATTTCATCAAAATCGGTTGAGAGGTTTAAGCGGGAAAGCGTAACAGGCAGACAGACAGATAGACAGACAGAGTTACTTTCGCGTTTATAATATTAGTATGGATAAACTATCCTCTCTGTTAAATTCTAGGTTACTATCTAACTGTTGTTACTATCTATCAACTATCTGTGCGCCAAATTTCACCCAAATCCGTTGAAACCACTACGACCCGGACGAGCCTCGCCTCGTCTTTTATACTAGGGTTGTAACGGAGACTTGTTAGCGGAGGCGGAGGCGGATGCGGAGGCGACGAATCTCACCTCCGCGGATGCGGAGGTTAACGGAGGCGGAGGTGAAAGTACATATAGAAAAATGGAAATTTATAGTTAATTAAAACATTTTTTTATTTTAAATACGTACATTAATAGTAGTATACTTGGTAAAAAAAAAAACTATTACCTTCTTTTAATGAAAATTAAGGAGAAACAAATTGTGTTTGCCGCATTCCCACCTCGCACTAGTTGATTCTTGACCATTTCGCGCTCAAACGCGGCCGGACGGTTGTCGAGCGTCGCAGCTTGCGCGTAATTTATTTTATAAATACGTAAATAAACCTCCGTTATAACTCCGCAAAAAATTGTGCGGAGGCGGAGGCGGAAGCGAAGATACAATTTCTTGCGGAACTTCCGCAGTAACGGAAGCGGAGGCGAAGCTCCGTTACAACCCTATTTTATACCATGTACATCGAGGGAATGGAACAATTTTCCAGCGGCGGTCTTTCCGTTTGACTACAACTTAAGTGTCTTCAAGGCTAGAGTGAATGCGCTCTTAATAAACTAGCGCTTACCATCAGACGGGATTGTGGTCAAGCAATAGTTTATAATATTTAAAAAAGGGTAGTTTTGCGTGAAAGGGTAACCAATATCCGTTCATCCTTCCATACATACATAAATTCATACAGACATCCTCAAAAACTTTCGTATTCATAATATTAATACGATTACAAGGATAGGATAGAATAGAATAGTAGTAGGATTATTACCCGCAGCAGTTTGTTTCTTAATATGAGTCCGTATGTTTACAAAAGTGAAGGGTTCGTCGAAACGACTCCGATTTAATTTAAGTCCAGTGCCGTTATCGTCGGTACCCCATTGTTTTTCTTTCTTGAAATTTTACGGTCAATTTGACGTGATTCCTTTTTTTACGATTAATTTGAATTTAATTAGTTCTGAGCATTGTTGTCGAGTTATAGCGGTTGTGAGTCTGTGTTTATTGCTGGGTTATAGTTATGTGTATTTATATTTTACTAGCTATGCTATGCTAGCTATGCTAGTTTCCATACGAGTTTTGATCTCGTGAATATCTGGACAAAAACCATCGCATTAATGGTGGTTATATACCATCTGTGTGCTAAAATTTTCATACAAATTCTTTCCGTTTTTGCGTGAAAGAATATTAAAATCCATTAATACAAACTATACCTACAATAATAAATAAAAAAATAAGTTTATTTTATATCAATTTTGGCTTACATTGCATAATCAAGGAGTTCCATTTAGACATAGAAATGCCTGTCGTTGAAGGCTCCCCAAGTCCCCACTTCCCGTACATTGTAAATGCGTAAGCAATATAAACATAACAAAATGCGATTAATTGTATGGGTAGGTATGTGAGTGTGAGGTGTGTGTGTGTGTGTGTGTGTGTGTGTGTGTGTGTGTGTGATTGACTTATGTCCTCAATTCTGAGCGAAACGCACTACCGTTTCACTATACACACTCTACTATATTACCGATTCTTTAAAAAGCCGAAATCTCCACTATATACATTTATTCTTCAGGAGGAACGTCGAAATCGTAATAACTTTTAAAATAAATCCCTCTCATTACAAAAGAAGGCTTCTCTTTAGATCCGGCTCAAACCAACGAGCCAGAAACTAACTGTTATAGAAATGCAGTTCTATAAACAAAAATGACAGTTAAATAATAAATAAATATATACGGACAAATCACACAGGTTGAGCTAGCCCCAAAGTAAGTTCGAGACTTGTGTTATGGGTTACTAACTTAACGACACTATATTTATATTTTTTTTTTTTTTTTTTTGGGACAAAACCCGCCACACTGTTCCCAACCCACTGCAACTCCTGAAAGCCAGAATCAACAGTGGAGACCGCCAGAAAAACGCCGAGCAATGAAGCTCGACGAGTCCCGGAGAAATGTTTCAACTGTCTTGGGTCCCGCAACGAAATTAATCAGAAAAGAATAGCGGAGGAGTAAGAAAAAAGATATTTTTTCCACTTCCCTCCATAATAAGCAGGAGACAGAATAGAACTAGGCCAATCGGCACAAAGGGACATTATTGCAACTGGGAGAAGCCCAGATTGCCAAGCACCACGGAATAACATTTGATCAAGTTAATGGGTCCTAAGTAGGTATTTGCTGTTACAATTGATTTCAATAATAGGTATGGCAAAAGCGCCTGAACGCACGGAAATTAGTTCTAGTTTCAACAAGGTCCGTATAATAAACAACTCCGGATGTAACTTGTACACTATCCAACATAATATTGCGTTCATTCTGCCAAAGAATACACTCCCACAAGATGTGATGTGCGGACTGTTCAAATTCACAGTTCGATGTAGAACACTGACACAAAGGCGAAGGAACAAGTTTAAAAGAATACAGTTTACTTTTAAAGTTGCCATGACCTGTGAGAAATTGGGCAACGCAGTGGTCAACCTCCAGCCATGTCTTAGCCAGCCGATCGCCAACGAATGGAAAGAACAGATGGAGGTGCCGGCCCTTGATGGAATTATCCCACCTACCTTGCCATTCGGATAAGAGGTCCTCCCAGACGTCAGTCTGAGGTTTAAATAATCTAGAAATTCTATTGAGGTCGCGTTGTGTAACAAAGTTAGTGTCCATGGCCTCCCCCCTCGCGGAGTAGTACATTGAAGCACGTCGCTGTACTTCAAGATCGACTGGAAGTACACCTGCCAGAACGGGTAAGGCTTCAGTACTGACTGTTCTATACGCCTTGCATAAAAATATCAATGCCAAACGTTGGCTTTGAAGCAGTTTACGTCGCGCCGCCCCTATGCTGGCCCTATCGGCCCAAACAGGTGCACCGTAGCACATACATCCTAAGTAGGTAGCTCCATATATAGTTTTTAAAGTTAGGAATGATAGACCCCAAGTTGCTTTGGATATTCTAGTTAGGGCATAAAAGTTCCTTTTAGCTTTTTCGCCAACTATTTTTATATGTTCGATAAATGAAAAATTCCTTTCTAAGACCATACCAAGGTAGCATACGGATTGCTGTTTTTTAACGGGAACGTTATTAAACTTAATAGTAGGCAATGATTTAAGATTACCTTTTAGTAGAAGTTGATAAGTTTTATGCGGCGCAAACGCTAGGCGGTTACGATCACCCCACTGAGATATTAGATTTAGGCAAGTATGGGCCAAGTTCTCAAGTCCGGCTCGGGTACTTGATTGAATGAGCAGTAGGCCATCGTCCGCGTAACCAGTAAGTGAACAGCCGCAAGGAAGCGGGATCGCGAGAAAATCATCAAAACCCAAATTCCATAAATAAGGACCGACAACTGAACCCTGAGGACATCCCATGGTTAGTGCTTTAGTACTAGAAAAATGACCGAGCTTAAGTACCGCGGAACCGTTTATAAAGTACGAGTAAACGAGATTATATATGTTTCTATAGCAACCGCGGTTTTTTAATTTTAACAACAGCATATTCCACCAAGCGTTATCAAAAGCCCCAGAAATATCCAAAAAGATACCAATCACGTACTTGTGTTCCGACTGGTTAACGGTTCTTCTGACAGAAAGCGCCGCGTCGACTGTTGATTTACCGATGGTGAAGCCATATTGATTACTATGAAATTTTGGACCGTTCGGTAGTAACCGTGGAACGATGAGGCGCTCAAGAAGTTTCCCCAAAGATGGTAGAAGCGTGATAGGCCGATATGACTTCGGATCATCCGGTGGTTTATCACCACACTTTGGTATTATTCAAATAGACAGACACTATATTTATAATAGATACATATATAGATAAACATCCAAGACCCAGGCTAATCAGGAAAAGATCGTTTTCCATCATGACCTGGCCGGTGATCGAACCCAGGGCCTCCACGTCGCAGGTAGGCGTGTTGACCGCTGGGCCACGGAGGACACTCAGTTGTTATTTGAGTATTAAGAACTTTACCTAAATCAAAATAAAGTTCGAAATACAAATATCTAGCTTAACGATTTGGGCTAGAACTAAGGATAGATTTCGTTTTTAATAAAAAAAAAAAACACAGTTATTAATAGATAATGTGTAACACACTATCAGTAGCAATAGGTTTCGTTTTGACAGTTCAACAACATTCATTGCGTAGTTTACGTTGTTGAGCAGACGAATTTTTTGAACATATGGAGCAATGGAATAGCAATATATTTTTAAATTATTCCAATTGATAGCAATAGTGTGTTATGAAATTAAGGTACAGTTTTTACATTATAACATCTGATAACGGTGATTGTTATACAAACAACTTCAAAAACTGTCAATAAATATCTAGCAAAAAAGTGATTTTTTGATTGTGGTGGTTTAATGATCACAGCCGCAAAGGTCAATTAATGACGTAAAGCTATGCTTGCCGCGATTGGTCCTGGATGGGTGACCATTTTTGCACACCATGACGGATCATGTGGAGGGTCTCCAGATCATACTTCCTCTGGCATTGCAACATTGCATCACCTTGCTAAACTACCGTCTTCCTTCCTATTCCCTCAGTTCTTTTTGACTGAATAGGCTCTTAACAAACCAGCGCACTTTACTATCAAGGATTGCATCATTGCTTACCAACAGGCGGGATTGTGGTCATGGACTAGTTTATAATCCCTACTAATATTATAAATGTGAAAGTAACTCTGTCTATCTGTCACGCTTTCTCGCTTAACCCACTCAACTGATTTTGATCAAATTTGGCACAGACAATCTTTAGAGCCTGAAAAAGGACATAGGCTGCCTTTTATTGAAAAATTTAGAAATCTAAAATCTAAATTTTGGAAATCTAAAATCGCGATCTAACCGAATTCCACACAGGTGAAGCCGCGGGCGGAAAACTATAATTTATAAAAAAAAAAAAAAACAAAAATACCCAGTAATCGGAGACAGGCAGTCACTGCTTGGACAACACTGATATTCAACAGCTTACTGGAAGTAGACTCGACGAAGTTGTGAAAAGATAGGCAGATCAGTTAATATTTTTTTAAGATTTTCGTTGACTCTCGAACCAGCTGATGGATTCTGTGAAAATCTGATTGTGAAAAGTTAGGCCAAGTAAGCTTAAAGTGAGCTGATAATAGTGTTGTAGCAGGATCAAAAAATGCCAATTGCGAACAAAGCGTCATACTGACGTCACAAAGATTCTGCAAATCGCAAGCAGATTTTGCCGTCATCATCATCATCATCAACCTTTTTTCGTCCCACTGCTGGGCACAGGTCTCCTCTCATACAGAGAAAGATTATACTGTACATCATCATAATCTCAGCGTTAATCCCAGTTGCATCCTAAGCTCTTTCAGCTTTGGAGTCTGGGGTCCGCTTTACCAGTCTAACTGCTGATTTTGGCCAATGTTCAATATTTTTTGTGAAGCGACTGCCGTTTAATCTCCACAACCTGAAGGCGATATCAAAGCAATGAAGTTAGAGCAATAGTTGGACTTTTGAGGGCTCCACCCGTAACGACTGCCATTAGATGTTCGTATGGCAACCGGGACCAACGGCTTAACGTGCTTTCCGAGGCACGAATAGACCAGTGCAAATATTCATATTATACACGCATAAAAATATTTGCACTGCGCGGGGATCGAACCCGGGCTTTCTTGCGCAGCGGCCGCATTCACTACTGCTACTCCACTGAGGCTGTAGAAGGATTTTACCATACATCTAACATATAAACAACTTCCCTACATCAACCGTTAGGCTAGTGCTCGCCAGACACAACACCCGTCTGGTCCTCCCTTTTCTATGGAGGATGAGTGAACTTTAAACCCTGTTCCTCATACCATCCTTTGCATTATTTGGAATTACAGCACACTCGCACTTCGATCTAAGTTCTCCTCCTGCGTTAGTTACACAACCACACTGTAGACAAACTCCTACATAACGAAATTAAAGTAAACCCCGCTCAAAAAGGCACAAATCAGCCGAACAATTACAGCCGATAACGCACCTCCCACTTGCGTCCCATCCATCTCCCAGCACACACGAAGTAAGATCGACAAATCCTGACGCACTGCAACTTCGCACAAAAAAAGATCTCCTCACATATACATCTTTAGATATTGGAGCATGTTGACATATTTACGAGCTCCTCGACTATTAAGTGGTGATTTAGTGAGGGCATATCGGGATGGATACGTTTTTATCGTGAGCAATATATCCACTTGGCTTCTAGCTCTATTATGTGAACCATTGTGAGAGAGCTTGAAGATTTCCAGCCGCGCTTTTCCCTGTAGGGATTTTTTTAATGTTGTTTGATGTTTTTCGATTTGATCGAGCTTGTACACTTGCATAGGGAGTGCATTTTCGCCTGACAAGCATTCCAGATTAGCTTTGCCCATAGCTTAACTCATGAGACCGTGTATTCTTGAAATAAATGAATATAATATGATATGGAAGATAAAGAGAAATTTAAGCCAACTCTAAATAATATGAAAAGAAGTTAGTTATTCGTAGTTATAAGCTACCGCCTTTATTTATAATCATTGCTCAAAGCTAAAGTTAGTGATTAGCGACTGTTTAGCCATACATTTTTGACGTTTCAATATCACTTAACTTAATCATCGTTTATGAATAAACACCATAATCTCCTGCAGTCGTTACCTTTTCCCATACCTCACTTATTACATAATTATTTATGATATACAATCTCGATATTAAACTTAACATCACTGAAAAGAAATAGTTATTTGTTATACAAGAGTGCAAAGTTGCTTTTTAACCGCGTGTTCAATTTTGATGACCGAGCAAGCGAAGGATTCTAAAATTGAATCACGAGCGCAGCGAGTGATTCAAAATTGGAATCCTGAGCGTTAGCGAGGGAATCAAAAGGACACGAGGTGAAAAATCTTTGCACTCGAGTGCAACACGTAACTTTTCATTCCACCTCAGCGAGGAAATGACTAAATGCAATATAAAAATGTTTACAATCACAGATAGGTACACTTTTATTTCAGTTTAGGTATTAATTACTACATTATGACAGGTAAGTATTACAGAATAATCTTTAAATTATAATAAAATAATATTATAGTATAATTAAGAAAATTTTAAAGTAACGTTGCAACTTGCAACAGTTATTTAAATTGAGTGTAATATTTTTGTTTGGTACTGTAATATTGGTGTTAGTCACTTGTGTACTGTTTTTCGGTAAACTGTCTGTCATACTAGCCCCGCACGATGATATTGCGATGGAACCTTGTCACAATAACAGCTTTGTGACGTCACCTGTCACACAAAAGGACAGCTAGCAAAATAATGTTAAACGCAAAATTAATAAACTGGGGTTAAGGGTTTATTTGTATTTTATAATTTTATTATACATACACTCTTTATACCTACTCATCCATATTCTGACAAATAAACTTTCATTATTAAAAATTTCAAGGAAATAATTCTTGTAGACGTAAGAAAAATATACTTATTCGTATATCTTTCTTACATGTATATTAACTTTTGCTAACTACATTTCTGTTACTTTGTGAGCGGGAATTAAACCAGAGTACCAAATAACACCAGGATAGTATGTAAAAAAATGTTTATATCTAATTCAATATAATCTTACCCTATTTATTCAATTCCACTCATACAGTCTTCCGAATCAGAACTGCTTTCTGTGTCTGTCGATTCCGATTCACTGTCGTCTGCCGTATTTATGATAAATAACTCTTCAGTTATTCGATCTTTTTTCCAATATTCCTCTTCAAGCCGTTTAACATGATTGACTTCCTTTCGCCAGTCATCTGGAGTTATTGACGCCAACGCCTCCAATGTCAGAGCTTCAATGCGACTTTCCAACTGCTCCACTTTTTTTTCTGACACCCTCATCTTTACCAGGTTCCAGATGTACTCAATGGGGTTGAGGTCGCAGTTGTAGGGTGGTAATCTAACGACCTCATGGCCATTGGCAGCTAAAAAATTGTCAATTTTATAATTTTTCGGTGGTCTGTGCCGTTTAATTAATAAATACAGTTCAGGTTTTGTACTGTCGTTGGGAAAGTCGATGTTGTGAGCTTGTAGCCACTCAACCATCAACTGTTTTTTATTGTTCATACTTGGTGGCCTATTCTCTTCCCTACTGTGATAAGGGGCGTTGTCCATCACAATTATGGAGTTGCGTGGTATGTTGGGTACTAATTTTTCTGTAAGCCACTTGGTGAAATTCTCAGTATTCATTTGATCATGGTAATCCCCCGTTTTGGTGTCTGCTTTAAACATTAAAAGGGCATTGTCAACAAAACCGCTTTCACTTCCCGCGTGAACTATTATCCATCGGCGGCCGGGGCTGTCGTTCCGTCTCACTCCTACATCGGTTGCTGTTTGCCAACATTTTTTGACCGTGTAGTGTGCGTGTATCCACGCTTCGTCGAGATAAATAACGGGTCTTTTGTTATTACCAAGCGAGTCATTTTCTTTCATACGTCGTAAATATTTAGCATTCCACGCTTGAATTTGGGGTCTTTCAATTAGAGCCAGTCTTTTTTGGTAGCATCGTTTGAATTGGTAGCCTAAATCACATTTAATTATTTTTCTTAATGTAGTTTCACTACCGGTATAATTAAGGTCTACTTTTGAAGCCGACAAGATTTTGCGCATTGTGGGTATTTCTCTCCTCACCGTATACATTGAATGTATAATATTTCTTAAAGCTGTTAAGGAAAACCCATCGAAATATTCCCTCTTTTGTCTTTTTCCTTTAGTAGGAGTTCTCATATTGCTGCCACTGGCTGTTGCAGACTCATGCTCTCGTCGCAATTTTGTCACAGTATTTTTTGCAACGCCTGTGGCACATGCCACACGCTCCGTGACTTTGGTAGAATTTTGCAAAATATTTTTAATAACTATCAGCTGTTGCTTCGGCATTAAAATGTCCTCAGTAGTGTCCGAAGCACTTTTTAAAGCACGGTTTATACTTTCAAGAACTAACTTACAGTCCTCTTTTTCTTTAACAAAATAATTGTCCACTTTAATTATAATTTCACGAGCACGACTGTGAATTAATTTCTTATTCATTTTAACGAGTAACAGCTAACAAAACTAAACAACAAAACTCAAGATCAACAATAAAACAGGATAACAAAAACAAAAAGCTAACAAAAATATTCGATGTGCGTATGTGGGTAAGCGCGGACTGAACATGCGAACGGTACCGACGGTGCGAGTTCGACTACGTCACCAAGATGGCCGCCGATCGCAATATCATCGTGCGGGGCTAGTACACTACATTAGATTGCACATATCAATGTATTGCAGTCTACGATGGTAAAAATTCCACGGCTAGATGGGAAAAGCAGATCACAAATGTCGCTGATTCTCTTGTACACAAACTAAACTAAAAAAATTAAGTTAAGCTTCTTTTTTTCTTTCTATTTCAATAAGAAAAGGATAGAAGATAACATTTTAGTTTAATCCTGTCTAATTACGAAACGTACGTCGTACGCCATAGACAGTTTAGACGCGATTACAAACATGGCGACCAAAAATACGTCAATTACGTCAGGAGCGGACTAATTTTTGACAGATCTAAACTAACATTTTATCTTTAGTCCTTATCTTAATGAAATAGAAAGAAAAGTATGGGTTTTGGCGGGAAGCTAAGATGAGTGCCACGCTCATTTTTCATTGGACTTTTAAACTGTTTATAGTGTCGTTTACTAAATAAAAACGCGTGATTTATGTACTAAAAAGTGCATTAAGTGAATAATTCATAAAGAACAGTGAAATATTGTAGCATAGTGGCCACATCATGGCTTTGTACCAAAACTTTCTCTTGAGTGTTCGGTACCCGCGGCCGTCTTTTTCGACATGAATAATTCATTACGTGACATTGGCTAAATGCACAAACCGTGCGAAGCCATTAGAGAAAGAAAGAAGAACTTTTGAACATTTTTATTTTACTTGAAATTGGCACAAAGTCATAACTAGTGCCACACTACAAAAAAAAAAAAAAAAAAAGTATGGACTAAACTTAAATTTAATTTAGTTTGTGAACAAGGGAATCCGGGCCACTATCTATAATTATTCACGCAAAGCGGATAACGCGCCCACGTGCGTGATTTTCAACATTCACATTCAACAAAAAGCTTGTTGACCAATGAATTAGCATCGCCATACAATGCCACAACAGCCTTTTGGGTGCGATGCGGTAGAATTTTGTGGTTTTTCACATTACATAGGTATTGTATTGTATAACTTGCGCACTTAAAGAAAAGATCTGTAAATGGCGTCCGCTCGCATGCGTTCTCGCTCACTCTCTATCGCTGTCTATACTCACACAGTGAAGTAAGCGCTGCAAAAAAATAACAATCAGTCAGGATTCGCTTTCCAAGCTACTTTGACGCACTCCGAGTTATCGTTACTTTCGTTCCGCTAAAGTCTCTGTTATTTTGTTGATGGTATTGTTTTTGTTGAGTTTAATTGTTATTTGTTTGCGTTACGTTTGATTGTTATTTATTTTTGTTAAGTTTTTAATACTAACGTTGACATTTTATTATCTTATCATTTGGTTTGTGATTGAACAATGGCTTCACGAAAACGTGGAAAGATTCTACACAGTGATGCGCGTGAAATTGTTTACAACGTGATAAAATACTTTGAAGAAGAGAAGAACTTGGAGCGCTACCATCCGCACAAGTACAGCGCTGCACGCGCAGCGATGGCGACTAATTTATCGATGTCTACTATATCGAAAATTAAGAGAGAAGGTAATTACCAATAAACTATCAGTTTATGCTTAGCTCTGTTCTGTCTATAATATGTTTTTTCAGTTAAATTTACCATCTATATCACCCAGATGTGACATTTTTTGTTTTTGCTTCGCTGTTATTAGTAACAAAGTTAACTTCTATAAAGTGTTAAGTTCTTGGAAGTTAACTTCCATACTAAAACATACTAATAAACTGATACTAAAAGTATCCAAGAAACTCGGATTGCATGCTTATTGTCATCAAAACTTAAATAAACTTAGGATAACGCAAACAAAAATCGACCTTTCATCATATTGATAGCCTGGGCGACTCAGTACCTAAGGTGCATTATCATAGTAATTTATTCTTCTAACCTAATAATCTCCGGACACTACAGTACCCACGTGCAGAGAAAGGTATATTTTAATGCCTTTACGCTATAAAAGAGCCTCCAACATATTTTAGGATGTTTCAGTTCATAAAAACCCTATTTAAAATAAAGCCATCATATTACTATTTTATTATAATATTTTACTAATATTTCAGGTAAACTTGCAAAACAAACCAACACTAAAATCCGTACGCCGAGTAAGGGTAGAAAAGGCAAAAACAATACGCGTGTCCCCATGGATAACTTCAATATATGTGCCATTAGAAATATTGTGGCCTCAATATATGACTTTCGAAAGAGGTACCTACGCTGAACAAGATTATGGCATCAGCAAAAGCTGATTTAAACTATACAGGCTCCAAAACGACGTTAAGAAAGATTTTAAAAGAAAAGCTCGGATTTCGATTTAAAAAATGTCGCCAGAACCGAATGGTGCTCATAGAGCGCGATAATATAAAAGCCTGGAGAGTGAAATATTTACGCCGCCTCCGACAAAATGATGCCATGGGTGCGGAAAAAAAGAAAGTTGTATACATGGATGAGTCGTGGATCCATGCTCATTATACTGTCAGCAAGTGCTGGCAGTCATCCACCAACAAAGGCATTCGAGAAAATGATAGTCCTGGACAAAGGTGGGTGATGGTTCATGCCGGCTCAGAGGATGGGTTTGTGGAGGGTGCAGGATTATTATTCAAAGCAAAATCAAAAAAAGGCGACTACCATGACGAGATGGATGGTAATAACTTTACAAAATATTTGAACGAAAAACTTATACCAAATATGCCTCAAAACTCCATTCTCGTCATGGATAATGCATCTTACCACAGCATGCAGTTGGATAAAGCGCCAACGACTGCAACCCGCAAAGCGGATATAAAGAAATGGATGCACGAGCACGGTGTGTCATTCGAAGAAGACTGGACGAAAGCAGAGCTGCTCGTGCATCTAAAACAGCATCGCCCCGAAAAAAAGTATGTGGTAGACGAACTTCTACGTGAGCATGGCCATGAAGTTCTCAGACTCCCTCCTTACAACTGCGAACTGAACCCCATAGAACATGTTTGGAATTTGTTGCCCATAGGTCATGTTTAATAAAACAACGGGTCGCAGATAAAAATGTGGAGCAACACGAAAATAAAATTGAGGACTTGACAAAAGAGGCCATGGCTTCAATTACACAAGACGAATGGAAGAAACACATAAATCACATAAAGAAAGTCGAAGAAGCATACTGGAATCGCGATGTAGGCAGGGAGAGTGAACTAGAGGATTTCATTATCAGTGTGGGCATGAATAGCGACACCGAAGATGAAAGTGACGAATGTGACGACCAAGACTGTGAAAGTGACCAGTCCATAGATGATTATAACGAATTGATGGAGGGGATTGAACCAATAATGGGTTCAGATGATCCAGATATTGTTGGGCCAAGCGGTTTATAAAACCTTTTTCTCAGATATTTTATCAGGTATTTTTATAATTAATAAAGACAAATTTTAAAATCCAGTATTTTATGTACCCTTGCTCCTTACTTAGTAATATTATTTTTACTATTATTAGTTAAAAGAATAATTTAATAGTAGTAATATAATTATATAATATTTGACAAACTATAATACAATTATATAATAGAATATTAGTTAAAAAAATAATTAACTGTATAACAACACACTCAAGAAAGTGATTTAATTTAGTTTCGTTTCGTGAGTAACTGTATAGTTGGTGGAGGTATAATTATGTAAACAATCACAGTGTCGAATGAAAATAACTAGCTACAAAAATAACTCTTTTTATTCAACCAAGTAACTGGTTATGTTACGTTTCTTGAAAAAGGCGTAACGACCCATAGAACCAAACTTGTTTTGTAAACCGTACCATAAGTAGCCGCCGCCATTTTCAGATCTTTTCTTTAACTGCGCGAGTTATACGAGTCTACCACTAGGTTCTACTAGGTTTACTTCATCATCATCATCATCAACCTTTTTATGGTCCCACTGCTGGGCACAGGTCTCCTCTCATACAGAGAAAGTGAGCGTAATCACCACGCTTGCTCAATGCAGGTTAGCGATTTCAGACTTAAAAGTCCAGGATTCCTCAAGATGTTTTCCTTTACCTATTAATCAGTCATTGGTGTCCAGCATATACTTAGAAAGTACATATAACTTAGAAAAGTTACATTGGTACTTGCCTGACCTAGAATCGAACCCGCGCACCTTCCCCATGACACGCATCCTTTGTCTCTATCATAATTCAACCCCGAACATTCGTCCAGTA